>VXBQ01009485.1:127994-153625 GCA_013400175.1 Phainopepla nitens
GCCATGCAAATAAATGGCGCAAAGGACGATGGGTGACAACTAGAGAGAGAAAAACCCCCAAAAATCTGAACCTGCCCGGTATTCAAAGGAACTGATAATATACCAAAAACGGCAAAGGATAACTGAACATTAATGAACCGTAAAGGTGGGGAAGGGGATCGCCAATACATAGAGGGGAATCGACACCTCCCTAGACCTTCGAGCCGGAGCAAATCGAGTCTCTGAGCAGAGGGACTTTCACCGGGAAGCAGGGATCCGGTGTTCACTGTATCGTAAATACCGAACATCTCCCCGCCCTCTGGATCGGGTAAACTGGGAGATGGTGTGAGCCACCCAATCCCAGAGCTGGAATCTTTAATAAAGGCATTAAAAAGGAGCTGATCTCCTGCCCAAAATTTTATTCATAACAGGCAGGCATGTTCTTGTTTAGAACATTTTAAAACATTAGATGTGCGGAAATATTGGCTCTACTACTTTGTCAGCTGACGGTGGCTTCTTGAGCAGTAAGAACAAGGTGATCCTGAAGAGGTGGCACCCATGTGAGGTATTTAATTTACATATTCGCAACAGCAGTTGAATTTTGAGAGTTCATGCTGCATTATGAGTTAGGATAAATGTGAGTGGGAGCATGACACTGAGCAGAAAACATGAACAAGACTGTAGCCTGCTTGTGCTATCCAAACTTGCCCATGACTTTTATTCCTGTAGCCACGAGATCCTTAACATTCCTTTTGGTTTCAGGATACTTCTACTGTAATCCTCTCATGAATAGTCACTATGCATGCAGAGGAAGAGAATAAAAACTAAATGGTTGACTCACATCGATCTAAGGCCTGGCACACTGCAAACTCATTAAGAAATAGCTCTTCAAGCTTCCCACACAAATACTTGCCATGTGTGACTCTGCCCTTTCTGAGACAACTAACCTGCCACTGATTTGCAGCTGTGTACCCTTTTCTTCCCTCACACCCAGACCTTCTACTCCCCCATATAAACTCTCAGGAACCCACCCTGCCCTTAGCCTGACCTGGTTTCTGTATTGCCACCACAACCACTGGTGGAACATCATCTATTCTGCTGAGCCATACAGCCACGGATCTGTTACTGCTGGCAGACCCAAGGCTGGGCCTGGGTTCCCCTTTGCGCAGCTGTCTCTGGTCCAGAGTGGAATGACCAAAATCTCTGCACCATTTTCTATGCACACAATCCTTTCAAACCAAAAGGAAAAGAAAGGTGTTTGTATACTTCTCTCTCTTGTCCATCTGGAGCCATTGCTTTAAATAAGTACTGAGAGACTCTTTAGTACTATTCAGACTAAAAATAGGTAAAAGCCAAGACGGGGCCTAGAGCAGTCTTACAACAGTGACAACAACCAGTGGCAGTACATGGCCCTGAACGGAATGAACTAAGAATTGGAAAAAATCTGTATGTCTCTTGAAGGTTTTCACTAAAAAAGTGAGAAAGAAGTCACTTTCTTATGTTAACATATATTTACCAGCTAATTTCCTACATGCAATTTACCTTTAAAGAAGTCAATGTATGATATAAGATTGAAATACCTTACCCTATTTACAATATTGCTCCAAAACTTCTTATCATGTGGTAAAACCATATTTCCATTTCAGTTTGTAAGTCTGCTAGTGCTTCATGCTTCTTCATCTCATCTCCAGCAACCTTTTCTGAAGAACTTAATTATTCTGTCCTTCTCTGACAACCACAACAATCACCACAAACAATCTCCTCTATGGGTCAGTTCTTCCAATCATGCCCTGCGCAACTTTTAAGGTATTAAACATTAAAGCGAAATAAAAACAAAATAAAAAGGAAACTAACCCTAAAAACACAGAGAGACTTGTTTTTACATGGTGCTCTTTCACCTCATATGGTCAGTTCCAAGCTGGTCTTAAAATATACTTTATTTGATGGTTTATATCCTCCACCCCCTGCCAGAGACTTTCCCTCTTATCAGCCTCTTTCATTCTCCAGGTGAGTTTTTTAGATATCATGTAATAATCTAGCTAAAAAGCAATCAAATTAAAATACTTGAACATGCTGAGGGTGTGAGAACTCAGAGACTGGTAAAGTGCTAAGAAAAGCAGATACACAACCAAGCCTCAGTGATGGGCTTAGTGATATTTTCAAAGTGATAGTTTCAAAGACCTTCGCAGAGGAGATTTTGTTGCAATACAGAAAGTTCCTGAGTTGCTAAACTGAGAGAAAGCCTGAAAAAAGGACCTTTTCTGCCAGGACATAGCAGGCAAGAAGGAATTTGGTTTCCAAATGCTTTCATTTCTGTTTTGTCTCACTCTACATTTTATCTGTTTTTCAAGCTGTGGGATCTAGTTCTGTTAAAATAAAACTTGGGTTTGTATTTAAAAGCTCTTTTACAGTTTTGGGAAAACCCAACTTAAGAAGAAGTTTTAGTCAGCATTCTAGCCAGCTTGGAGTCCTATCACACCACCTTAGGTTGTGAAGAATACACCTATTTTCAGTGGAAATTAACAAAAAATAAGCATTTCTAAATGCCACACTTTGTCTTGCAACTTGTGAGAGGCACCTGTGTGTCTCTCACAAGCCTTTAAAGAGCTGCAGTGTTTTTGCTTGGGGAAGAGATGCTTGCTTCCTCTAGTGAAACAGGACACAGATTCTGTCTCAAAACTTTCAGAATTATCAAGATACAACACTCTACAAAGCACACATCAACCTTTTTTTCTGCATTTACTTGCATGACTCTTACTGATCTTTGCTATCCCATGAGGTTTGTATCTTGTATTACAGTGGGGAATCAGAATAAGCAGCATAGGAAAAAGGTCATTGGAAAACTGAACAGATGAATCAAATGGCTTATTCAACCAGTTAAAGACAATGGATCTAAGTCTTAAAATCCCGTTTTTGCACAGAAAGGCAAAACGATGACTCCTGTTGTCTGATACACTACACAATTCCTCAATTTGCCAACATGGAGTCATTTGTACAGGGCTTCATATTTGACTATCAGAGACTTTTCTTTTTACTTGCAAGCAGCATATCCAGTTCAAAGAATGGCTGAGAGTCTTAAATTTGTTAACTGAAAAGAATATGCCTTTTTAATACATACCCGTTATGGCACAACATAAACATAAAACTCATTCAGGTTGGAAGAGATCTTTGGAGCACCCCACCTCTGCTGCACAAAGCAGGGGTAGCTTTTAAGGTTCTTAAACCTTCATCCAGTTATGTTTGGAAAACCTCAAAGGATGCATTTAGTTTCAGTCAGGAGTTCCCCATTCCAAAGCCAGTCCCCTGCCAGGACTAGTGATTTCTGAGTACTTCTACTCCAAAGAGATTCTTGAAGATCAAGAATCCTCCTTCACAGTGCTCTATGTCACTTTCCCATGGGTACCCTGAAGAAGATGAAATCTGTTCTCCTAAAGACCAATATTGTCACTCTGCCTTCCTTTCTTTCCTCATGGGCATACATTTTATCATCTCATGGTCACAGTATTGTCAAATTGTAATGTATAGGCAGTTTGCCAGGTAAACAGTAGAACAGTCACAATATCAGCTTATTTTTTACCTTCAAGACAATTTTTTATAATGCAAATATGCGACTCATAAAAACATTACCAATGCAATGCCAATGAGAGTGACTATTATATATCTTCATACTACTTTTCAGTCCAGTTTTACCCAGCAAGCACATAGTTTACAACATTAAAACCTACATTGCTGCATGATTTAAGTAATAACATGCCATTAAGATGAATGGCAAAAGTTCAGATCTTTGAAGATCTTGATCCACCTGCCTGTGGACACCTTTGTATTGCTTATCTTCAGCTTGCACTCTCACAACCATTCTTGCAGCCATTTGAGGGCTGGCAAGATGTTTGTGAAACATTAAAGCCAGAGGGTAGAGCATGAAGTAGCATCCTCTGTAGGATAGATTTATCTGGTGCTGCCTGTGAGCCAGCTCAAACTGCCCACACAGGATGTGTCCACATGATTTATTCACTTCTCTTGGGTCATATACTCCCTTGCTCCTCCTTCATCTCCTGTAGTTTTTCATAATTGCTTTAAGAGCCCTTTGCTCAGATGGAACAGCAGAAAAACTACACTTAGAACACACATGGCATTATCACACTTGTGAAAATAAACACATGGGTATATGCTCCTATATGTATGCACATTCAAGTTTAATTTACTGATTCTTGTTTTTCTGCCTTCCAACTCCTTGTTGACATCCATAAAGATATTGCCATTAACAATAGTTTGGAAACTAGTGAGCATGAGTTTATTAATAGAATTTCATTGCTGTGATATTTTGTCAGTTGTCAGCCATCCATAACATCTCCAAATCAGAATCTGATTTACTGAATATGTTTCAGCTTTAGCTAAAAATAACTACTCAGTTCTAGAGACGCAGACCATTGCTGCTAAAGTGTGGTCCTGATAAGGAGTTGGAGGATATCAAGGTCTTGATTTGATCATAGCAGGGAGTTGCAGCCAAAACACTTCTAATCTTTTCTTCAGTTTACCAAACAAGAAGTTTCTGTACTTGGACAACCAGGCAAAAAAAGGTCTAGAATTTCAAGTTACTTCCAGTGCACATACGACATGTAAATCAAAACACAAACGTTATGAAATAGTAAATAAAAGCAGGAAAAATTCCCAATAGCATCCTGAAAAATATTGACAGCTCAGCCTTTTATACTTGCCCTCAAAGTGGAAGAAAAGCAGTCTGTTAAGAAGCAGCTTAGTAGACTGCCTGCTCCTTTTCTGTCTCCAGACTGTGGCTGAGGTCTCAAAACTTATTCAGGCATCTGACTCATTTGAACAGCTCTGGGGGACTGGGCCATGGTTTCCTCTGTCAGGGTCATGTAGATCTCTTTAGAGGTCCTTTTACTTGGGCTCCCATTTTCTTTTTTATCAATCTTCATAATTTATTATTTGAGTTAATTACTATTATATTTATCACAGCAGCATTTGTGTTAGCCAGTGCAGGGCTCTACTGAATATACAGACACAGGCTCTCCTCCTTGCCTCATCCATCAGTGTGACTGAGTGGTGCTCCTGAAACCTTCCCAAGTCCCATGGTTACCATGCATGGATTGAAAGCCCCACCTTTAAAGAGGTGTCAGCTGCCCTCACAACCCGCCTCTGTCAATGCAATAATCTTGATATGTTTTGCTCCCAGCAGCCCACAAAATGCTTCATCTACATCTTCAGCTCTCATCCACTGCATTGCTCACAACTTTAAATCTCTTATCGTAACATGATCCTTTGAGCAATGGCTATTGCTTTTAAAACAAATTTATTCCACACTCAAAGGCCTCCAAACTCCCATGATATTCAGATTGGTGCCTGCACGTTAAAGTCTAGTTGCTAACAAAGGTCTCAGAAAACTATGTGGTTACACATTCAAGCTAGTGCAAAAACAATGAAAAGGAGAGAGGCACATTCAAACTACACTTACTAGTCTATCTTCCCAATTTGAAAAATTCCCTCTGTTCTAAGCTAAAGACAAGCAGCTTCCCACATACTTGTGCAGTAAAATGGCTGTTCAAAAGCTCTTTCTTATCATTACCCAGCATAAAATGCTGATTTTGCACAGCAGTTCTGAAAACAGAAAATAGGAAATTTTATTATGTATTTTAAATACACTTAATTCACTGCTGCAGTTGTTGTTGGACAAATCTATAATATGAGGGAGGCACACTAACTCCATTCCCTGAGCATTTGAATCTCACTTAATAGTTCAAGAGTTCAGAGGAACAAGGGCTTATGCAAAGCCCATCTCTCTGTCAGCCCTTTCCTCAGGTACCCTTGAATCTGGTGGTCAGTTTCAAGCATATTTGACAGAGTAGCAGTTTCTTAAAACAAGTTTCACAGCAATCGAGGTTGGAAGAGGAAAGAGGGAAAGAGAGGCACCCCAAACCAGAGCACTTCCATTTAGCAAGGAGGAGCCAAGCAGAAGCCAGCCATTACCCATGGCTTTGGTGGGCATGCAACTCTAGCCTTGGACTTGCACACACAATCTCCTGCTCACCTATCTGGTAAAAGTGGTAAATGGTGAAAATATGAGCAGATATTTGAGTTGAGGAGCAAGATTAAGGGAAATTATCACTGGAAGGGAAAGTTCTGAGGACATAGGATGAAGCAGAGGCTTAGGAGAACCAGAGAAGGAATCCATCTGGGGTCATGGAAAGAGTCTGGGGATATTGTTAAGGGGAAATCTTAAGACACCAGAAGAAGACAGGACCATTTTGGTAAAGACTATAGGAGACAGGCATTGCAGTTATGTGGGAAACCAGAGCTCTATATTTATGCCTCTTACAGGTTAGTGTGAAGTGTACTAACACATATAGAGAGAGCTTTGGTCCTCACAGAATAATGAGTAGAAAGGATTTCGTCACTCGCTCATGGCATTTCACTGCATTAGAAATAGGACTGACTTTAAAACTAGACCTAAATTTTTAATGACTGATATAGGGGCTTGGCCTTGATACTACTTTTAACCACCCCAAATGGCTGGAGGTAGGGTTCTCCACCCCATCATATTTCATTGTCCAGCTTATACTATCCACATGGCCAATCAGCTACTGTGTGACAGACAGGCCTCCTCGACCATTTTTATACTTCTATAAACCTAAATGCACCTGCCAGGGTCATGACACTACACAAGCCAGTTGCTCCTCGAGGCAGGGTGATCCAGGAAGCAATGGGAACCCAGACCTAGCAGGACCCAGCCTCCCCAAACAGGGCCCAAATGAGGCAAGCAGGACAAACCTGGAGAGGATAGCCGGAACCAGCCAAGATCCCAGATCATGAGGCAGTATCATGGCGACAAAACAGATCTGAGGTCAAGCTGGAAATTCAGTCCATAGGAACCTGAAGACCAGGTTTAATGACAGCCAGGCTGGACTAAGCCAGGATATTAATCTGCTGGTTGAGGTCAGGATCAATAAGGCCCATGATGAAAAAAAGGTGCAGCCACAGATGTGGATAAGAGAGCAGCAGTCCTCCATTACTACTCAGCCAGGGCATCACAGCCCTGGGCTGGGTTGAAATGGGTCTTCTTGGCCCTGTGGGTGTGGGTGTGGCTGGAAGCTCCAGTTGAGGCCGATCAAGGCTTACTACTGCACTCAGGGGGCCAGCATATGCAAACGATGAAGAAGATGGGAAATGGCTCAAAATGGTGGCAGGGGTATTTGTATCTATTCAGCAATTACAAATAACCAGTGACAATACCCCACAAACAACAAATGCAGACTTTATTCTGGCCCAGAGGCTTGTGTGGCCAGGCATTGAAGATGGCTTGCTGCAGGGGTGGGAGTTGCATTCTTCTGCTCACGCTGCTGTTGTCTTTGCATTTCCCCTGTGAAAACACACTGAGAAAAGAAGGGCTAGTGTTTTGTTAGCTGTAAAACTTCCTCAGACCTATCTGACTCTTACTTGAGAAAAGATTTAAAAACCAAGAAGCCCACTTCAGAGATCCAATGTTCTGAAAACACACACGCACAACACACACGTGCGCCAATTGGTTATTGAACTTGAATCTACAAATGAAGATCCTACGTAACACAAAGCAAACAAGGGACTTCTCTACTGTGGTTAATTTTGATGTCTACTGAAAGGATAAGTATTATATCAGTTATGGTGACAGTGATTATGCCAGCCTGTTGATGATATGAAAGCGACTATGTTATAAAGCTTTTGCTTTCCTAGTGTAAGCTGCAGAAATGTGAGAAAATTCAGGCTTGAGCTGAATTGCTGATTCTGTTATTAAAAGTGCCACGTCTCACTATCAGCCAAACTCAGGGCTCAGCAGAGTGTTCACCATCTGCCCCCTGTGCAACACTCATAAATATTGCAATCAATATAAGATTTGGGATGTGTGGGCAATGCTGGAAGGTAAAAATATTCTTTCTTTGCCAGATATATGTTAATTGGTTGTTTCATTTTCCACATATGGGACGGTAAAATGTATTTGTTTTCTTGCCAATAAAAGAACATTTTCCTAACTCCTTAGTCACAAGGTATATACAAAAGGGGAAGGCTCTGATGTTTCCTGTTGGGTTAATGGTTTACATTACAATCCATACACAAATGCTTTTTGGCATCTAAATCCTGAGCAAGAAGTATTTTTAAAATTATGTCCTGAAATAGGAACCTCAGAACACTGTGTCGGCATCTGGCAGATATCTCAGGAGTGTCATGAACTGTTACTACTTGAGGAACTTGGCAGGCACTCCATGAACCTTGTGTACCTTACAAGTGTGTAGGAGTCCAGCTTAATCATCTGTATAGGTGGGCTCTGTAATGGGCGTATGTCCATCCACCAATATGAAAAAAACAAGCGGTGGTATGTCTGGATATCACAGGATACATCTGAGCCCCTGAGCAATGATGGCTGCTCAAACATGAGTGACAGCAGCCCACTATTTTATAAAAGCAAGCCTTTCCTCAGAACAAACCTTGAATCACTAATCAATCTCACTGCTCAAAGAATTTGGCATGTGTGTTTCCATCCCCATGTGTTTTACAAAGTGCTGATACACATGCTAAGGCTGAAAGCCCTTTATAAAGTGTTTTGGATCTCACATACAAGAGTGTTTCCTGGTAGGAGAGCACAGGAAGCATTTCTGGGGCTCTTGGTGAGGCACCGGTGAAGCCAGTGGGCCCCTGGGGGTGACCACCATTCTTACTCCAAGATGAAAGAGGCACTCACTCCTGGTTAAAAGTGGCACTGTGATGGGACTTTGTCCCAATCTAATTGGCATTGTAGCCATGTTTCATGACTGCTCAAGAGCAGTACCAGCTATGTTTGGCAGAACAAAATTTGCCTGTAAAGCAGCATTATATGTGTCTGCATAGTGAGGCCTTCACAGAGGTATTTTGGTGGGAGTTTTATAAGTGATGTCCTTCAGAACCTCTCCGATCTGCAAACATGCTCTTTCTGGACAAACCCTCTATGCTTTCAGAAGGCACCCATGCTTCTGTATGGTTACTGACAAGACAGGACTTTTGCCATTTTTGAGGGTCTTAGTGGAAAAAGTTGCATAAGTCTATCCAAATTGTTAATATTTTTTCATGGTTTACTCCGAATTCCAGCACAGAAACCACATAGCTGCAGCACAGAAAACAATGGCTTTGGTACTGCCTGAGCCAAGGAGCTAAGGGCTGGAAACTCAGGAGCCCCACTGGGGTGAGCAGCTGCACCAGGGACCCAGAATGGGAGTCAAGGCAGATCAGCAGTTTCAGCCCGGGCGTGCATGCCATGGCAAAGCATAGGACAGCTTTTCTCAAATGCCTCAGTGATACTTGATTCCTGTGCCTTCCGTTTTTTTAACTGAAAACAACACCCAAATTGGGAAGACTTCTGAAGAGAAGTGCAAAGGACAAAGTACAGGCCATTAGTCCCAGAGCCCACCTCCCACACAGAGCAGGAGAGCAGGACAGAACCAGAGTACTGGAAAGGCAGGGCCTGAGGTGAGAGGTGAGTGCTCCTCTCAGTCCCGTGTCGCACGCACTTGTTTAAGACACCAGCTTTGCTGAAGCTGAGCACCTTATCCACCCTCTCCAACAGGCACCTGTGTCTGTCCTGGGGCTGTCCAATTTTTGCAATAGTTGAAATGAACCAGAATGCTCCTGGTGTCTGTCTCTGGGCCTGAGCTTCTGGGACCAGGCAGGAGGACTTGTTCCCTGCAAGCCCTTGGCTCTGGCATTTATTGCTTCTTGACATACAGTTTGAACAGTTGTAGAATATGTCACAAGACAAAACTTTGAACTCTGGCCTTTATTTAATTTGACACTGGGTGAGGCCTTTATTCTACATCTTTCTTTAGCAGATAGAAATGTGTTTGGTCTATATTAATTTTTTGTTCTGTACCAATGGTTGGCATTTATTGGTTTTATTTTATTCACTATAAATGTTAAAATAAATCAAGGTCCCAGTAGTGGTCAGGGATTTTGCCAGACCATGGGAAGTAGTGAGCCCCAAGAGGCTCTGAAAACCACCTAGAGAAAGATCTGCACCAAGCAGGGATAATAATCTGTTCCAGAAGCTAGAAAATATTTTCCAGGAGACTTGGCAATTGTGGCTTAAGATGGAGAAAGAGAGAAAGATGGATAGAGAGAAACTGCCATTTTTCCAGGAAAAATAGAGAAGTCTGAGAAAAGAAAAGGCCTGGCTATTGCAGAGTACTTAGCTGCAAGGAGAGATTGCCTCTGCATCTCCAGAGATGTAGAGACAGTTCTTTGTCCACCTGTGGAGTCCAAACAGGCAAAAGCTGGAGGAAGTCTTTGTTACCAAGAGAGATGACAAATAAGGCTGGTAGATAAGAATTTAAAAACTTAGACTAACCTGTACCAGTCTCTAAGGCAAAATGATGGCTAGGGAAGTCAGTAAATCATCTGGTTTGAATTTCCTGAAGCCAGCTGAGTTTCAGTCCTTGGGATGGGCCATTAGGTTTGGACAGTCTTTCCCATGAGGAGACAAATTAGTTGTTTAACAGAAAATAATCATTTAGAAATGCCTGGAGATTTGATGTGATGATAGCTTGATATGAAGAACCAACCAGTTACTTTGGCAATTTGTTTTAATGCTTACTCTCATTGTTAAACATTTCTGATCCTTTTCTCATTTGAAGGTGCTAGGCTTCCATTTCCAGCTATTGGCATTTGTTTGTTGCACAATTCTCTGCTGGACTGAGCTCCTTCATCCATGACATTTCCTGCCAGGAAACATTCTCTGTAATCAAACAATTTCTTATTTCTTTTAAGTCTTCATTAACTCAATAGACTGTGTTCTCCAAGTCTTTGCCATGGCCTTTTTCTCTAGATCCTGCATAGTGTTTTGGCTGTTTTCCACACCCATGCCAGTATTTCAACAACCTCCTAAAACCATGGCCATTGAAACAGTATCCCTAATACTGAACACAGATGAAAGCATATCCCTGCTCAGACTGGATTGGGGTAGTAAACTCTTCTGTTTCTGTGATTTTTTTGGTTGCTGTCAGAAGCTGGCCTGGATTCCATTTACTAAGGAGGTCCCAGTCTCTTAGGTGCTTTGCTCACGTGCTTCAAGTCATACTGATTACCTGACTGGGCTTCCAAGGTCAAATCATCAGGGACATTTGTGAAGTTTTTTTTCCTCTTTTTACAGCAGAGATCAGTCATGCGCCTCTCACCTGAAGAGTTTCTTGCCAATGCGGCGAGATCAATTCTGCCTCGGTCTTGCCTGTGACCTACAGTTGATGATTGAGCCGCTGTAGTCAAACCACAATTTAACTGCTTGTTGGTTCAGTCTGGTTACACCTTAGCAGTACTGGATAACCTGCTGCATACAGATGGCTGCCTGAAGGGAACCAGCAAACGAGCTTTTTAGAGGGGCTTCAAGCCCTGTGTTAATCCCTTTGGAACAAACCACACAGACATTGTGTATCATTAGTTTCTTGCAAGAATGCTATCTTGTAAACCAGTGCAGATTTCTACTGACTGTGTTCCCATTTAATTTAATTAACAATTCATTTTTCTGCTGCCTAGGATCCCTTGTCAGGCAGACCAAGCTGTGGTGCTGTCAAGTATGCTGGTGACCTACTGTGATATTGGCTGAACACTCTGCATTGTTCTAGTGTCCTTCTGGTGTTTCAGAATTCACTAAAAATGAATCCTAGGCCATGATCTGCTCTTTCATCTCTGTAAGTCTCTTGACTGCAAGTTTTCTAGATCTGCTGATTTTCAAAAAAATTAATTCTGAATCAGTGTATTTAAATATAGACCTGCTTTATGAGTGGAAAGAAGGCATTCATACTCATTAGCTATCTGGCTTCCAAGGGCAGATAAGAATGGAATAAATCTATCTTTTCTACATGACTATTAATAACTTTATAATTTTTATCTATCAAAGGTCCACTTCTTGTAGTAAGCCTTGCATCCTTGCAAAGTAGTTATATTGTTGCTTATGATACAAATATGGCTGCTCCACTCTTGCCCATCTTCAGCTGCTTTTTACATCTTCCATGTTACCAAACCTCCAAACCTTTCTCTTTCTCTTATTAATCCATAGTTAATTTCACTTGAATATTGCTCCCGGTGGTTGGACAAAATTTTCTGAGAGATACTAAAATATTCATACAATCTGAAGTTTTGGCATCTGTGTCATGCTCTAAAAGAATCAGTGTTTTTCAGTAGAGAATTCAGGCTCTTTTGTGATGTGCTCTGCTTTTCCCTACATTTTGAAAACCTAAGTAAGAGTGAGTGTTGCAACTGTGTGGATCACTGTAGATCAGCTTTTGATGCTAGTTTATTTTCTTTAAACTCAAGATTTCTTTCCCCCTTCAGTTTTATATGGACATGTATACATTTGTCTTTAAGTTAATAAACATTATTCTTCTAACTATTTCTTTTCTCCCAATTCCTCTCAGTTCCAGGAAATGTTTTTTTATCAAAATATGCCTACAACTCATCAGCAGTGTCTTCCATTTGCTCCTACTGAGTATCATGCTGCTACAGGCAGGCTACTATCAAGTTTCATCCAGTGACTAATTATCTTTCTCTAGTACAAAGAAACCAAAAGATTTACCTCTTTGGACACAATACCCTTTTGTTAGAAATTCTTTTCAGACAAAGATTATATTGTAAGGAAATCTTACCCCTTCAGAACTTATTTTTAAAATAAAACAGTTAATCATATCTGCTCCTCCTCAGCTCTTCCAAAGTCTCCATCTGTGGCCTTCTGCAGGAAATGAGCAAAATGCAAGGAGGAGGGGTAGAGGCAGACAGATGACGTAAGACTGACTGAGAGACAGTCAGGGAACAAACCTTATGGACACTCTTCTCAACCCTAATCTGTTACTTGTATTTACTCCAAGCCCTATGTACATGACATTCTGTGTTATTAAAAACTCAAAGCAGTATTGCTTAGATGATTTTGAGTGTTGACAGTATCTTCTTCAGTGCACAAATGTCTCATACTGTTGCAATTAATAATATTCTGATCATAACTCCCCTCACTGCTCCATGTATTTCCTGTAACAAAGTATTCTTATCAGAATGAGGAGTACTTAAAAAAACCCAGTTGTTGTTTACTTGTGTCTGAGTTTTAAGCTCCCATACCTGGAAAGCAGAAGAAATAGAACATGTAATGTAGTTCATCCAAATTTTTGTGTAAATAGACATAGCTGTTCTGTGATGCCTCCAACTAAATAGTTTCCTTAGCTACTGTTGAAATTGAACATAAAATTGTCTCCTGTATCCTGCATATCAATATTTTTCTACCATGGTGATGATAGTTAAATTCAAAAACAGGAATATAACTGGATAAATAAACCTACGGGATCCCAACCCATACAGAGTTGGTATCCAGGTACTCAGCCAACTCAAACTGCAAATGTTTGTGTAAGAAAAGGACTTGTATTTCTTGTTCTGCGCCAGGCCCCTCAGTAATTATGTTCCAATACAAAATGCTTCATTCACCAATGCTGTGCACATGTCATGTGGAGCTCTTGCAAAATGTCCTGAGCTCAGTAACAAGCATAAGCTTGAGTTGTCCAGTGCAGGTTTAACTGAAGCCAGAAGCAGAAGTGGGTAGGTGCAAGGAAAGAGAAGTGAGACAGGACAAAAGGTACAATTCAGGTATGAGGCAGCTAAGAGTAAAGAACATGTGGTAAAAACAAAGCAGCAAATAACCTTAAATCCCAGCATAAGGTCATCTCCAAAGGAAGGGACTGCATCCCACACAATTGCTGACCATCGATTCACACTGACACGGCCAGAGAACACGCAAACACTCACATCTGGACAACAGTCGGGTTGACAGGACTCCACAGGGGAGGAATCAAAGCCAGGAATCTCACAGCCAATTGCAGATGTATGATTGCATTCTTCTCCCAGCCTCCTTCCTAGATCCTGAAGGCAGCAGGGTGGGCAGGAGACACCAAGAGTGCCACCTGAGATGTCTGTTTTATTGCTGAAAAACTGGACAGTATTTTGAAGCAAAGATTTGGATAACCAAAATTGAAGGTACTGAGACTTGTCAAAGCCAATGAAACCCTGTCACAATCCCTTACGCCAAATATTTTGCACTTCCAAAGTAATCACA
Source organism: Phainopepla nitens (assembly GCA_013400175.1). Classification (NCBI taxonomy): domain Eukaryota; kingdom Metazoa; phylum Chordata; class Aves; order Passeriformes; family Bombycillidae; genus Phainopepla; species Phainopepla nitens. The sequence continues at coordinate 142,075 of VXBQ01009485.1, forward strand.
GAGCTGTATCTGTAAACACACAGAGAGTGTCTGCAGGGCCTTGCCGCAGGAATAAGGAAGGAAGGGAAAGTCACTTACTGTGGAACCAACAGTGTTTGCTGTCTGGCAGATATGGTCTAAACCAAGCCTGTAATTGAGAAATTTATCTATTGTGCCTTATTTGTTTGTTCTAAGAAACATTTGCCAAAGAAGATACCATGTTACCAGGAAATCACTGATTGACACAATACCATATTTTCTGCTGAGTTGTTCTGGAAAAGTGACTGGACTGAATGCCTAGCTCCATGAAAACAATCGAGATCACGCCTCCTGATGCAAGGGAGCCGTTTTCTATAGACACAGGCTGCTTTAAAGAAATACTTAGGAAGGCATAGTAAGCATAAGTGACACTAGAAAAACTGGTGCCATGAATATTTCTAACATATGTTAAGCTTTTCTCAACATAAGCCTCTTCATTGTATCCCATTATAATGCCAGCGAGGGAACAGCTGCTTTCTCTCCTTGTTTCATGTGAAGCTGCTCTTTGAGCTAGACCCCAGGCACAGGGTGGTCCTTGGAAGACCCCAGTGAGAAAATCTCTCCATGCTGCACTAGGGGCAGAATTTGGCCCATTCAATAGTGGGGTAAAAGATGGGCAAGACACACAGGCACATTTTTGCTTGGTGTTTTAATTTGGCTGGTTCCTTTGATGAATGTAAACAATCGCTGGCCAAGATAAGCATGGAGAGAAGAAACCTGCTGATGGACATGTAGGCATACCTGGGCTGCCTATAAAGGGTGGCAGTGTTACTTGATCACTTCCACCTTTTGTGGGTGAGTTGTCGAGTCCTGGCTGTGCTTGCAGAGACAGTCCCACACTGGGCATGTAGATGGGACCTACACTGTGCTCGTTGTGGAGTGACTGCCTCACAGGTTCCATATCGACTTCCTTCCCTATGTGCTGTAGCTGAATCCCCAAGAGTCTGCCAGTGCTCTCTCATGGGCCAAATCCAGTCATTCCTATGGGAACCACCAGCAAGCTACTATCCACATCCACACGGAAGGAAAGACCTTGCTCTATAAAGGAGTAAGAAAGATGTTTGCCCTTTAAGGATAAAATACTGACTCTTATTAGGAAAGTAGGGGTAGAAAGACTATATTTTGATCAAAACAAGGCTCACTGCTTTGCAAAACATGAACTGAGTTTCTCTGGCTAACAATTTTCATAGGATGCATTTGAGACATATCTATCACATTTTCAGTAAGATATACCAATCTACCACAGAGGCTAGTTTCCTCCTCACAGCTCAGTCATGATATGGAAATCTCTTTTCAAGATTAGCACACTCATGATGTCCAAGGAGAGAGAAGATTCATCTGGCATACATTAAGAATGAATATGGTTGCGTATTTTGTGTCTTTCACATCTCATTTGCAGTGAAAGAAGAGTTATTTCAGTGCTTTCCTGTGTTTCACTATAACTTCAAGTAGAAGGAGATAGTTAGATTTGACCTGCTTCATCGGGAGTCAGCTATTTCTGAAAATGTTATTTGGCAAGTTTGCTCCAGTGACTTATTTGGCTTGCTATGAAAAACTATCATTTACACATACACTTGGCAAATGTCAATTACTTCCATTCTAGTCTGGGAGGTTTTATTGCACTCTTGAGAAGAGTGGCAGTTGGGTGAATAAGGCCTTTTAAGTTCCACTGGCGGCACAGAAGGCACTAAATTTTCCCTGTAACAAAGAGCAATTTTCATGATTCTTAGAGGCCGACTTGTCACTCAGTCTTGCAGGCATGTCCAAGAAGCCCTGCTGGATTGTTATTTCCAGATTCTGAGAAAACAGCTTTGAGGTGACAGCAAGTGCCTGCTGGTGTGGAGCATCAGTCAGGGGCATGTGGTGGGAGCAGCGTAGGTTGGGCAGGTAGAGCAGGCCATGTGAGCTGCAGATTCCAGAGGCATGGAGATGCAGGCACTGGAACATGAGCGACAAAAGGGTATACTACCCATGCTGAGAGACACACACACCTCCCTCTGCTCAGCAGAGAGATCAGCTGCATAAGACCATGGGCTGGTATCAGTCTGTCTCCTCTGCTAATTGGGTCTTTCTGAGCTAAACACAGTGCTGGCAGACAAATGGAGTCCCTGGGACAACAGAAGGAAAAGCTTCACTGGGTTTTAGAAGTTGGCTTTCAACCATTATGCACAGTGAGATTTCTTCCTGATACTAATTTAACAACTCAGCAAACATAAAGCAAATGAACAGATGAAATACGGATAATATCCAAGATAAGTAAGAAACAAAATGTGAGCAGTGGTGTCTGTGGAGGCGAAAGCAGCCCTATGTTGTAGCAGCTCCTGCAATTCGGTAGCATTTAGAGGGATCCAGTCCAATCTCTGCTTTGTCACACCATGGTTTACTGGTATGCCCAAGACATCAGTGAAGAGTTCACAGGCCAGATCCCAGCCCTCAAACTGCTTCTAACTCCAAGAAGTTTCTTGTTATTGATGCAAGTAAAGGGAATAGGAGCCAGAGCAGCAATGCAAGGCACTGTGACTCTGAGAATGAGGAAACTGTTCCCAACAATGGTAGAAAAATATTTTTGATGCCAGCATCAACTATAAGAATAAAAGGTTTTTTGGGGCACAAATTTGTTAGTCCTCTAGGACAAGTATGCTGCCTTAAAATACAGGAATAAGAAATTCCTGACTGCATTGCTTGAGATAGCACATGGAGAAGGGGGAAGGCAAGAGAGGTAATGTTAATAAATCATTGTCCTGTCCAGCGGGCTTCCATTATTCATAGAGAAGGGCGATTACAAAGGCATGCCACTGTCCTGCTTCCAAAGTTTAACATTCCTGTTTGATATCTGATCTAGCAAACAGTGTTAGGAGGTATCCAAGCAGCATGCACAGCACTTTAAATGATTAAGGGAGCAAAGTACTTGGACACGGTGGCATTCTAGGCCATAGCTCTCGGGCAATTAAAGACATACATACATACATGTCTCTTTAGGGGTTTATACATAAGATACAACCCAAATTTGTTTTCACTGAGAGAGGAAAACCACATTCTAGGCCCAGTGCTAGTGGTATGAAGTCTGAGGCTTCTGTATCCCTGAAACAGGTAGCCTTATGGTGCTGAAATCAGAAGTTGCCTCCACTTCTTTCATTTCTAAAGCGATGATGGTGCTCCCACTGGACTCCAGATCTCCACATCTAGGGAAAGGTCACTGAAGTATTGGCAAGATTGAGTGGACGGTTCAGACACCATCACCTCCTCACCCTCCACAAATAACAGGCTGGTTGGCTCCAAGTCCAGGACTCTAATCCTACAGGACAGATTCCAACCTAGAGATACTTTGTGCCCAATTCAATGAGTGCAATGCCTACCCCTGAAAATAAACCACAAAGCTACAAGCTTACTTCAGCACAAAATTTCAAGTACCTCAATTTCTGAATCAGGATGTGTCCCCTCCTGTTTCCTATGATCCCTAGAGGCTGACCATGAATTAAGAAACAAAAATATTTTATGGGATTGGATGTTTGCTCATTATAACCTTGTTGATGCTTTCTGCAATGGTTCCAGTAACCTCTGATAAATTGGAGAATGCTGTGCCATGGGTCGGAACATTAACACTTACCTGGTATGCTTCTCACGGATCTTGGGAATGATCTTGGCATCCTACCTTGACTCTGAAGCCCAGCTACAAATTAGGGATATAAAGATTGATCTGACTCACTCAAGTGTGCGTTTCTCTGTGTCTGTGATGCAAAACACAGCACCAGCACTAGTGTTGTACACTGGCAAGTGTGAAAGGAGTTAGATGGACTTACTGAGATAGATTTTTATAAATATGTACTGGACACAGAGCCCAGCTGACTATAGAGCCCAGTATGAACTAGGAGCTGAAACATCACATTGGCTTGCCTGACCTTTACACTTGCATTTTTATTTATGGTTTGAATCACCTTCTCCCCTGAGTATGGTCGGGGATTAATCACTTGAAAGAAGAGGACTTCAGAGTAGCTCTAGCAGGACTCAAAGCAGCTCTAGCAGTGACTAGGTAAGGATAAAAGCCAGGCAAGCTTTGCAGGGAGAGGTACATACAATCTGTAATTTCCTTCTGTTTTTGAATGTTTCAACTTTCCATGCCACTTATGGGTCACTTATCACTCTTGTGGGTCCAAAACTAATTTACAGAACAAAGAGGGAGCTTCCAGGAGCCAGCATCTCTGTATCGCAGATCGAATGCTCTGTTGTTCATTTGATCAGTAGCATGGCCCTTCCCTTGCTGCTGTGCTCTGCAGGGGAATCTGGAGTGAAAATATACACATGGACATAGAGGGTTTCAGCCTGCTGACTCTGAACTAGATAAAGCTGGTGAATGCCTTTCACAGTACCTCACATCAGCTCAGGTTGATCAAACTCATAGGCTAAAGGTTGTCATTGATTCTCTGACCAAGATATCCATTTAATCCATCTGATACATTTTTCCTGTGGTTTTTGAGGACCCATAGAAAAGTCTCCTTTCTGTGGAAAGACCCACTGATCCATCTGGCCTGTGTTGATTCTCCTAAGTCTGTCTGTTGTAGATATTCTCTTTCTCACTATTTTAGCACAAGAAAGTACAGGGCTGACTCTGCTCTGAGGGACAAGGTCTGGTCCATACCAGCAAAAAAACAAGGGTGGAGATCAGTAGAAGCATATGCCAATAGAGCCTTCATCTCCTTGGCATTCACAGCCACTTATAAGTTGTCAGTGGGAGCCGGAACGTTTGGCTGAGCTCTCACTGGGAAGTACTGACATGTAGCACCTGAATGGAAAGCTTTTGTAATTCTAGACACAAAATTGTGGGTGCAGCGTCTGATATCCAAATAGGATATGCAGTATAACCCAAAGCAACCTTAAAATATGGACTGTCCAGGCCAAGCCTTTATGTTCACTAGACACATTCATGCATGCAGATGTGCATGCACCCATCCACATACTGCTAATAAAACAGAATTAATTTTCATACAAAATTCTAGGTTGAAGAAGAACCCTTTCATTATTCTTAGGCTCATAAAATACTCCCTGAAATTCTTTATTGTGGTTGACCAACTGTTCAAGATCAGTTACCCTGTCATTGGTTATTTATTTCTCTGTTGTATAGTGGTACCACTGCTTCCACTGTGAGGTGCACAGTGCAATCAATAGATGAAGATCTCTTCTATGTTGCTGTAAATTATAGATACTCTGTGCTTGAGAGCTCAGAGTACTGCTGAGTCTTGTCCACTGAAACCCCTACCCCTAACAGAACTGCCTGTATTTTAACAGAAGGCAAACCATTTTGAGTTATCCTCACACTTTCATGCCTGTGGAAATGGTGCTGGTTTATACCTCATTTTCTCCAGTCAAACAGCCTGTTCTGCAAACTAGCCTCTGAGCACATCTGTTCAAACCACTGCTGACCTCCGAACCCCAGAGTATTCACTCAATTGATATTTGGAATGCCACGATGAAATGTACCAAGGAGGAATGCAGGTATGAGAACTTTATTCCAGGATGCAGATTATTAAATGGTTTTACCTAGCCTACAGTGGCAATTTGGTTTTCATCATTCAAACTCTTTTCCTCAGAAGAACAAATGCATAAATTTAATTTTGGCAATTGCACCAGAGCCCCATTCCAGAAGATGTTTATTAGCTGTCTTACCAGTCAAAGAGCAGAAAAAGGCTTTTCAGAGAGGTTGCATCCTGTCCTCTTGAGCAATCCTTGAGTCATTATCTCAAGATCTCACATTTAAAATATTGTAAAAAATGAAGTTGTTCATCAGAAAGTGAGCAGTCAGTCCATGGTCACCTTCTGATATCTCTGACAGTGTTCTCTGCGGAGCAGGCTCAGTCAGTCTCTGATTTGAATATGGGAACCTCTTTCTTTTTATACAGCTGTATACAGTCTGTCTGGATTGCCTGTACATTCTTAGAGGTCAGTATTTTCCTAACAGCAGTGAAGAATTCTCTGATAAATATTTGTATGGTCATCTCTCTCCACCACCCTTGAGACTGGACTCCCTTAATCCACCTTTACCTTGGATAGATTTTCCACGGTCTAGTGATGTGCCACCATCTGACCAGAATTTCCCAGGCAGGAATGAAAGTTCCACTACCAGGCACCAACATCCCAGCTGGGCACACATCAAATTGTTCTTGATGTCTTTTGGAAGAAAACATGGCAAGATAAGGAAGATCAGCAGGAGCTGACATTCTGGCTCCTGGATTACCTGGAGTGTGCAGCTTGGTGCAAGGAAGGACTTTATGCCTTCTATCTAACAAGGCAAGCCTTCTCTGAAGGGAGGGTTATGGGGTTGCTTCAGTGAGACCAGATTTTCACCCTTCTGCTTCTGGAAGCATCCTGTGAAAGAAGCAGCAGCTGGAGAAGTGGTCAGGCGAGAAACAGGGCTGTTCCGCTACTGCTCCTACCTGCACCAGGGATAGCAGTGGGCTGAAGGCACAGTGGGAGCTGCCAGCCTGCTGCATCATTTTCAGCTGAGGAGATCTGTTCCTCAGGTCTTTCTTAGTGAGCTCCATGTTTCCAGGGTGAGTGTAGAAGTCTTCATATTTTCCTAGCAGTAATTTTCATAAGGAAAGGACTTTATGGAAAAACTACATGCAACTGACTTAAAGACTGATGCTACCAACACCTGTAACTCCTTTTTATGTCTCTTTTGAATATCTCTTTACACAATGCTTAAATAGCACAATCTCTATTCTACACATCCTTCCTGAGAGCTAAGCTTTGCCAAGAAATTTTACCCACCATATGTAGAAATAACCAGATAAATCTCCAGTAGAAAAGGCGAACTTTTCTTTCTACTTTTTGGTGGCTTGAAAAGTTCTCTCTGACCTTAACATCCAGGGGGATGCCAACATCTGATGAAGAGAGAGGGAAGTTCTCAACAAGCTTGCTGCCCATGGGCACACTCCAGTGTATGAAGCACAGCCACGTCTCTGACCACTGCAGCTCCTCCCAGTGAATGACAGCTCTACTTGCTTGGGAATGGGTTGAATTTCTCTGTACTGATCACTTACAAGTCACTATCTGTGAATGACTGACCCCTTGAGCAATTAGGTGCAGGACAGCACTGTTTTCCTGCAAGGGTCAGCAGTACTTCTTTTTCTCAAACCAAATTCCAAATCTTGACTCCTAGCTTACACTAATTTATAGTGATCTAAATAGCAGGACTCACAAGAGTGTTACCTTTAAATTTAAATGTAAATGAAACAACCTGTACTTGAACAATATGAACCTCTTATTAATGCTACATGAACGAGATCAATGCAATGCAAACAAGTAATTTGCCTCCTTTTTCTTTATCAGCTTATCTTAAAGCTGATAAAATAGCTTTAACCTGTTCTTGTGTTAGGTGCTTGTTGAAGATGAGACTTAAAAAAAACTCCAAAGATATTCAGATTGTCTTCCCCAGTACATCTGAGCAATGTGATTCCCCTTTCCTGGTCCTGACAACAGAATCTCTTTTGCTTGTTACCCTTACTTTGTAGCTGTTGGATATCGACTACGGAAATGATGCCAGCTTCTCCAAAGTAGGTTTTGTTGATAGCTTGTCATAATTCAATGGTGACATGAAACTCAGTTCATTCCTGCATTTTGGAGCACGTTAAAATGCTACATGATATTTAAGGAGCCTTTGTTCTTTAACTCAAATCTGTTTACCATTGTATTTTGGCAGCTTTTTTAGATACCAGCAAAAAAGGATGGTTTCTGTGGGAATCCTGAAGTCCTGATTTCCTGCTGCTTATTTCTGCTGTGCCATGGTGGAAGATGCTATCGGGTCTTGCCTTGCCCAAGTGAACCTGACATTTGCTGGTAGCTTTGGCTTTCTAGCTGCTGCATGCATCTGTGCCTTCTTTCCATAGTTCTTTCCATTCCATTTCTCCCGTGCTTCTGGCCTGTATTCAGACTCTGTCTTATATTGCCTATGTCCAAGATCACTTTTTAAGCAGCATCCAGGTGAGTGACTCAGGTCCCCAGCTCCCTCTAGGGTCTATAGAGAGGCTGTTGTGACAGCCCTACACCTCTTGAAACAGTTGTTTCTCTATCCCACCTTCAAAATCCAAACAATCCTGCTTGCCTCTCTCTTTCTTGTAGTCCCCTATCTCTACCTTAGGCATATGGTGCTGTTTCCATGCTGCTCCCTACCTCATAGCCTCTGAAGGACTGGCAGAAGAAGGCAGCAGCAGAAGAGCATTGCAGGGTGTGCTTCTCCCCAGCAAACAGGAGCTGATCACAGGGGGCAGCCCTTCTGCATGGATTAGATGACAAGAAAGGAAAAAAAAAATCCCTTTAAGACCTGTACCCTGCAGTGACAGGTCCTCCCTTCTGTCATCCCTGCAGGCCTGGAGACAGGCTCCAACATAGAGAAGCTGGAGATAGAAGCTAATGGAGGAGGTGAATCAAAGCTCTCTTCCTCAGTTCTGTTTATCCCAGAGGCCATGAAATCTGCCTTTCAAAGACAGATATTGCTAACACATTCCTCCACTAATATAAATTAGTGTAGGCCCCACACTTGATCCTTCTACTAAATTCAGTGTATTGTCTCAGCTTCTACTTCAATAGGACTCTCTGAGGTCTTGGATGCTGGCAAGTTGCTTTTAGCACTCAGTGCCATTGCTGCATGGTGGGTGAGAGGAATGGCTGCTTTACCCAGATCTCACCTCACCACAAAATTTCCTTTGTCATGTCAGGAAAACTACAAACAGACCAAGACACCTTTCAGCACAAATTCCTTTTTTTTATCAGGCAACTGTATTTGCCGAAATGTCCGAGCAAGAGACAATCACTGACACAGCTTGGGTGTTGCCTCCGGGATTTGGAAGGATGAAATCACCACGTATCCCACCACTCTGCTGTCTTTGAGACATTTCTGACTAGGCTCACATGATGTGATTGCCTCCAATTAGAAGGGACTGGGATCAGTGATTCAGGAGGTCACTTCCAGTCCTGCAGCCCTTAAATAGTATGGAAAGAGTTAGTCTGAGCTTGCCAGCAGAAAGCAGTGGTAATTGTTAAAAATGGCTCAGGGCCTGGAAGTGTGTGACTAGGGCAGGAGAGGGGAGATTCTGATACCAGCTGCTACTTAACTGAAATCATTAGTTTTGGTGGATCTTTAATGCGCTGTCTCTTATGATCTGAGGAATTTTGTCCCCTGGGAGCAACGGCTCTTCTCAGCCTCTGCAAGGCCCTGTGATCTCTGTGTATATTGACTCATGCTGGCTATTGGCAGTCAGTCTGGGTCAGCAGCAGCACACAGACTGACAGGGTGACTCAGTGCCATTAGAAGTGGCCAATATCCAGAGTTGTATCTCCTAGGTCAAGATAGATGTATTTGTGATATATGTAATTTTCTCTTTCCTGCACTCTAATTCTGTCTTGGGAACATCTCCTTGTAGGATGCAATAAGGCACCATTGCATCTTCTGTCCAACCCTCTGCAGGGCAGTTAGACACTCAGGCGTATGCTTGTATATTGCAATTAATTGGGACGGCTGCTTTAGGAGCCTTTGCTGCTTTAAAACAAACACAAAAGCCAAGCAGTCTAACTGACTATCACAAAATAAAGCCCTTCCCTTCTTTCCCACATGCATAGCCAATATTAAATAACATCCTCTTGTCCAAACTGGGACAGATCCCTGTTCACTTTGGGCACATGGAACCTTGAAGGAACTTTCTTACGCAGGATATTAGACCAAAAGTACTTATGCAGAAACATGTTTATATGGATGTGTTTATATTCACACTTAATTATGCAGCAGTGAGGCATTTTATGGTCTTGTCCTCTCTCTGTCTCCAGCAAAGACTGCCTTTAATGTCTCAGTGATGTGCCAATTCAATGTTTACATCCTCTTCTCTTGTGAAATCAACAGTGTGATGTCTGACAGCAGTATTTCCTTTCTGTTATAAACAGCACCAACAACTGATTTTCATTTCCTTATAGAAAAAACCCACATTTGTGCTCCCCAAAGGCAAAAAAGAGTTGTGTAAGATGTGTTTCCTGAGGAGCAATTTCTGGGCATGATATGATGCCAGCCTTGAGTCCTGATGCTGAAAATTGTTGTTCTGTAAGCTATTTCTGCAAGTTCCTCCTCTAGCCTGCAGCTGAGAGTGCACGTACTAATAGCTCAGCAGAATAATACATGTGGTAAGATATTCAGTAAAATTCAGCTTTACCCATGCATTCCTTTTCCTCTATTTTGTACAGCATTCCCCTTCTTCTTACAGTTAACCCTGGACATATTTTTCTATTTTAAATTTTTCAATGATTTGTACAAGAGAGTATTAAATTGCTAAAGGGCATATTAAGTATTACTGCTCTGTTAAACTTGAATGAAGCAATACAAGTCTGGAACACATTTAATAAATCTGCAGCCTGATAAGAAAACTTTCTTCACCGAATCTGACATTCTTTTGCACTAATCACCTTTGTGAAAGAACTGCTTCTAATTCTTTTATTCTTTCAACTTTCTCACCCCAGAACTAAAACCAGCTGCAGGCTTCCCCTTCTCTTGGCACATATAATTTAAAACCCTTTCCACAGCCTTCAGAGGAAGGTGTGCCGGAACTGGGCACTGTAGAGGCTACAGATTTCATATGGCCTCACTGGAGAACCCCTTGCTTACATTTTTCCTGTTTTTTTTCAGTTGGAAAATGAGCACATAGCACAGTCAGCTCTGAGGAGGGCTCGTGGTGAGTATGTGGAAGCTGTACCAAGAAAAGACCTACAGCAGTGAATGCAGAGAGAGGAGACCAAACCAGGCCATCCAAAATTGCCTGGGAAAGCTTGGAGATTAAATACTGAATATTTTTTAACCCATATTTTAAAAAATTGCTCTTTCACTTGAAAATCTCACAAGTCATCTCCAGGGTGATTGATGACCTTAATTCGACCCACAGGACTAGACTGCATGAGGAAAGAGTTTGTGAAATGTGAAATCATTACAGTGGCGATATACAGTGACAAATCAGTTTTGATGGATGACGACTCTTCTAGATGACTTTGCTTTGAATTTCAGTTTTTTCTGCTAGTGTATCCCTTCACTATATCTGTCCTTCTCACTCGCTGCACCTTCTTGCCTCACAGAACTCTTCTAGACTGTCTGCTGCATGCTACACTTATGTTTAGCATATTAAATGAATTAAGTCAGGAAGATTATGAAACCCACTTCAACAGAGATTTCATCCCTTGTGAGAAGCCTGTATAAACTCTCAGACCTGTTGATAAAAGAACAAAGAGAAAACCTCCAGGTCTCCACGATGAAAGCTTCAGCTTTCTCATATCATATGATAAACAACTTTGTTATAGTCAACACTTCTTGCCCATGATAGCCCCTTACACAGACCTGGACTCACTCTTGATCCTCACTTGGAGGGAAGGGCTGAGAATGGCAGAGCATGTACACAGCTACACTGTACCTGCTGCCATGCTTCTAGAACTGGTCCTAACAACTGCTCAGGTACTTGACAGCCTGCCCACCTATTTGCCACTGTACCCAGTGTCTTAGGTTGAAAAG
>VXBQ01009488.1:0-77620 GCA_013400175.1 Phainopepla nitens
ACTAGATGATCTTTAATGTCCAAAGCCATTCTGTGATTGGGCACAACAGCCTTTACTGCAACCTCTTTTATTAGCTCTGGCTAAACCTTATGGTGTGCCAACAGCTTTGTCTAAACTACACACAATTTAGCAGGAATTTCCAAGATCACAATCTGAAACTCCAATCTTTTCTTCAACTCCACCTATGGCAGATTTTATTTTTTTATCAAACTATACTCTTTGACTACTAATGATAATTAAGATGTGAAATAGCGGTTATACCACAATGCTTAAATATTAATTATTATAATAATAATAAACTAATAACAATGACAACTTGATAAATAAAATTATGTTTCTAGGTTGAGCTTATATACTGGAAAATTATTGAGAAATTAGTAAAGTTGTACTCAGGATAGTTCTCAAATTTGCTACAAGCATCTTCTGTAGAATAGCATAAAATACAGTAAATGGGTTCTGTAAAGAATGTGGATGTTGTACAGTGTTGTTATGTTTCTGCACATCCAATCCTAAATTACTTTTTTTACACAGGTGCAGTCTTAAAAAGAATTATGTGCATGGTTATGTTTAGCTAAGGCATAAAAATGAGTCTACTTGCTTTCCTGTGAAAATGAAAACAAAATATCTCCTCAAACAAATACATCAGAAAAACATGTTACTCGTTATTGAAGAATCTAATCCAGTAGAAAACAATAATAAATTCCTACATGCCTGTCAGTTATCCAGGTGTCAACATACACATAGGTTGGCTGTCTACCCAAAATTAAGGCAAATATAAGCACTTTGTTTGCTGCTCCTATTACTTACTTTACTTGTAGAATTACTACATACTCCAGTGCTATACCAAATCAAACCCAATGGATAAATACACTCTAAAACCTCAACAAAAACCATTGAGTGAGAATAAATGATTTTGCACATTCCTTAAAGCAGACTGGTTTTTTAAGGTGACTGTTGTTAGCTAGTGTTGTTTTGTGAGGTAATGATCCTATAGAAATTTGACTCTTATATTGTGGTTTTCAGAATGCATATACTTCACAGGATTCACTTTGATTTCATTAAACTTTTAATGTAGAATGTAAAAGGTTGAGTATAATTTATTTTTGTACAAATTAGACAGCATGTTTTTATTCTTTTGTTATGGACAAAGTAAATCTCATTGTTAACTCTGAGGGTTTTTTTGCCTGATTATTTAACCATAATTTATTTTTTAGGCAAATTAAGTAAAAATATTGTCTTAAAATAATTTATATTTATTTTAATACATTTGCAGTACATATATATTTTGTAGGCCTACAGGCATAAATTTGGACACAGGCTATGTGTCCAAGTAAAGGTGCTATTTGCTGATATGCCCTTCTAAGATCTTTAATAAATTATACTATCAAATAGCTACTAAGATAAATAACAAGATTAAAGGAAAATATCTGCTGCATTATTTTGGTTCTTTTCCCTTATATAGAATATATCTAGCAAAATTGTTTTTAGGAAAGTTCATTATACAAAATCAATTATTATTACCAAAGCATCCACCCTGATATAACTTTAGTTGTAGTATTATATTCTTGTGGTCACCAAATGATGCTTAGTCCCTCAAAACAAGCTAAAATTAGAAACTGTGGGATAGTGTGCTTCCATTAAACATACAATAAATGTACAACTTTCTTTAAAGACTGTGGTTGAGTGATTTTTCTACTGCAAAATGCAGAAGTGAGGTTAGCAAGTTAAGGGCACTGCATCAAGAGCTGATTAATAGACTCTGAGCGAGTGAATATGTGTCTGCTCATGCTAGAGCAAAGACCATATGTAACACTATCACTTTCATTCCAACTGCATCTTAGCCGAGTCACAAGAATAATTTCTGACAAGTAGGGGATTCATCTAATACAAGAGATATAATAATTTGCAACAGCAGAATCGCTGAATGATCTGTGGCCCTAAGACTTACTCTTAGGCAACATACTAAGGCTTCATCTAATAGTGACAGTGTTTGTCATCTCTGAAAGGAGCTGAAGAAAATGTCATTCAAAGTCAGTACTTCAGAGTGCTGAATGCAAGACAGAAATTAATGTAGCTTTTTTTAGATCAACTACATTCATGGTAGATATTTAAGGGGCACAATAAATGATGAAAATTCCTTTCATTGCAAACATAATACTGTGTTGGAGAAAGTGTTACAAACATATTACTTTTGGAACTAAATTATACATTCTAAGATGTCAATATTTTGTTTGAAGCAAGTAAGGTCTATTTACACTATTTTCCATATAAACTCTTTGCTTCACTTTTAAATCATACCAGTTAAAATAATCAATTTTATTTACAAATGTGCAGTTCTTCAGCTAAGTTACTTTGTTGCCATAATGATTTCTTTCCCTAGTGACATAATATTCAATTTAAGAAATCAAATTTAATTAGTAATTCTATGGTTTTTAAAACATTAAAAACTAAAGATTGAGTTTTCCTCATTGCAGTGAGGGCAATCACTATGCTAACTGTTTCAATATCTGAAACTAAAAGACACATGAAATATATGATTTTGGAAACTGGTGTTTGGCTAAATTCAGGAACTATTTGGTGAATCCTAAAGCACTTGCATTAACTTAATCCAGTAGTTTGGTTCTGATAATTTTGTAATATTAATCTGTACTGTATGCTTCACACAATTTAGCCTATTTGAAAGGTCAAAAAAATCACACAAGATCTGTGGCCTCTCTCAGGCTTATCTGGAAACACTGACATTAAAAATATGAGGAACTAACTAGACTTTCTATAGCCTCCTAACTCATATTACTTGTGCCTCAGCATATATTTTACATAGACTGTATGATTCTAAAATTAGTGAGAATGCCATGCTTGGAACACAACCTTTGGATCAGAATAGGAAGCATTTATTTATTACATCTTTTTGTACGCATTTTGGCAATTAGATATCTTTATAAATATGCATAGAAATTCCAATATATCTGAAAAGGCATGTGCTAACGCAAATATTAGAAACTTTTGAGGAAGATACAGATGCACAAGGCCATTGCTTACCTTTGCCTCCTCTTTCTACTTTCCCTGAATTTCGTGGGGTAAAAAAACCATAAAGATCATCTTTGTATCTGCAGAAGAAAAGGTCCAGATCCAGAAATAATTTGTTACTGTTTTTATTGGGAAAGGAAAATGGTCTACTGAAATTCTCCCTTCTGCGTTGAATGCCTGGGTTCTACATAATACATAATTAATGTTCCACCAAAGGGAAGCATAGCCTTCAAGGTGATAGGAAACTGTCAGTTAGCTAAGTATTCATTAAAAAGAAAAGAATCAGGGAGACTTAAGAGACTGACTGGAGAGAGGGAGGCATCTGCTCATGGCCAGTCAGAAGCCTCCATCTGTGTACCATCCTGGTTTTCTGAATCTGCATTTGTCTCTACCATGCATGAAGCCAGAGCAGAGCAGAACAGGTACTATTCCCTGAATAGCGATAATGGCTATGATATATGGGCTTTACCTCCAAAGCCAAGCTCTGCATGATTTGGAGAAGAAACTCTCACTGTTTCTTTATCAATTGCCATGCAGGGGACACCCTGTCAGACTGTACTACCATTCTATGTGGCTTGCAATTTAGTGATTTCTGACCAACTAGCAAAACTCTCAATGCTGCATGAGACCAAGATGCCTATGGTTCAAGATATGACAGCCTCTGCTGAAATTCAGTACATCCATGGTGGATAAATTCCCTCAAGTATGTTTGAAGAGGTGGACTTCATATGTCTTCCAATTCAGTTTCCATCTGTAAAAAAAGAAACATTTCCCTGCTTAGCTCATGAGAGCATACTTAGGATAAATTAAGCATTGTAATTCATGTCACAATCAAAAGTAAAGTGTTTCAGTGCCAGTCAATAAAGGCCAAATAAAAAAGGAATCTATAACCTCTGAAATCATTGACAATGCAATGCTTAGGGAATGTTAAATACTTAGAAAGTGCAGGATTAAAGCTCTAAGCAAAAAGCCAATTGCAGTGACTCCCAGAGAAAGTTATAAGTAGAAAGTATCTTCAATTTTCCCCGACCCTGGATTCCTTTCTGCTATTTCTGAACTATACACACAGGACCGAGAAAACTGCTTCTCCAATAGAGCCCTTGCCTTAAAGGTGGGAGACAGGATACTTCTAAACCAAGTATCTTACCTGCAGGCCCCATCTTCATCAAATCAGAAACCTGGCTGTTAGAGCTATGGTGCCCAGACTAACCGGTGGAAAATTTATATGGCTAATCAGCCCTGCTGTAAGGCAGAATACATAAAAAGCTTTTGGAAATGAAACCTTTCCCTGGAATCTTTGTCCAAAGAAGAATAGGAATCACACTCACCGTTTTTCTTCAAGATGCCTGCTGACCCTTTCCTATCTGCTATTAGCAAGTCTTCAGAATACATATTGTTTTTGAAGTCACATTTACACTTTATATCCTTAATAATCTAAATTAAATTGACAATAATGCTGTCATATTTCTAGTCTGTACAAGAAATATGCTTCAAAAATGCTTTCCCTATTTAAATACCTGTCATTAGATTTCATGAATGCAGAATGCATAGAAAAAAAAAAAACTTATAGTGAGAGGAGATGGGAAAAAGGGTCTTTAAATTTAACTTTCTATTATAGATATGTTCAGTGAAGCAGCATGAAGGATCTTATTACTGTATCAAAATGAAGAATTTCTTAAGAGAGTTCTTTAATTTCATATTAGCTTATTCCCCCTCCAAAACAGGGTGATTACTACACTGAGTGATATATAAAAATGGGAAAAACAGCAGGCTTTATCGATTTTAAAGGAGTCAGCATTACTGGTGTTTCAAGCTGAGGAAATAATTGTCAGCAATGACACTGAGTAGGATAGAAAGTTTATATGTTTCATATTCACCTAGTATTTATGTACTGCACAACTTCTTTTCAGATTATCTGTATTTTCCTTGAATAAAAATAATTTCTTCTTGTATTTTGTCTTCAAAAAACAGCTGTAGTTAGTTTTCATCTCATCCGTAATTCTGAGTTTCAGTGCCATCAGCTAAGGTAATCAACATTCTGCCTGGAAGTGTGCTTTAAAGAGATCCTTCTCAAAATCCTTACCTTTAATCTAGCAAAGTATTGTTTAGGGTTTAAATAAATCTTCTCCAGATTTGAGAGGTAGACGTATGGATGAATTCACAAACAATTCTTTGACATTACAGAAACCAGAAGCTTTGCAGACAAAGAAAAGAAAATAAATATGTGTAAAGCAGATACATTACTTGAAACAGAAAACTCACATATTCTCCAAGGCATGGCAGACATTACTTTAAAGCTCATTTGTTCAATCTTTTCCAAAACCTAGAATAAACAAAATGGTTGTTTTTAAGGTGGATAATCTGAATCTGTTCTTATGAATGAAACATCTGACAGAAAAAAAAAAAAATTCAGTCACCTGGAACAAAGTAAATTTAGCAGGGCTAAGTCAAAATCAAAATTTCTGTGTGACTTTATTTTTCTTTTTACTTCAAATCAAAAGAAAATTTAGAACTATATGAAGGCGATAAAACTAAAACACTGAAAATTCTCTCTTTATTTATGACTACTATGATGCAGTATAATTTTTAGCCATAAATCTTTAGTTCATATGAAATATAGTTTGTCTTGACAGCAGACTGTGGGGCATTTGGTATCCACGTGGTCTAACTTTTGCTTAGGTGATACCTGTAAAAAAAGTAATTTACTGTGGAGAAGAGGAAAACAAAAATCCTCAATGGAACCATATAACTTGGAGAATGCTTCTTTCCATTCAGCTACATATATCAGGAATATGCTTGTGTTTTACTATGGTAAATCAAAGAAGGATGTGTTCAAATGGGTATTTTTCATTATATTTTATTTGGTTAAGCCACCTCTTTTAGGAGGAGATTTTTGGATTCTATGCTAAGGTATATTTTCCTAATACAAGAATGCTCTTTTTCAATTTTTATGATGGATAAAGTAGCCTTCTTTAAGTCACGACCATTTAAAGGAACCTATTCCTTTTCACATTAAAAGAAATTGGCACACAAGAATGACACACATTTTCTATAAGCAGCTGACAGTTGGCAAAATCCATTTTGAGACTAGCAACCGACTGCAAACATCTTGAACTGCTCTGAATTTCTTAAATTGCTCCAGTCACAAACAAGAGTAGCTGCATAGGAGTTGTGATCATGTCAAGTAAAGAAATTTAATTTAATAATTGAAATATATATGTGCTCAGAAAAATAAAAAATTGAGAATAAGTGCACATATATCTTTGAGACCTTAAGTAAAAAATGACAGGAATTTATTGTGATGTTCCTCACAGACAAATTAAATTTTTATTTTCAGCAATTTTAATGATTTTAGTGCCATAACATACTTGTTACAGAGATGTTTTCAGCATTATATATGCTGGCATTTCTCAAAAAAGATTATCTACATGGAATACCCTGAATACAAAGAGGAAGTCCATCACTGGAACTGTGGAAGTAATCACACAGAAGTTGCCTGCCTTATTTGTTCTGCCTACCTCTTCTATCTTAATTATTTCTTACTAAAAGCATGTATAGAATTATGTGTTTGATGGAAATGAAGAAATTTGAGGAAAATGAACACAATTCTGTTGTTACTTTCCTAATCATGATAACATCAGATGCCTCAGAATAGCAATGATCTGCATTTCCTTTGACCTTAAGCAATCTAACCAAATAGGAAAAAGTTACCATTCTTATTTGTACAAGCTTTAGAAGAGTGCAAAAGGTGACCTACAGAAAGTGCCTGGTATTACAGAATCAGATCAAGCTTATCATCATTATGGACAGATTTATTTGATTTCAGTTAGTTTTGCATCAGCATTACAGTATTTGCTTCCTCTCACCTTGTATGAGGTGAAGCCTCACCACTGAGGGTAACATAGTGCAATTATGACTAGATTTTTGAAAGGTCTTAAATATTATGTAAGCATATGAAAGTTAGTTTGTATCTTTGCTACCTGTCTAAAAAGATAAAAGGGTCTTCAGTGACAGATGCAAATAGCCAAGGCAATAGAAAATTAAACTATGTTGCTGACTATTAAAGTTTAGCTTTGTTACAAAAAAAATTACTCTAATTGTTTATGTGATACTTCTCTTCTGACTTGCATTTCCTGGCCATGCCATTAATCATGGCTGTTCAAATTGTTAATTTAATAGCATTTATTTCAGTTCTCTAAATTTATAGATCCATTAGTTGTAAAGATTCCACATTGAGAAGAACTATTAAAAAATTCAAATTTTCTTTTAGTAGAATATGGATGAATATTCTGTTGCACATGTCTACTTGCAGTGCCATATATTGATCAGGATTTCATTACAAGTTAAGGTCAGATCTAGACAGAGTAGTTCAGAAGTTATTTAGTGCACTATATGCATTATTTTGAGTCACCCACAGCATAACATGAGATAATTAAAATTTAATTGTTAGTTTATCCCTCTCCAGAGTGAAGTAAACACCTACGTTTTCTGTATTCATGCTAGTTTGTATAATTAAGGTCAGTATTGTGGTACTGCATTGAAAGCAGCTGTTGTGGCTTGCAAAAAAAGTAACTTTTAGTATCCAGTATTTCAAAATTATAGCAGCAAAATTGTATTCCAAGACATCACATCATGTCAGAAAAATTCCCTGTGAGATTTTCTGGATAATGATGTCCCAATGTTTGACTGTGTCATAGGAAACCATTAAATCCTTCACAGTGAAGGAAATGTGTTTGTGATGTCTTCACAAAAATCCACCTTCATCATGATCACAACTTTCTGATTTATTTCCTTATGGACTGAACGCTTAAAAAATTTTTGGATTTTTTGGTGTTACATAAGATTTTAGATCAGAATAATTTTGATCTATGTATTTACACAAGATCAGATACATTTTCTTACCCATGCTGCTGTTTTTTTGGATGTTCAACTGTAGAGCTTGTGACTAAAACAAGTTTTGGATGGACTTTTGAATTATAAAGGGAGAAAATCAACTTTATTCCTAACTTTTGCAGGCACCGTGTATACAGAAATCTGTAGTAAACCTAATCCTGTATCATCTTGGCATATTGGAATAAAACAGTGTGAAAATACTTTTTCTAATTTAGAGTGTTATTGAACTTCTGTAGAAGATAGATACTCTTTGAGTGGATATAAAATACATGAGTGTTCTTCCAGTTTGTGCCAGTCACATTGGCATGGAATAATTGCCTAGAGCAAAGAGTAGGTGGTCAGGGTGGAAACACTATTTATGACTAAAAGTTTTCAAGATATGGAAATAATTTCTCATATAAAGGCCATATAAAAAGTAAATTGAGAGTAAAAAGACCCCAATCATTGGGATGTTCCGTCAGGTATTAAAAGTTTTCACATTTAGTTATTAACTTTCAATGGTTAAAATGTAATCAGTTTAAATCTTCAAATACAAAGGCTTTTTTTAGAATAAAACTGGGTGTTTTGTTTCAAAGAGAACAAAATAAAAGTTGTTTACATGAAAAAGAGCATCCTGCTATTCTGACAAGCACTTAATTATTATTGATCCAGGCAGACCCCTTTGAAGGATGCTTAGTCACTGATAAAACCCACAAAATTCTTTCATGATTTTTTGAGAAGTGAGAATTATGGTAAAATTAATTTTGGTACCTGTTTGAGAAGAATGAGTTTTTTTCCTGAAATAACGCCAGTGTGGAAATGGTGAATGTTGGACTGGTATCTCTTTGCTAGAGTAGAGCATAACAATGCATCATTTGTATCTAGTTTGCCATTGTATTGCAATGATTCATTATCACATACTCCTCCCTTTAAAGTTTAGCTGACATATTTGAAAAATGTGAAAAACTGTAATCAGCCAGTTTTTCATTAGTGTTACAATTAGTCTGGGTAGGTTTTATGTGAGTCAATCAATTACTCTAGATCCTAAGTGAACAAATTTAATTCTACTTCCTGCAAAGCAGAGTCAAAAGCATTCCCTTTTCCTGCTTGTAGTTTTGCAATATTAATAAAAGGAGTGAGAAAAGTAATTTAAGTAAATAGCTTTTTATTAAGATGTAATGTCCAAAGAGACCAATGACCACACACTTTAATGTCCTGATAAGAAACAACTTTCAACATTTATCACAATGTACCTGAGTCCTCAAGAGTCACAACTCAATAAAAAGCTACTTGTAATTCAGAAAATTGTCTGATGGGGCAGAATCCTGTTTATGCTTTAGACAAAGGTCAGAAAGACTATGTAACACATAAACACCATAAAATATTTTTCAGAACAGTCTTTTGTATTTTAGAGGCACATCAAGAAGGAAAAAAAAAACAGAAAAAACTTCATTTAAATTTGAAGTTCATAGAGAAAATGTTCCATGCAAATTTTTGTATATTAACTTAACTTTACTCAGAGGTATAAAGCCATTGAGTGCCTTTTATTGGTGAAAACAGCTTTATTTCCTCCTGTGTAAAACTCCCTAAGTTTCTACAATATTTCTGAATTGAATGCAAAGATTTACCTGTAAGTATGGTTCAATTCAGCTATTTCTCATCCATACTTTTTCTTTTCAGTACCATAAACCTATATAATTCTATTCAGCTCCCACAATTAATTAAAATGGTATTTATTTTTAATGTTTTTCTATAAATTATTCTTACATTTTATTTTTCTAATTGGAAAGCAAGAAAGTATATATTTATATGTTTATTTCATGGAGAAATTTAAGAAATTATGGTGAAAAACTACTGATCCTATTCCAAATCAGAAGCAGTAAGAGACAAAAAGAGAGGAAATGAAAGGACCAGGAATGAGGGTTATGTTCATACTGAATTGTTTATCCCTACAAAACATTGATAAAGCTCCTATCTCTAATGTTACAAGTACAAAAGTATCCTTCAAGGTTCCAGAGTTGTTTACATACCGTCCAGAAATACAATTCTAAAATCACACTGATAAAATTTAGTACCATAGGAAAGAATGTGACCTTAATTTCTTAATTTTATCATTGCAGAAATATGCTTGCAAAAATTAATTAGAAATAGAAAGAAATTCTATTTCAGTTTTAATTAAGGTAAGGAGCAGTAAATTACTCTGATGAAATGGTCCACAGGAAATAGAGATGTTTATTCTTTACAACAATGAGTAGAAAGCAAATACAAAATGCTACAAAATCCAAACAGAAGATTGAATTCTTAAATTAAGAACCTTCATGTAAGCAGCAACAATCAAGAATGCAACTGCCATGACTTTTCTCCATTCTTTTAAGAACTTCTATGTAACTTAAAACTTCATTCTACATCCATTAGTCTTTCATTTATCAAAGATCTGTTTTGGATCTTACATAATTAGATATGGCTTTGATAACTTGTAATCAAGTTGGAGTAAACAATCTGCTTTTCATGTAAATTCTCTAACATATTTGATTTGGTAAGGGTGAACATACCTTAGACAATTTAGGGCTTTACAGAAGACACCAAGACCCACTTCTCCATGTTTCAGAAAAAGAGCTGTAGGAGGATGTTGCATCTCCCATCAGAGACAAATATGGCAGTAGAGCAAACTTGGAGGATAGATATTTTAGACTGTGGTTATGCCTAGTTCTGTCATGCATTTCATGGTTCCCCGCACATTAGGGAAAGGACTATATATGAGATTATTTTTGTATATATCAATTTTTTTATGATGCTTTCCCAAAATGAGCTGCAATTCTATGGTTTTGATTATAGGTCTATAATGTGTAATAGATGATAAACTATGTCAAACAAGTAGGCTAATGCGGCAAATATATGCTATGAAATATCATCACCTTTATTAACTTTGCTTCATTTAAAATTAAACAAAAATGGTTTATTTGATGCAAAATATAAGACTTGGTTCTCTTATCCTCATAGGATCCAAGGTTATTGATAGGATTTCCTGGGTGGGTGTGGCTGGGTGAAATGATGTTTTCAGGAGAAAAAGCCTTTTTTTTTTTTTTTAATAGTGTAGCACATCTCTAAATTACTCTCACCTTGGCACCTCTCCTGAAAATCTGGATATGGTAATTATGAATTATAATTTATTTAAACTCTTAATGTCAGAGGGCCATACAACTTCCTACTAAGAAAGTTCCTCACTGGTTTATAACACAAGATCTATGTGACACCTGTGCTTTAATAGAATAGCTCCTTGTGCCTGCCTGTCACTGTTAATGATGTGTAATTTAAGGAAATAGTAGACAGTAATTTCTAATCAGCAAAGCTGCAGCTAATAATGCTGGAATATATAATATAGAATTGATGTCAGATTTATAAAAAAATGAAATTGACACGTGAATTTACTCCTATCAACAGCTGTAAGACTATACTTTAGAAAAGCATTCAGTCTATTCAGTAACTCATTTAAAACATTGGTTTAAATCCTATTCTGTTAATAATTATTTATTAATAAAAGTATATCTAATAATTCTAGAATGACAGAACATTCAGCACATACATTTCAATACATAAAAATTCCTATTTTAATATTTTAATTTTTAATATATGAACTATGAACCAACTAGAGTCGTTGCTTATAGCTAGCATTGGAAAGGAAAGGTCTCTGGATTTTTATTATAGCATTGCTATTTGCATTACACAGCTTTTCTGTGATGGTTGTATGGGTGGAAGTTAATTTCTGAAGTCGCAGGGATAGCTGTCAGCATTGCCACTGATATTATTCCTTAAGCTGCATGAAATTATTTTATAAGCTCAAGACGGTGAACATAACTATGCTGTGTCACCTGCTCTCCTATGTTATCTGAATAGGTTATTTGATGGTCACTTTTTCACAAGTCAAAGTATTTGGGAGACATTACGCTTTGACATGAAAAGCTTGCTTCAGCTGCTCTTACTTCTCCAGAGTAAAAATTTTCTTACTGAACTAGGTTACCAATCAAATTTCTAATCTTCATTTCTTTACTGTTCCTTCATCAACTTTATAAAAATCTGAGTACCATCACAGGAGTGGGATGTGACAAAGATTATATTCCTCTCAACAGTGTATGAGAGATAGACAATACCTTAAATAATCTCTAGTTCTGAATTTAATCACAGTACAGAAATGCCTAGGAATATAAGGCATTCATCAGACTTTTTAGCTGTGTTTGCTAAATGTTTTCTATTTACAACTATTCATTTCAATTTTGAAGTTTGTTGTATGAATCTGCATGGAAAATGACTGATATAAAACTACAGCTTATCATAAACTCTTCATATAGATTATGTCTATCATATTACTACATATTCAGGATTGACATATGCACTCATACTGTGCAGAATCTGGTAAGTATTTTTAAAATTATTCATGATAGTCATTATCATTTTGGGCTACACTGAGAAGGCAACAAATGTCTTCACTGATAACAGTGGAACAGACAAAATATGGCACTGATGGTGTGGAGCAGATTGTTCAAGCAGCTTGACTGATTTACTGTATCAGATATCACTAGTCTGGAATAATCTGCAGAATCAATATCAGCTGAAAGGAATTCCAGTATTCATCTGCTTCTGTAGAGCTCAGCTGTTTCATGCCAGAATCTGAAGCTTTTGAAAGTTTAAATAGAGAGGCTGATACTCATAATGAGGCATATAAGTGTATTAAGATAAAATAAACCCCAAGAATCTTCTGTGTGTTTTTGTTCTTCCAGTTCTTGTTTGCTTGCCTGCTTCTGGGAAATGTAAATTGCCTTTATAACCAAGCACTGAGGGATGGAGAGTCTCAGGAAGCCAAAGCTGGATACCTTTTGAATAATGTTGCTTTTGTCACAATGCAGGAGTACACCAGACAGAGTTCTATCACTTCTAATATTGCATAGGTAATGTGATATTCCATGTGGTCCTGGAATATTTTAGCATATTTGCTTTTCTGCTTGGTTACCTGGAATACTTACTTTAATCCTTTTACTCTTCATATGGTTCTGTCTTCTAATTCTTTTGTGTTTGTACAGTGTCCAAAGGTCATGAATAAGAGTGGCCATAACACATTTAAGTTCCCTGAACCCATGAATAAATTTTTGGTATGGTCTTCAATGGGACAAGTGGAAATAGGAATATAACATAAATCTATTGCATTATTAGATCATTCTTTTTTCTCTGCTGCTAATATCTTATTCATAATCTATACCAATACTGCAGATGCAGATAGTGAGTTAGCATTCTTGGGCTGTAACAAAATCCATAGAAACTTGTTAACTTCAAAGAGCAAAGCATCAAGCCTGCAATAAATGTCTCTAAAGACCTAAAAAACCCCTTGAACTTTCATCATAGAATCTCTATTTTATAAGAATAAAGCATGCTACTTTTCATAGACTGATAATCTTTTGTAAGTCTCCAGATGAACAGAAAATTGTACCAATGAAAGGCAATTTGGAAGGGTGAAGTAAGAGGGAAAGGTTTCACAGCACTAACTAGTAATTGTTTAGGTCAAAGAATAACCAGACATCGAATATAGGAATATGTCCAAGATGTTTAGGTAATGAAATTCTTTACTGATTCAATTCCTTAGGGACTAATTTCAGATTGAATGCCAAAACTTCTACTTAGCATATTTTATTCTGCGATAATAACTTCTGGTTTAATATCTGGGCATGATTTCTTTTCCCTGAAGCTGAAGAAGAGTAGAATTATTCCAGCAGGAGATTGTAATGCTTGGGAATATCTCAGGTTCTGAGCCCTGATTTATATTAGGTTTTATCAGGTGCCCACCTTCAGAAGGATATTTCTATGGTTTTGATGGTTTTTTAATATCTGCCAAAGAGCAAACGACAGATATGCCTTCTGTGTACTAAGCCATCAATCAGAAATGCAGTGCTGTTGGACCTGTAATAGTCTAGGGATATAAGAGAGGTAAACTTCCAGAGGGAGATAAAATCTTTAATAAAATGATCGGGAAATAGATTTTTTTGAGGAAAAAAGGCCATAAAATACTTTAGTCTCACAGTGAATAGCTGCCTGTTTCTACCTCTTTCTCACAATGTAATGGATTTTATCATCTCTTGCCACTATTCTTCTCCATTTACTATCCTATTTTCTGAAAGTATCTGTTTACTTAATGAAATGGAATTGAAGGTGTTTGTTCCAATGTACTTTATTTGGAACTGAGTATATTTTAGACATCTACTAAGAATGCCATCCTTTTTTCCAGCTGTTCCAACTGGTCCAATAAACTATACTACTTCTCCCTAAGAAATCTGCTTATTAACCAACAAGACTGGTAAGTGATTCTTAGTCTCTTTGGTGGAGGAATTCATACTTCACTTGTACTTTTCACAGTACTGAAGCAAAAGCCCTGTGTGAGCTTCTGTACTCAGTAAGATGACCTTCATGTAAAAGAATCAGTTAAACTGGAGATTCTATTTGTTTTTATTTTCTCAGTAGTAAGTCTTTTAAGTTAAAGAAACTTTATCTACCTTAGATTACAATTAATGACATAGCTAATAAGAACAGAATAGCAGTGTACACAAAGCATTGCTGTTTAGTATGCAAAATCATTATCCCAGCCTTCAAGAACCTTATTAATATGTAATCTATCTACAGTTATGCAGATGAGGTAGTGCACTGAGACATTCCTGTTCACTCTTTTGTAATCTGTAACAGATTTTTATTATAAGAACTATTTAGAAAATATAGTGAAAAACACATTAATCTGTTGATATAATTGAATTTATATGATGTCAGCAGAAAGGAAGATGTGTGGGAGTCATTAACTGGCTTGTGCACAAGTTAGAAGGATTATGGCTGTCTGAAAATGCCACTCACTATTATAACTAATTTTTCATTCAAACATAAAAGAGCATTTTCTGGGCACTAATTCTGACGACTTTGAAATATCTCTTAGTCCAAACAGCTATGTGCAAAGATACTTATTTTTATCATTTGTTACTAGATATTTTGTATATTAGTTAAAATTACTCAAAAGAAGTATTCTCTTAGCAAATATTTTTTTTTTTTTTAGTATAGCTTGCTGGGAAGTTGCTAACAGAAACAAAAGCTAGTGCTTAGACTGACACATAGAGAAGCCTATGAACAGCCTCCGTTGGCCTAATATGAAACAATACTTTCAGATGTGACAAATTATGGTCAGGAGCTCTCCAGAGCTGAAGAGACCATGACCTGCCCTTATAGTGGCACGTGAATGAGACTAGAGAAGGAAGAAGACTTGATAACTTTTTATTACTCTTTGTATTTTCATTGTGACAGCACAACAGGGAGAATAACTTCTGCAGCATTTCTACTTGTGCTGGTAAAGGAAAGAGGGGCAAGAAGCCACCAGACCTTTCTGCTCCCAGCCTCTTTCACTGATATAATTGAAAAACACATGACCTTCAAAGAGAAAGAGGACTGAGGTATAGAGCTGGGTTGCAAATACCATTCACTCAAGGAAGATCATGAGAGAGCAAACATTTAAAAATTGCAGTATGGTAGAAAGGTATTTCAAGGGTAGATGTCGCATTAATAGCAGCTGTATAAGCAGTTAAAACAGCAAGGGTATCAAAAAGGGATTGGTTATATTTGAAATGTAGCTATTTCAATGACTATCTGGAAGTTATTTTGGTAATAACACCATGTTTATTCAACAAAACAGGCAGTAACCCAGTTCCTTGGTGAATAAACTTCAAGAAAATTACCTTGCTGTGAAAGTAGTGTTGTCTTATGGAATAATGCGGTAATGATCTTCATATAACAGGACAGCAAATGTTTCTGTTGCTAACTTTTCCTACTGCTTTAAAAAGAATTACAAAGATCTAGTTAGAAGTCAAACAGTCTTTGCCATTATAAAATCTGAACTGAGAAACCATCTGGGAAAAACACAGCATAGTCTAGGCTGGGATCACAAAGCAGCTGTTCTGGACCCTGTGCACAGTGTGAATGGTTTGAAAACACTACAAGGAAAAATAAAAAGATACTTTAGAGCTGAGTTTTCTATAAGTGTACGTTAAAGTTCATGCAAAAAAAAAAAATCAGACTGTTTCTTTAAAGACTGTCATTCAACATCCCCTGGAGCACAAATAAAATCATGTCAAAAGTTGGTTTCCATCTTCTTTCTTTACGTAATCCCACATTTTGAAATAAGCGATTGTACAAGAAACAACTTATTTGAAAGTTTTAGGAAAAAAAGAAAGGAAATTAAAATATTATCAAAATCATTATATTTTTCCTTAGAGTAATATTTTTGCACATTCAGAAAGCATGGAAATGTCATTGTCAAAGGTAAGAGAATCCAAACTTCTTCTCTACCAAGTACAACTACTGTTGCAATTCAAAATTATTTTAGACAGTGTGACAGATTGTTCTCCCTGTTTTGTAACGATCCAGGCTTTTGACATGTTTAACTATTACCAAGCATAGATTTCAGGCCTTCACAGATACAAAGCACCCTTTTCACTCCTTGCCTCTCTAAAAGTCTTTATACAATCTCCTTTTTGCAAAGTGCCATCTCATTGTTCTGTTTGGCTCTATGTCCAAAAAAAATATTTCTGATTGCATCAAGACTTACAGATAGAGATAAGCATACACTACAAGGTCAGTCCCCATCCAGATCACAAAACAGCTTAAGTACAGCACAACCCCTGTAGATTACTTTGGGAGAGCACATTACATGTAAATGACTTTGGGAGGTAGCCTACTAGGGGGGAATTATATGTTCCAGGTTTAACCTCACTAGAGTGGTAGATCATAACCTTTCTGCTTCTCTGACATTTCAGAATCACCATTTGCAATAACTGAGATTTTCCCTTAAATTTTTCTGCATTTTGGAATGTCAATCTTCATTCTGTAAAGCAGACAACTTCTTCTCTTTCAAAAAAATATTCTTCAAATTTCGCTTAGTCAGCCTCAGAATGTTGCTCTCTCTGGCCTTGCTACTTTAATCTTACTGCACTCCAAGGACAAGCGCTCATAGCTTTGTAGAAAGGGGTTCAGTGCTGTTTCACATGCCAGGTTGCAAGTTCACATGCTTTCTAATCTTCTGCTGACAAGTATTATTTTCCCATTTGACATCAGATGTCCTGTCAAAAGTCTGTGACAGCCAATAGGCTAAGAAATGTTGCTTCCCAATAAAACAAAAACAAAATACCAACCAGTTTTGTTGCAGTATTTAATGAGTTCACCAGAGAGGTAACTTAATGGAGGACCAGTATATCCAGGAGAAATCAGCTTAGGATGCTTATTTTAAAAGATCTTTATTTTACCCTTTTCTGTTTTAATTTGCAACACTATTATGAACTGCATAATATCTGCAACTCTTATTAGCATAAAACTGACTGTTTTTTCTTTAATATCTAAGCAGAGTGCCTATAGCTCATCGTTACTGAGGATAACTAACCTTGGCACTCCACACATATTGTGCAAGAGCATATGCCATTGAAAAATTAGGCATTCCAAAAAATAAGATGACTGTCTTCTTTTCTGGAAATCTCTATTTTTATATCCTGAGTATATGAAACAAACTGCAAACAATACCTCTTTCCTCTTGACATGACATGAGCAGAGATGAAGAACATTATTGTCTCTGTTGAACTTGTCCTCTGCTCTGCTGTCAAGAGGATATAATACCACTGATTGTGGCCTGGGTTGTAACCAAAAGTGAACTGGTTTATATTTTATAAAAATTTTCTGCTACATACAAATTTCCCTTGTGCACTGAATGATTCAAGTTAAAGAAAATGTTTCCTTCAACGATCTTTTTTTTTAATTACCATATTTCATAGCTTTTTCTAGGCAGTATTTAGGTTCTGCTATGCATTTACACCTATTACTAATTCCTTCTGTAAATGTCACTGACACTCTCTTTTCAGGCTGGTGTAAATATCTAGATTTTCATCACAAACTGAGCACAAGCTAGTGTCTATAGCACTGGTAAATGAACCAGATAAGGAAGAAAATGTTAACTCATGGAATCTCAGGTGAAATACAGAGCTCAAGGTATTAATAATACAGTAATTAATAAGGCCAAGAGCAAGCTAAAATGTGGATATAATTTTAACTTGATTACTAATGAACAAAATATCACATAGAATCATAGAATATACTGAATTTGAAGGAACTCATCAAGATTGAGACCAAATCCTGGCCCTGCACAGGACATCCCTAGAGTCACACCATGTGCCTCAGACTGTTGTGCTATATATTGTTTTGCATCATCAGTTTTCCTATTTGAACTCCTGAGTTAGGGGTTTAAAACAGCTCTATCTCAGAGAGAAAATCCATTAGTTTAATACTGGTTTATTAATATGTGAATGTGCCATTATTGTCAAGGCCAAAAGTAGCAAAGTCATCATCAATTTTTGTTTCTTCCTACCCCTCTTTCCCCCTGCACAGCACCATCCCCAAGGATCACCAAATGCTTTTTGAACTCTGTCAGGCTGGTGCTGTGGCCACTTTCCTGGGGAGCCTGTTCCAGTGCCCACCCACTCTCTGGGGGAAGGATCTTACCCTGATATCCAGTCTAAACCTTCTCTTTCTCAGCTTCATGTCCTGTCAGTCCTGTCACTGGTTATGAGAGTGAAGAGATCAGTACCTATCCCTCCTCTTCTCCTCACAAGGAAGCTGCACACTGCAATGAGGTCTCCCCTCAGTCTCCTTCAAGCTGAACAAACCAAGTGACCTCAGCCACTCCTCACATGGCTTCCATTCAAGGCCCTTCACCATCTTCATAGCCCTCCTTTGAACACTCTCTAACAGCTTTAGGTCCTTTTTACACTGTGGTGCCCAAAACTGCACACAGTATTTATGTTGAAGGCACCCCAGCACAGAGCAGAGCAGGACAATCCCCTCCCTTGCCTGGCTGGTGATGCTGTGCCTGATGCACCCCAGGACACGCTTGGCCCTCCTGGCTGCCAGGGCACTGCTGACTCATGTTCAACTTTCCACTGACCAGGACCTCCAGGTGCCCTTGTGCAGCACTGCTCTCCAGCATCTCATTCCCCAGTCTGTTCATACATCCAGGGTTGCCCCATCCCAGGTGCAGAATCCAGCACTTGTCTTTGTTAAACTTCATACAGTTGGTGATCGCCCATCTCTTATTTGTCAAGGTCTCTCTGTAGAGGCTCTCTGCCATCAAGGGAGTTGGCAGGTCCTCACAATTTATTGTCACTTGCAAAATTACTTAGTACTCATTCAAGTCCTGCGTACAAGTCATTAATGAAGAGATTGAAAAGAACTGGGCTGAGGATGGACCTCTATTTCTTATGATAGCATTTAAAGTCAGCTTTAGATAGAATACCAATGCTGAAATTTATATTCAAAATATATTTTTGTTTACTAATATTTTGAAGATGAGATTGTACTCATAAATATAGAACAGATAAAATAGATCTTTTGAGAACTAATGTGCTTTAGGGTTGATGAATTGGCAACAATTAATACTCAAACACACTGTAATAAAATGTTCATGAAGTTTATTATTTGCCATTCTTATCAACTAATTAAAAACATCTTCAGGGTTGGATGTGTAATAAATGAGTTGGAAAGAAAGACAGAATGGATTTAAACACATTTTCTCCCCTTGAATATTACAATGACTGTTGACTCATGGTACATTAATTCATGCTATAGAAAAGAGTAGTAAGACTAGAAAAAGAGCTATACATTATAGTGTGAACTCTGGGTATACTAGGCACTCTAGCTGTAAGTGAAATTTAAATGTTGAGATATAATTATATTGTGCTGAATTATACTTCTAAAGATGAGGCCATGTGAAACTACTTGGTGTCACTAGCTAGCATCAAAAAGAAAGAGCTTATTCTGCTTCCTCTCAGCAAAGCTGAGAGAGTAAAACCCATTCTCTTTCTCACTTTTATAAAAGACTTTTATAATGAGCTCAGAAGAGATTTACTAGCTATAGAGCTCTGATCACGTCTTTAGGAACTACTTTCTATGGAGGCCCTTGCCAAGTAAAAGAACTATTTCCAGGGCAAGCTTTCCAATGACCTTTAGAGTAAGTCAACAGAAATGTGCAAGACAGGACAGAAGAGTAAGACCTGAATGAGTAACAACATATGTTACTTCATCTCATCACTATGAGTCAAGGTATGCACATATCCATAGACTAGTATGTATCATAGAATGGTCTGGGTTGCAATGGACATTAAAAACCATCTAGTTCCAAATCAATGCCCCTACCATGGCCAGGGGTGCCTTTCACTACAACAGATTGCTCAAAGCTCCACTGAATATGGCTTTCAGCACTTCCAGAGAGTGTATATTGAAGTAATTTTTTAAAATGTGTTCTGATACAGAAAAGAATGTTTTCATGCAGGAACCAATAAGTCTGAGATACTTATAAAATATGTATGGTTGCATGTAAATGGATTAGATTTAAAATTCATTTTGTGGAGTATCTCTTAATAATACTCCCAAAGTTATGTTTCTCCTTTGACTCTTCCAAAGAAGTGTAAGGCATGCTTTGATTTAAAAAAACCCAAAATGTTGTATTTACTTTTCAATGAATGATTAAAGAAACTGTAGGCATTTTTAATAACTTTAGTGAGACTTGTGAGAAACAAATCGAGCAGTAACCACTGCTAGTAGACGCCCATTTTTTCTCAATTTTATAAACAGCATGGTTACAGACAACACTTCTAAATATCACAAACTCCTATTTCCAGAAGGTCATAGAGGCTTTCCTTTTATCTTTGTGTTAGGGGAAACAAATTTCAAGTAGACCTCTAGTGTACTTGTTAAAGTTCATTTTGTCTGTCCTATTTATTCTCCAAATGTGGAGGAATGGAAGACAGGAATAAATACAGGAGGCATAGTAAATTAAGAGATTACTACCCATAATCTCACCCTCCAAAAAAAGTGCCATGTCATATCCCTAAATGTTTGGCTTGGAGCAGATTATCATACTGCTCATACTTTCCTTCCTAATGAAAAAAGGCAGACAATGTAATTAAGTTCTAAGGACAATAACTGGTAAATATAAAAATAGAGGCAATTCCAAAGATACATTGAACAGGTTTGATGTATGCCTATTGATGAAGATAAACATATATATGATAAAGATTTTGAGATTAATCTTTGATTCTACTTTTTAATAATAATAAAAAATCTGCTACCTGAACTAGTCCAGTAGTTACAAAAAGAATGTATGTATGAAAAGGATTATAAGGTCAAAATATCCTTCTGGAGATATTACCATATTGCTGTAAGAGCCATTAAAAAAAAAAAGGGATAAAAGGGGAAATGATTTAGAACTCAAAGGTAAAGTCTGTAAGCTTGTTTAATTTCTTAGATTTTTTTAACTCAGAAAGAAATTAATTATTTTGCAACAGTGGGAAAGGCATTAAACATAAAAAAAAATTCAAGGATAAGGAGCAGTATTAGCATACAGGGGGAATATCAACTTTATATCAGCTTTACATAAATAAAAAAAAATAGTGAGGGAGCTAGAATTAACATGATGGGATACTAAGGGTCTCTTTTGAGTGCTGGATGAGAAGCACAGCGTGAACCATTGAAAAGTCTGCCTTTATTGAGCTACTGTACAAAAACGCTCAAGAGGGAAATGTTCCCTAGAATAGAAATGAACACATGCTGAAAGGTGGAAACTGGCCCTGATGACCACTGTATCCGTATACTGTGTGGTAATGCTTTTGGTGATGTAATTGCAATTACAATGTTAAATATTCTGTTCACCCTGGGGAAAATGATACTGCAAACCACTACAGCTTTGCTTCAGAAAGGACAGTGGGATAAATCCTGATAAAAACTACACAATTAGAAATATGTAAAATAAATCCTGTGTGTCAGGCTCTCAATTGTTCATTGCTGGATTACAATACAAAACATGATATATATCAAATAAACTGATATGACAAACTTGAGGAATACAAGAAATTCTACAGATCAGAATGAGAATCTGCAAAGCTCACAACATTTACCCAACACAACATTTCAAGTTCCAGTTTACACTTTCCAACTATTCAGTTAGAACAATATAATCATATGTTTGACAGTAAAGGTATGCTCATTCCACAGCATGTAATAGAACAGACAAGTTGTTGGGTTTTTTCTACTGCCACCATTAACATATGTGCTTGGCGTTATTGGCAAGCTTAGAGGATGTGATCAATTCTAAGCTTTTTAAAGCTGTCTACATGCTGTCTACAAAGTCTGACTCCAAAATGCCGAACTGCAGCCAGAATAATTGTGTCTACTGTATTTATTAAGAAAATTGGCATGAGGCTTTCATAATGCAGCTTATATCATGACAGCTGTTCTCAGTGATGAGTAAAAAGCTTTTTCTCCCCTTAAACGTTTCTTGCTCCAGCTTCCTGATCTTAATGACTCATACATTCTGCAATTCCCTGGAACAATGAAACAAGTTAGTTAGACTCCCACATTTGCTATCTACTAGGTCAGGAACAAATAAAACCTTCCACTCACCTGGGAGCTTTTTGATGAGCCATTTGATTGATTTGAAGATAGTGAAAAATATTGAACAAAACACAGAAAAGGCTCCTTCATGAAATGCTCTTCACTGGAATGTCTCCAAAAATAAAATATCCTTTCTTCAAATTAACATCAAGCATGACTTAGACAGAAAATGAACTAGATATCACTTTGTGTATTTTACTTGAAATGCATCTAGAAGACTATGTCTATGGCAACTAAAGCCACAATTAAAACATCCAATCAGTAATAATCTGCCAATCCCTGCAGAAGGTCGTACCATGGTACTCTAAGGTCTATAGGTAGGAAAGGAAGCCAGAGGATTGTAGACCTTTGATGAGTCACAATCCCAGCAAGTGAATTTCTTCTACTGTGTATAGTCCAATCACTAGCACAGATGTTTGCTCTAGACTGTGCTCAAGTTCGAGAAACCTGGTGACTTGTATAACCTTCATGCATGACTTCCTATCCTTACAGACGCTTATACTACTAAAGGGTCATCATGGTGGGATTCTACAACTCCTTGGTTCTCCTATGCAATGTTTGAGTAAGAAAGGCTGCTTTTTTTTTAGCAGCTGTTTTCTTCAGTGTGTTTCTGATAAAAAATTGACATCGGTTTTCAATGTCATATCATAATGAAAAGTCTCTCCATGCTCTTTAAGATTTAGAAATAAATTTGTCTTCTCTATTGGAACAACCACAAAATAATGTTAATTAACAAATGTCAACGTTAAAGATTGCAATATTGATCACTGTATATTGAGTGCGTCACTTGAGCAGTTGTTACTATCAGTAATGATCATTTGTGAAAAGGGAAAAGAAACAATCCAATTTAATGGTTCTGTAAGAATATAATTTTTAAGTAGAACAAGACTAAAATAAGCACTAAAGAGTGTTGCATTTTTTTAGCATTTACAAAAATAACTTTCAAGTAAAATAAAATTCACAAATATCTACTGAACAAGATGAGATGAGAAATTATGAATGCTGTAAATTGGACATTCTGAATGCAACTAATTTAATGAGACCATTAGTGAAACTCCAATTGGATGCAGCATTATTATATTGCTCTATCATAAATATGGTTGATTTAAAAATTCTTTTTCTCAGAGACTGGATATAAATGCAAATTAGAGCACTTGTCCTCTGCTACAAGAGGTTTTATTAAAAATAATACATATTTACATATGAAATTAAAATATAACATGTAGACTGTTATATACTGCTATTATTAAAGTCAGTACATGACTCCAAAGCCAGGTAATATCTGACAACATAACAGCCAATGCAGTATCTGAACATGAATTTGAAAGCCAATATATGTAACATAATGTAATATGATTGTCTTTACTAACTTCAGCAGATGGAAGTATTGTTTACATATATTTATTTTTAAAATTAGTCTTTAACTGTATTTTGATTGAACTCTTACTGACCAGGGGAAAACTGCATCACTAGATGCCCCACTTTCACTCTTGTATTAAATCAAGCCACTGTTGTCTCTACATTTCTACCACTTGCATAGGTATCATGCAATATGACAGAATATCAATATTACTAGAAGATCAACTCTGCAGTTGCAACATTAACAAGGCTGTTTAGCAGCTGAAAAGCAGGATGTGTTAGAAAGTCAGGGATATATTTCAATTTTCACTAACTTAAAGCATTTTCTCTTAAACCCATGCAATTTTTGCAATTTAAACAAAAGTTGTTTTATTTCGTTTTTAAGTGATAAAAGGAATGAAAAAATATTTCTCTCTACCTAACACACATTTACACTCTCCTACTACTTCACTGAAGGAATTCCAGGCTTTCCTGATCTGCTGCCAATAGAAACTGCTTGGCAGTTCTTCACTCTTTCCTGAGGAATTCTCTAAAATTGCTTTTTAACAGCCTAAATAGACTATGAAGTTTTCTGAAAAATATTCTATCAAATTTTAAAATATGACTGAGCTGGCCTAAAAATCTGCCTACACACAGAATATTTTTTTCCTTTTAGCCATTCTTTTGACAAAGGAAACAAGAAGTAAGTCTTTTTCCTGCAGGATTTGCTTTTCCTTACCTCAAACACAGTATTTTCCTCAATTAGTGGGCTGCCTATTATCCTTTGAGGCTAATGAGACAATGTAAAATTATTATTTTAGCTCTAACACAGATACCTGCTTCCCTCAAAATTATAAGTGCTCATATAGTGGACTTTTTACTAGTTATTATAATTTATTATTAGCTGTAGCGGGACGCTTTATTAATCAAGAAATTGGACAACTCAGGTTTGACCTAATTAGTTTAATAGAGGTCTAGAAAAGGCCTACAGGGGTCTGCAAAGGCCTGTGACTCTGAACGTAGAGAGAATGTAGGTATGAAGACAAAAATAACCTAATCTCTGTTTTTGTAAATGGTACCAATTACAGAATGTTTTATAGACAAGTTAGAATAATGTAACTGATTAGCTAAAATGTTCTTAAAGAATGGAATGTCAACTATTTTATCATATTTAAACCAGCTGCACAGCAGAATAAATGGATTTCGCCAGTTTAACTGCATCAGTGTAGGCAACTTTTTTTCTAGCCCAGCTCCTCATTAGGTACCCTGCTTCGATTAGCCAATAAAGTTTTCTTTCAATTTTTTCAAAATTTGTCCTAAAGTTTTTGAATATTGGGCGAGAGGGATTCTCAGTTTTCATCTCTTATTTTGTGATGTGGGAATCATCACTGGAGGATTAATAACCAAGAGGAAAACTAGGAATTTGCAGGATTTGAACCTTCAGCTTTTTCACTGTGAATAGTGTTTTGGAGTCCAGTGGTAATTCATCACGTATAAATTTTAGTGTTCATGTCAATATGGAGCTAGGGTTATGGCTACATACACAAGTTACAGCATTGCAGTGCACCACAGAGTGCAGAATAATAATGCATATTCAGTCCTTTGAAATATTTGTTCACATAAATGTGTTTGCTACAGCTGTCACTGGAATATAAGCTATCATTTAACATGGGATAGAAACACGAAATGGTTAATGTTGATCTGACAACACACAGAAGAACCAACCTTACAGCTCTCTATAGAAAAGGTGTGGCATTGAATAACACTCATGTTAGCAGCACTTAAAAGTAAGACAAAAATATTTGCAGTGGGACAAATGCTGGCCAAATGCCAGGCCACCCACTGGAATTCTTGACTCCTTTCCTGCTGTGAGATATGGATTAGGAGGAGGGCAAATCAGGATAAAATAAAATACTTAGTGAGGAATATTGCCTTTAAGTGATGATGAATAAGATAATGAGACATATGGTTCTCATCAAATTAGTGCCCACTACCAAAGATGAGCACACTACTTTTGTGCTACTATTTTTTTTGATTTGTTGTGATCATAATTTGAAAAAGTAAAGCATTTCTGTTGCAATAATTTAAGGCTGTAAACGAGCTTTTAGGCAAATGTAGAATACTGCACTTACAAAAGCTTATGTTTATACTTATTAATGGTATCTTCCATTCACCTCATGTTCTATATATTAATTATTTCAGTATGAAAAGTTCGAGGGTCCCTAATTTTCTTCACAGTGGGCAGTAAAAGTTTTTTTTACAATTTTCTTTTCTCCTATCATTTCAATTAGGTATTTCTGCCATTAAATTCCTATCAGTCTTTAAGCTAAATTGAAGCAAAATATTTGCCTTAATGTGCAATACCAGCAAATCTGTAAAAGTACATTTGTCTTTACGGGCAAAACCTTCCTTTTTGCTTTTCATTTTAATTTTCTGTGTAAAATCTAAGTTAAATCTCTTTTGGGCTCTAATTTTTTTCTACACTGCCTAATCTTTAACACACAGAATATACCTGTAAACCAAGCTTATTTCCATCCTTATTCTTTTCTCACTCTCATGGAAGATACTTAGCGATATAAAATAAAATCCTTGCTGACGATTCCCTGCCCTGCACCACCTGTCTGGGCACAGGTTCCATGCCCTTTGTTAAACAAAGAATCGGCAGTCCAAGGCCTCTTGCCTGGGGCTCCAGTATCCAGAGCTCCGTGTGCAGCTCCTGCTGCAGCTGCTCACTGCGCTCTCTAAGTAACGGGTAATTCCAGCAGCGGAAGATCGCAACCACCGACTCAAAAAACCCACTCACTCAAAAGAAGAGAAAAACTGAGCATGGAAAGAACTAGCATGAGAAGTGAAAGGATCATCCAACCAGTAGAACACTAATTAATAAGAAAACTAGATAACTTTGTAGCCAGTGAACCATG
The DNA here is from genome assembly GCA_013400175.1 of Phainopepla nitens. Lineage (NCBI taxonomy): Eukaryota > Metazoa > Chordata > Aves > Passeriformes > Bombycillidae > Phainopepla > Phainopepla nitens. The sequence goes on from VXBQ01009488.1 coordinate 26,664, forward strand.
ATTTCTTTTTTTATTAGAATGTATGGAATATAAAGTTTTGAGAATCAGCATGCCAGCTTTGTGGGTTCATCACCTCACACTCATCTCTGGATAAATATAAAATAAATAAATACCTGGGCTTTGTGTGTGAGACTCGCTTATTGCACACTGGGTAATGAATCCCTCTTTTAAGAACAGCCTTAGCTGATATCTTCTAGGAATGTTGCTATGTTATACAGAAACCAGAAATGATTCTTTCATGAGTTAACTTGACACCTGACATCATAAATTATCTTATGAAATAGTCAGAGTAGATTCTCCATGTCAATTTATTTCTACCATCAGACTTCAGGTTTTTTTAACATTCCAAAAATGCTGTCATAACTCCTTCCAGTTACATTGCTCGGTTGGTTTAAAAAGCATCTACAGTATGTATGTAAATGCCTTGCTAAGTACAATCTTTCTCTTTGATTTTTGAAGAAAAGCTGTAGGTACCTTTCATCAGGAAAAATTTTAAGATCTCAATAAGGCATACAAATGTGAAAAATCTGAGTATGTGACAAGTCTGAGCAAGGCACGTACACAGTAATTCTGAACAATGCATCTAAGTGCTAAATAATGGCAGCATTTAAGACGAAGTACCATTGACTAGCTTTGACAGTTGCCCACTATGGAATACCAACCTGCATCTCCAGAAGTAATATATGCCTTACTGAAAGACTTCACACATTGTTGAAAAACAGAATCACTGAGGAGAGCTGGTGAATCATAAAGAAACTAACTCAGTTTTAGTGCTGTAACCACAAGGAGCTGAAGAGACCTAGAAATGTATAAAAGAGGCAGTAGCGAATATGAATGGAGTAATTTTACCTCTATACAGGGTTGGAGAGAACAATACCAGGATAGACAACTGAAAAATACAAGAAGGTGAACTACTAGCTGGATATTATTTTTGCAGGAAAGAGCTTCGGAACCTCCTGTAAATGAGTGAAGGACTGTGCTGTTGTAAAAATCAAGTATATCCTATAACAGATAACAAGATTGTGAAGAAATCTTTACATTTTATTTAGCATTAGGAAGGTCTTATTTAAAGTATTTTAGTTAGAAGATTTACTTTCTAGTAGTAAAGACAGGAAAGGTTTGGAATAGACTGCTTAGAAAGGTTATAGACTCTCCAGTGATGGAAGTTTTTAAGAACAAGTCAGATAAACCTGGATCAAGGACACGTACAGCTGATCCTGCCCTGAAGTAGTGGATGAATTAAATTTGCCTAGTATCTTCCCAGCCCTATTTTGTATGAATACTATGAATTTTGCAATTATGTGAATAAAACATACAGTTTTGGACAGGGTGTTGAAATACAGGAGGAAGTATAGAAAAGCTGAAAAATTTATTCTCAAAAAGCCATGTTCTAGTAAGAAATTTTTAAGAGTTTAGGCTTCTGTTCCGAAGAAATTGAAAAGTATCTTGATTGTTTGTTTGAGGACAAAAAACACTTGTAGAGAAAATGCTAATTCTGGAAATAAGTTGGGTAAACATAAAAAAAAAAATCCCTCTTTAGAAATTAGACTGGAAATAATGCCGAGGTGTCAACAAAACGTTAACCACTGTGACAAACTAGTGAAAGCCCACAGCATGACCTGAGGAAGAGATCTTTCTGGAAGATGCATTTTTGGAGAAGTTTACCAGCAAAGACACAATAAGTAAATATGGGAGAAGTAGTGGTGTGTTGGTATGGGAGGTTAGGTTAGTTTAGACAACCTAACAGTCCCTTCCAAATTTCTGTGGTAATTAACCTATGTAATCTTTCTCTGAAATCAAGCCTTGGTGTATTAAAAGCTTGATTTTTTATTTTCTGAAAAGTCTTTAAGACTACAGCAATATCAACAGATCTCAAACACTAGCTTTTTGCTAGGAAGAGAAGGGGAAAAAAAGGATGTAAAGTATTTCTGTGAGATATGTAATATAGTTTGATAGTTTCTACCTTGTAGATGGAATATATCAATCCTAATTCATAGAGCATAAAATAGATGTTTTCTCTGTATGGAACAATTTTGTTTTGTAAAGAAACAAAAAAGTCCATATGCTTGCAAGGCAAAGTATGTAACCTGCCTTGATATTGCCAATATTTAACAGATTATATTTGAACTTTTATTCTAGTCGCTGAGCATGTGCCTCATTACATGGGAGATGAAATTGAGCTCAGAAGGATAAAAAAAATCACCTGTTATTGACATTGGTTTCACTATCATTCCAAATTTTTGTGTTTCGCAGGATCAAGTCCCTACATTTTATGTTCATCTTCCTGGAAATATCTCTCTATGTCTAATTAGTCTTAGCTTGGAAATGACAACAGGGGATCTATTCTTTCTGAAAAACAGAAAATAAGCTCGCATCTGTCTTCTCTCCAAACTAGCAGAGCTCTCTCCTTAACAGAAATAAAAACAAGTGATGAATCTCTTGCCCTCAAAAAAGAAAAAAAAAGCAAAACAATCTCACAAAAAGCCCCAACAAATAAATCCACAAAATAAAAACCAACAAAATATCAAAGCTATATCCATATGCAATTTTTTACACTTTCTGCATTTTAGGCATAGTTACATTTTTCTTCCCAATTTGTCCATGGGGGTGTAATTAGAAGCACACTCAGAGAATGATTTTTAAATGAAAGTTTGTCACAAAACCCCTTCATGAATATATTTAATTCAATATTCCTATAGACTCTCAAACCTTCAAAAAATTCTGAATACTGTTGATTAAGAATTCAATGGTCATTTATGGGAAGAATATAATTGTGATTCAACCTGTGTTGAGTAATGCAAGAAAAATAGAAACATCAGACAGAGGAACAGTCCTTACAAACTGAAAGAAAATACAAACACATGCAACATTCTATAGCAAAAAAATTGTATGAATGTTTATGGAATATAATAACCCCTGCTCCCATTGCATACAGGAAAATGATATCTGAAAAATGTGCAGAATGTCAAGGGAATAGTGAGATACTTTTTGACTTCATAAAGTTTTTGACAAATAAAGGCCCACTACTACCTTCACAGGTCACAAATTTAGGTCTCAGCCATAATTAATCAGTACTGAATTTATCTTTCTTTGCTGTGAATAATTTTTTATTCCAATTACAATTTCACTGTTTCTATAGTTCAATAGAAAATCTTTATAAATTTGCCATGATAGATTAATTACACTGCTATTCCTTTAAAAGCATGTCAAACAAGTCCAGTGAAATTCCATATGCATATTTGACCCATATGTCTCTCTCCATTAATGGGAAGAAATACAACCACAGTAAACCCAGAATAAATATTTCAATTCCTCTCTAGAGCTTGTTCCACTTCTTAAAGCAAGAAAAGAATCTAAGACTGTTGCTCCCCAACCAAGCCCTGCAATGAAAGAACATTGAGAGGCAATGGATGGGGGAGATAAGCTGTGAGCTCCCAGACCAATGCTGGCTGTGATTGCCCACAGCTGCTGCAAGGAGGCTGCTTGCACCTCAGTGCAAAGGGCACCTGAAGGTAGCTTTTGTTTTCAATAAAGAGCCAATCCATCAGGGATGGACTATCAGGAGATGCAAATGTCCCTGAGTTCATTAGGGAGTATAAATATTTTGAGAAAATTAGGCTAGTGTGAGGAAGGAAGAGGGGGAAGTATGTGGTTCCACTCTAATATGAAATATAAAAACCTAACTAGCAAAAATATTTTGAATCATAGAGTGAGTTGGGTTATTAAGCATTTTCAAGTTCAAATCCCCCTGCCATGGCCAGGGATGTCTTTGACAAGATCAGGTTGCTCAGAGGCCCATGTGTCCTTGAACACTTTCAGGGATGAGCTATCCACAACTGGGAAACCTTTTCCAATGTGATAAGGAAGATGTGTGCTAATGTCTTCAGAAATAATTTGACGCGTGAAAATATGGGTGCTAACATCTTTGAAATGGGTCTTAGTGTCTTTACTAACTTCAGGTAGCAGGTTTGGAGCCCAGACAGCTTGACTCCTGAAGCAGACAAGCGTCTGCACAAGCCTGAGTTTATGAATGTTGGGGTATAATGACAGGTTCAAGCAGAAATATGTTGCAGGCAGTTTGGAAAGGCTGTACCTTCCTAGTGCCTTAGCCAATGGGGAAAGGAAGAGGGCAACATATGGCTGGGAGTTTAGGACAAAAGGAAGCTGTATTCTCCAAAACAAAGAGAAAGTTCTGCAGGCATATGCCCCAGTGGACTCTCTCCCTTTATTCAAATAAAGTTGCAGGACTCCTCTGTCGCCTTTATGGACACTGGCTTTTCATAGTGTGATTGTCCACACAAATGTCTATTTAGAAGTGAGCAACAAGCTTGAGCTTGTTTCAGCACACATATTTCTTTCTGGCAACCTCCAGCACCTTATAAAGACTGGTAATGGGACTCTGGTCAATAGTGTGACTGAACCGTGTTTTGAGATCACTATATGTTTTGCTAAGTGTAACTTACATTTCTAGTTGCATATTTTGTATCACTCTGCTAAATCAGACATACCATGAAACATTAATTGTCTTGAAATAAGTAAATTTGATATTAAACATGAGTCAGAGTGTTTTGGCTTTGCCAAAACAGCTCTTGCTGTTTCAGATTGTGAGATGCTGTGTGGTGTTGTGACTCTGGGACAGTTTATTTTAATCTGTAGCTGCACACTTATTTCTCTTTCTCTTTACATGAGAGACAACAGCTTTATGGATATGAGGTGCTAAAGAAAACACAAAATTCAGTGTTTCATGGGACAGGATGGCAGGTTGGAGATGCAGCCTTTGGAGGAAGAGAGGTAGTGTCAGCTGAGAAAGGTTGGGATTAAGTGAGGACAGCAAGAGGAGAAGAGGAGAGGGAAGGATGTGGCTCCCCCACTGAGCTGGCCCAGGCTGCAGCCAGCAGCCGGTGTGCTCACAGACAAGGTAAAGACACAGACTTGTGCTGGTACTTAATGTTGTGTGGGGACTGGCCATCAGCAGTAAATGTGCTTGTTGTGCTGGAATTTTGTAAAGCTTACCTTGAAAATTTAAAAGTGGCTTCATGTGTTGCTCCCATCACATTAATCTCTACTGTTTTAAATATATATATATTCTCATTTGCAAGAAGGTTTTACATGTTTTGACAGAGATAACCTGCAGATGCTGTAGGTGTCCTGGTCCTTCAGTGTACTTCATACCATCAGCTGGTAACTGCTGCACAGCCTCACTTTCTGTAGCAGGACTGAGCAGTGAGCCCTTTTCTTTGGGCTAGCTGATCTGTGGAGGAGAGCACTAACAACAGCTGCAAAACACTTTGTCAACTTGTAAATGCCTTTTTTAAGAATTATCACCTCCTTTGTGTTTGGATTACATCCAAGAAAGACAGAAAATCTAGATAAGTAATTTTCAATTAACACTGTTGTTACAGAGCATGGTGGTGATTTTTTTTTTCCTCTAGCAGCTAGCAGTAAATTTTATAATTGTTTTTTATTCTAATTCTTTCTATTTTTGAGTCATTCAGGTGACTCTTCTTGATGTGCCTATGTTTGTTTTGCCCGTGCTAGTCCATCAATACTTTCTTGCTGCTGCTGACTCAGATATACAAGAGTAGATTTGATTCATCTTCATCAGGTATTAAATACTACAAGTCAGCAACTTCTGCATAACTTAGAGTGGGGAAGAAAATCCTACCTACTACAGGAACTGTTAAAAGTAGAATGCTGTTGCTGAAAAGTTAGTTAAGTATATTTTAATATAATGGTGAAGACCAGAGTCAAGGTTAGCTCTGAAATGTGGGAGGAGAGTAACATAAACAAGGAAACTTACGGAGCGGCATGACACTGCCATTAATTTTTGAGAAAAGTAGGACTCATTTCAATTAGCCCTTCTGTATACGCATGGTAAAATGCCAAGGTGTTGCGGCCCTTATTTTATTCTCATTTTCAGTATGATGATTTGTTCCTGTTTTCCCCCCATGGTTTCTACCCTAATGGTTTCTTCCATGTATGTATCCACCCCTAAGAACCTGTCCCTCAAAGTATGTCCTCCTTCCATTCTAGTCCCTTCCCTGTCCATCACCTCAACCCTGCCCCTTGTTCTAGCCCTTTCCCTGCCAATCCCCACATGGGCCAATCCCTGATGTCTGCACGCACTTGGAAATCCCCTAATCTACGATGCCCCATTGGCCCACGTGACCCCCTTTCTCCTTCCCTTGTTCCTGTTGGTTCCTGACCTATTTTGTAATCCCTTGGCACCTCCCTCATCCCTCCCCTAAGGCTTCCCTATTAGTTTGTTATTTGTACCTGCCCACCTATTTTGAGTTGTATAAAAACCCATGCACAGCAGTGCTTGGGGCTCTTGTATCCTGCTCTGTTCCGTGTCAATAAAGTCAGTTGGATTCCTAGGATATAATAGCCTCCTCTCTACTCTTTGCCTCTCCCCTGGTGGTGAGCCTCTCTGTAGAGCCAAAGCTCTAAGGTTCTGCCACCGGCGTAACACCTGCTGTGGCAGTTCCCCACACTTGGCATGGCACTACCAGACCATAGTGTGGTGGTCAGAGCTAGTTGGGCTCGGGAGGGCTGCGTCAGCACAGTAGTGTCAGCAGGTTTTTCAGACCTTGCACTCCTTTTTTGTTTCAGTCTGGGAAAATCTGTACCTGTCCACAGGTTAAGCTCAATTATGGTTATTCGGGTAACTTTCAATCGGTAGATCTTTCTTGTCACCTCGAAACACCTAATTATTCTCTAGAAACCTGAACACAAGATAGATAGCAGAGTGAAGAAGTAATTCTGCAAGAGGAAAGCATCATCACAGAGAAGCTATGCCAGTGGTTCAGACAACTCTGCCTCCAGTAGGCAGTGAGGCTGATATGCATCTGGAGCTGAAGACAGAAAGCATAATAAGGAGCAGATCAAGGGCATGCTTACCTTGTTACAATTCCTGCATATCTTGCTAAAAGAGCTGGGTCTGGGAATATGGTCAAGGTAGATGCACCCAGGCAACTGTTCTAGCATAAGATTTCCATCTGGGACTTCTCAGAGCCTGGATGAAAACTTTTATCTCTAAGGTAGCAAGGAAATAACAGAAATGTCCCTTTTGACTTGTTGCAGTGATAACGGTTTGTCTATACTAAACCTTTAATATTTTGCCATTTCAATTTTTTCCCGAAGTGCACTCACCTGCATTTTTTGCAGGACCACTTCAGAGCTGTAGGGAATGATAATCCAATGAGGGATTTTCTGAACGGATGATAACGATGAGCTGTGAAAGTATCAGGAACCCATGAGATCCCTATTACTTACAGTGAAGTAGGTCAGCCTAAGTGCCTATGAGAGGGTTTCTTTTACCTGCTAGATGGGAACTGGAGGCCTGATCATACCATGAATTATGCTAAAAAGTGAAAGAAGACTTGCAGAATAGAAGAGAAAGGCTTAAGGCTCAGACATGCAGGCTGTGGCAAGTCAGCAAGTAAGGTAACTCAAATCTCCAAGTGCACTTTGAGGAAAACCTAAAAATAATATGATTAATTCTACTTTATCAACTGAAGGAAAAAAATAGAAAATAAATTTCTTTTTCCCTAAAATTCCAGCGGAAAACAAAGGATTATTTGTATTAGTTTTGGGCCTACAGGGAAGCTGGAGAGGGACTATTTGTCAGAAAATACTGTAATAGGACAAGGAGTAATGGATACAAAATTGAAAAAAGGGAAATTTAGGTTCGATACTAAGAAGAAATTTTTTACTGGGAGGGTAGTTAGACACTGGAAGAAGTTGCCTGGTGTTACTGAAACAGTTATATTTCTTTCAAAAGGAGTCTATGCAGCAGTTGAGGAAAATATTGGGACCTAATCAGCAAGAAGGGAGATATAATCTGTGAAACAGATAGTAGCTAGCAAGTAAGACCTAAGTGATGTCCATATGTTATAAAAACAAATTAAAGTTTAAAGCTTGACATGCTTCAGAGATCTCAGGTTGGGAGGAGGAAGTTAACATAGCTTGGGAAGAAGGATAGCCACGGATAATGGACACAAAGCATATAGAATTTATAGACAACAAGGACATTTGGCAGGACTCCCAAAATAAAGAAGAAGGTAATAAAACCAACATAGTAATTGTGACATCAGATGCAAGTGGGTAAAAGGTGATTCTGGTAGGGGGATCTGTCACCACTATGTACCTCAGCACTGAGTGTCAGCTTTGTAACCTAACAAACTGATTGGAAAATTTATTTCCTGTTTTTTTGTTGACACCAGGGAGGGTCATGCTCCAGCCTTGGCATTTTTAAAAGCCAGGATGGATAAGGCCTTCAGCAACCTGCTAGAAAGGAAGATGTCCCTGCCTGTGACAGGGGGATTGGGATTGAATGATCTTTAAGGTCCATTCCAACACCCTAACATTCTGTGACTCTATGACCTAATTACAGTTTCTGTTAAGATGTGCTCTGCACAAAATATTTTTTTGCTAATAAACTTACAATACAACTAAGCCCTCTAAATTAAATCCTGTGCATTAAAGAAATAAATGCATAGATGTTAATTTTGCCATAACTATAATCTTAGTGAACATTCATGCTTTTGTTCACTAAATGTCTGTGTTATTTTCCTGATCAACTGGAAGCTCAAAAAGACTAAGGACATTTTAGGCAACTTTCACTGGGACTTGATAGTATTTGGAAATAAATACTGAATCTGAAAAGCCTGAAAGTGAAACTTCCAAGAGTGCACATGAAAGAAAGTGACAGACATGGAAAGTACTGGCTTAGAAATTATATTTGGCCTCTCAAATATACTTAATGTTACTCTCAGTAGGTCTAGGAACTAGTAACAGGATCTTAAAGGCACTGTTCTCTAAAACTGATATAAAATTTGACACAGACCGAGAAAAGCCTTGTATTTCAGTGTAGATGCAGTTGAAGAAAAGAAATGTGTATTCCTATATGATGGGATGAAAGAATGCTTTTCCCATGTGGCATTTTCACGTTTGTAATTTCAACTCCACAGACAAACATCTGTGCTTACGTCAAATTGGAGTAAGAAAAAATATAACCAGTGGCATTCTGTGATCCATTCTGTAGTACCACAGCAGTGTTGTCCTAGGTTACAATGTAAATATGTGCCTAAAGCTATGTATTCCATCACCATCTCCATGAACTGTTGAAACCAGGAGGCACAGTGTTTTCTTGTCTCCTCCCCCAGACTATCTCCTGTTAATGGGCCATCAATGCCTTGCCCCATGAATCATAGATAACTCCCTCGGGGAGCTATTTCTGTTTAATGGGCAATCAAGGACCCACCACATGACTGATAAAATGACATCATCCCATTGTGAGATGCTCTGCCCAGGGGGAGGAGCCAAGCATTCCCACCTAGATATAATCTGGGATTTCAAACAGAACAGGAGGTCTTATCCACTGGTTTCCAGAGGACAAGGACTATTAGACCTTTTCTTCAGGATCACCACTTCAGCAAGATCACTTCATCTGGACTACTACCACCACCCTAATGAGTAGGGTGTCAGGTTGTAGTCTGACTTTGTCAGAGGTTTTTCTTTTGTATTATTGCATGTACTTTAACTTGTTTTCTATTGTATTATTGCATGTACTTTACCTTTTTCTATTAAATTACATTTCTGACTTGGAGTTTCACTGGTTTTTGCTTTCAAACTAGCACAAGTGTAAAGGATCAATGTGAGATGTGTGATTATTTCTCAAAGACACATGATCTGACTGTAGAGATTTGAAGGCTGTGGTTTTTTTCCAGGTTTAGAGATCCTTTAAAGGCTCTGTGGTGACCTCTGTTAAGATGGCACCTTCTCTGAAACTATGTGATTCTTCCAGCACTCAGCTTAACTGGCCATAGCCTGATTTTGAAAAAACAAACCAGAAATATTTGGGATAACTAACGCAAACAACCATAACTCAAATAAAAGCTGTGGGTGAAGAACTGAAGGTCTCAAGGAATGTGTAATAAGCTGTACATAATGGGAACACACAGCTTTGTGTACAGGCGAATAGGATGCTGAGGTGGGACAGAAAGCAGAAAACGCGTCTAGTCCAAGATTTTCTAATAATATAGCCTGATCTGACTTTAGCATTTGGCATGCCTGTTCTAGGAACCCTAGTTCAGTCCACATCAGCAAATCCACTATCACATCTGGCACCTCAGTAAAGAACATCATAGCAGAAATTATGATGTCATTTTTCTTTCTTGGTCTTTAAAGCAAAAGGCTTTTGGTTTAAATGTAGGGGGTGAAAGTAGGGAAGCTTGTATTTATCTGAGAATTTCAGTACCTAAGAAAAAAATGGTTCTTACTCATTTTTGCTCATCCTAAGGCATTTTCAGACAAGATTTTTTTTGAGGGTGGTACACAAACCTGATGTTTGTAACTCAGATGCTTTTACAGAATAGAAAGTAGAAAGCAATTTGGCTAGTAATACCTAGGAGTGGCAAAAAAACCCCAAAAAACTGTTGAGACGATAGTGGCAATCAGGAGAGCCCAGAGTCAAAGACGCATCTTCACAGAAGATTATTGCTCTGTTTATTATTAATATAGTACTACATTTATAAGGTTATACACAGACTTCACGCGACATGTAGCGTATTATGACTGGTTACAGACTATTGTTCATATGGCGTTTTGGCTAAGGATTGGTGAGGTGCTAGTGGAGTGCCTTCAATCACACCCTTCTTGGACTATAGACATCTATTCTCAGCATATTTTACAGTGGTTCTATTGTGATCAGCATATTCTACAGTTCTCAGCATTGTCTACTGTATTCAGTATTCTATGATCTAGCACATCCTGCAGTTAATCAGTACACTGTGCTTCATGTTCTCTTCATCTTGTTACTCCTCTCAGATAGAAACAATACCCCTTTGCTATCTGACACGTACGCAGGGTTCTGCATTAGGGTCTCCAAAATCACTGAATTCCCTGCTTCCTCGAAAATACTTTCGACAAAAAACCAAAAACCAAAGGCAAGCAAAAAGAAACAAAACCCCAACCAACCACCACCAACAAACAAACCACAAACAAATAAACAACCAAACAAAACCCTGAAAACCTCCCCCAAAAAAATCAGAACAGTACCTAATGTAAAGGGTGTATCAATTGTTGGGAATCCATTGGATGAGGAATTACTCCTGTCTTTTTTAGGACATAAGCCTCTGTTGTGATGGAAATAGGAGCTTACATTTATTTTACAATGTAGGATAGGTTACTGGCTGAGGTGAGAACTAGGAACTTGACTGATACTGTTTTGGTTCTGTGTTCAGATGCTGGATGACCTTGTGCTAATTAGTCTCCCTCTGTCTTTATGAGTCATAGTTTAAAAAATAAATGTCTTTTTTAACTTAACATTTTCATTGTAGAGAATGCACTAATGTGTACTCAGTTACTACAGTCGCTAGTGACAGATGAGTTTAGAGGCTTAAACAGCAACATTTTCTAAAAGCCTCAGTGTCTGTTCTTTGCTTTTTAAAGGAAGATTTAGTAAAATTCTAAGCTTTAGAAGTTCATTCATTTTTTAAAATAAAATTTGGGTTCCTAACTTTCAAAGGCATTTCTGAACCTCCAAGATTTCTGAAGGGATCAGTTCTGTAATGGTCTTTCTTTCCTGCCTAATGCTTCTAGATCGGCATAAGTCTTTGACATCAGCAGAAGGATTTTCTCCCAAAGTGAAGAGCTTTCTACCAGAAATCTTCTCCTAGCTTGTTTAAATAATATCTAGTTGAATAAGGAATGACTTGAAAATTTTACTTAAATCTAGAGATATGTAAATAAGTTTTTTGCTATTATGATAAGCATCAGGGTGTTCAGTCTGAAGAGGATTTTAATTTTATGGAAAACTGGGCAGTTACAAAAAACTGAGGTGACTGAATATAGACAGCTCACAAATTCTCAGTTGGACAGCACAGAGTTTGAGGAGCGCTCAGTGTTTCATTATAAAGAACAATCAGTAAAAAAAAAAAGTCCTACTGGTTAAACCTTAAAAGACATGGATTTTAAACTACCCTCTCATAAGCCTATTGATTTGATAGGTTTTATACAAATTAATTCAGTCCTCAAGAACTATGGTGATCTGAGTTCAGTGTTGTACTTTTGCATAAGTCAAAGCAACACTGAGCATGAGAGACAAAAGGGAGACTTCACTCACTGTGCAAGAATCCACTTATATTTGAGATGGATGTTAGCCTTCAACTAGGGTGTATTCTTGTGTCAGCTGGATGACCTGTCATCTGAGGCAATTCAGGAATTTTTCTGAAGTAAGTTACAGCAGTGTCTGAATTCGTGTTCTTCCTAGTGCAGATGATGTTATCTGTCTTTGGTCACTCAGATAATATTTAGCTCAGAAAGAGAAAGGAATCAAAACAAAAGAATTATTATTTCTAGCATCTAGATAATTTTATGGGTATCTCCCTGCTGTCAGTTGCTGGGATAAGGCCAAAACTGTCATTTACTCCTCCACAGAAGACTTTGGAAATTTCAAGGCAAGCACTGAAAGACTGAAAAGCTAATTTCAAACTGGAAATTACTCAATATGTTATTACGATAGAGATAACTGTACTCTGAGATCAAGAATCATTCTTTGTCTATGCAAAGTCCTGTATACTGCCACCATGTTTTATGGATTCCAGAGCAGAGGGCAAGAAGAGCGAATAGGTGTGGAGCTCTGGATATTTCTAATTGGTGTTATGGAGAGTAAAGAGACACAGCACTGCTCTCCTCCTTAGCTGTAGTCCAAGCTGTAGTCTCAAGTAGGTATCTTTCGATGGCCAAGGTTATTATACCCACTGCTTTGCACCAAAATGCCCATCTCTGAACTCTCAAAGCTTGATTACTTCTAGAATCCTCTCAGCTGGGGAATCTATCTTTCCTAGCAGTTTTCCTTCTAAAACTTAGTTCAGAATTGCATGATTTAGAATATGTGTAGGGTACAATGTCCATCAGAGTGGAGTATTAGATGGAGCATAGAAAAGGAAATAACTTACATTTCACCAGGATCTGAGGAATGTTCAGTTTCTAATGGTTACCAAAAAACTAGTGTGGAAGGTGTTGAAACACTTCTAATTTCCATTCCCTGTCAAACAAAACCCCCTCACGCCAGTAAGTCTAGTCTTTGGGAAAACCCCTTAGCACATGAAAAAAGTATTTTGCACATATTAGATGTGTGCAAAATCTACCATTCTGTCTTTAACCATGTAAGCAGAAAACAAGGCAAAGATTGCTTTCTAATGCAGGAAAAAAAGACCGATGTGTGAAAGGACTGTGATGTTTCTATCAGCTCATCAATTGTTTTAAAAAAATTATTTTCTGATTGCTTACATCTTTTTTTTTTATTTCAGTTTACAGCTATCACTTCCTCATGTGGACATTTTAATGACTTTCTCTTCCAAATGATACTTATCAAATTAGCTTATTCCAGAAAAAGAATCTATGAGGTAGTCTTCCTCAATCAGCCTTATTCCTTGAATTACTTCTTTATGCATGAAAAGGCTTTTGATTACTCTTAGATAATTAATGACAAAAGTGTTTAATTATTAAATAAAGTACCTTTTGCTCATAGTGCCTTTTGATGTATGATCTTAAGTTCATGAACACACCTTCTGCTTCAAAAATTGAAATACCTGTTTTTTATTTTTGTATTGTGCATTAGATACCAAAATGGTATAAATTTTTATGTTCGTAAAGGAGATTTTGCAGTCTGCAGTTTCAGTTTTTAAATCTGCTTGACATAAATATACTTGGTATTAAAACTGAATTTTCAGTAAAAGGATTCTAATTGTCTTTTTGTTTCATTATATTACTGGGAGAAGGTGTGAGCTGAGATTGCCCCCTTCATGAGGTGCTTGCAGTCTCCCTGTGAGAAAGGAGTACTGGAATCTGATGTCCCTGGCACTGAAGTGTAGGGTGTTAAAGGGAGCTGCCTGCCAACTGCTCTGTTGCTTGATAGGTCCTTGCCTTTCTCTCCCTGCTCATAGCTCTTGCAACTGAACACAAATGGGGAAGTCAGTCTTTCTTTACAAATTGTTGTAATACAACATTTTTGCTGATAAGCTTCCTGGTTTTCATATGCCCACCTAAATTTCCTAGTATGGTCTTAGTATTAGAATACTAATTATTACAATCTTTTTATTAAAGCTTTGTCTTATTTCATTTGAATGAGTGAATGCAAACAAAACATTGAGTTTCTTTATGGTTTAGGTTTTGGAAAAGAAGTGAGAAGGGTGAAATAACTATGTGGGAAAAATAAAGAATAAAATTGTGACTCCAGTAAGAAGAGAGAAGGTAATTTAAGAAGGCTACAAAAGAGAAGATAAAGGAAGGAAAAGTAATTAGATTAAATTCTCCCCAGTATAGATTTTCTTCTCACTAACGTTAATAGAAATCTACTACAATTGGAATGGATGTTCTTATTTACAAGTGATTTTGGATGGCTATGTGAGTAACAGACATTCTTTGCATCAGATTTGAGATGTGTGGCCCTTGATAGGCCTCAGTAGAGGAAAAGCCTGTAATGCTGTTTGTTCTCCCTATGTGAATAAATCAGGTAAATAAAGGGAGGAAAGGGAGTACTAACTACCATTTTTAAAAAGGAGAAATAAGTTAATGTTATCTAATTTGTTTTAAATTACTTCTGAGTAGTCCATTGAGAAATAGAAAGCAATGACCTTACTAAATGGCTGAATATTTATTAGCGCAGACAGTGTATACTTTTACAAATTTTGTACCAAAAAAAGTATACTTTTACAAATGTATTGCTGGAGATTACAAGTTTTGACTGAAGTCTGTGGAGATACCATACTGTGAAACTAACATACTGATGATGAGGCCCAAAGGACCTCATCTCAGTCTGAATTTTGTTACAGGGAATTCTGTTGAACTTGAGCTTATTAAAACAAAATCACATTAACTGTACTGTGAGCCTTTTATGGTAGTTTTTTTTCCTTCTGCTGGAAATCACTTTTGCATCTGTCCAGTTTTTCAGAAACCACCCTGTGTGAACACTTTAAGCATTTGCTAGTATCTTTTTAACCTTCTATCACATTTGTCATGATTAGCCTATATTTTTACCTATTGCAGCAATTGCTGTGACTGTGATACAGTGACTTATGACATTCTTTTACTTGCACTCTGTTCTCTTTATTTTTTTCTTTCCTTCAATAGAAAAGGTTTAAGTTTCTGATACTTGTGAAAAATTCTCTCTTTTCCAATAACTAATTGAACCTCAAAAGCATAACATCAAGGTTTATTAATCAAAACTTGGACAAATCTTAAATATTAGTAGTTTGCTTAATAACAAAAAATTCCATTAGGAACAGATTTGTAATCTGTGTGAGTTCAATGGATATGACCACAGTTGGCTAACTAGAGTGTAGACCCGCCTTGCTTTACTTTTTCTACATATAAGCTATCCAGATGCTAGGCACTCATGTATCTATCACGGCATATAGATAGCAAGGCCACCTAAATTATTGCTAGAATGCAATCAGAGTTTTACAAATCTAGTGCAGAAATTTCCGATCTGTCCTACAGTCAAAGTAATAAAGAATCACTTGACACTGAAGGCTATGGAATTTCATAAGGAAAAATATGACTGGGTAATGAGAGCTATGCATAGGACAAGGGAAATTAAAGATGTGTAGGTTTCTGTAGTTGTGATGTGTTTGCAGTATTTCTGAGTACAAGTTTTTATGTTATTTATTATTTAGTTAAGATATGTGTGTGTTAGCTACCTGTATTTCCAGCAGAAAACATTCCGTTAATATTAGCAGAATATATAAGTGAGTGTTCAACATACTGGACAGATCTGGACATCTTTACACTCATACTCAAGAAGTAAGTGCTATTCTTTAGCAATATGGATCCAATTTGGCTGTGAGATGATTCATAAGTGAAAGTATGCCTCCAAATTATAACATAATTTCCAATAATTTTCTTTGAATTTGCTTTAGATTTGATTAAGTTACTGCCAGAACAAAGTATATTTTCTTTGCATTAGTCTTTTGAAATAAGGTTCTATTTTTAATTTATTTCTAATAAGTAATACATACTGTGAATAATTGTTCTTTTTTTTACAAATGACTGCTAGAGCAGCTTGAATTTTATAATAATTCATGAGAAATTAATAAATCATAATGAATAAACTTAGGGACAGTTTAATGACTATTCATCAGCAGTTCATGCACAACAAATCCAAATGTTTATCAAAGATGTTCATAAACATAGTGCACAAGCAGCTTTAATGAACTGATAAAGAACAGTAATGAACATTCATTATGAATTTCCCTTTGCTGGGAATGACATCCTCAGAGGAGATCTTAACATTTCAAATTACTTTCCTTAAAGAAAAAAAATCCTACTATTTAAAAAAATGCTAGTACTTAAGATAGGAGTGAAAACAAAATACATATTAATTTTTTTGTTGAGACCAGGTATAAGCTCTGTTGGCGTCTAAGACCGCCTGCTTTTGTCATGCTTCATGTGAGACATGTCCAGAGACCATTTTGCCAAAAGTCTGCCAGATTTATAGAGTTGTCATCTCCTAGTTTGTGGGTTGGTATCTTTGGTATGGATCTCATGACTGTCTGTTTTCCACAGAACTTTTAGCTGTTCCTAGAAAATTCTGTGCATTAAATTCTATGTTAAATGGTAGTGGAAAAAAAATGTGTTTCTTCTTGCCTATCACACAAGCAATGTTAAGTAGAACTTCAGTGCAGAAAATTAAGTCATAAGTTCAGGCAACTGTAAACTTTCTCAGTTAATGGTTCAGCTATGAGTATATCTTAAATAAAAGAAAAAAAATATTTGAAAAACTAGGAACTATATGTTATTCCCCTTATTATTTCAGTGTTGAAAAATGACTATATGCATGTTGTATTTTATTCAAATCACATTCATAATCCAAAGTAAAAGCTTCTAAAATATTTGTTATTTATCATGGTTCATTTTCATTGATGACACAATTAGTCACATGCAGACTAATCTCTTTTTGCAATCACAAAATACAGTGATGAGTTCCATATTATTTCTAGTAACCAATTAAATTCTCCCTAGTACAGTGAAGAAGACCTGGATGAATGACAGTGCAGCTATATGCTGGCTCCTTTTCACAGCCTGTTACAATGCCATGTGCATCATAGCAATCACACCCCACTGCAGAAACATTGGAGGTCAGCTGCATAAAATCACATTTATCTGCAGAGGAACTGGAGGAACAAAACTATTCCTCAAATGGGATATGATTTTTTATCTCTGATTCATAGGTATTGGAATAACATGAACGCTGTACTAATTATTGCACTTTAGTTGCTTTGCATACAGAACAACTTAGCTCCTTCTGGTTTTACTACTACTAAGAACTCTGTAGATAGTAATACAACATATTGTGCTCAAAATCATGTTGGGGACAAAAAGGAAACTTACATACATAAAATCTAGAATTTATTATTTGTATAACTGATCTACTCAAGTGGTTATTACTAGTCTACATTTAATTATTGCAAAAAATAAAGACATGGAATGGAAAAGTCTCAGTAATGGCAATCCAGTTAAGTTACATGTAGATTTGGTGGGTCCTGGGGTTGTGCTTGTGCTGCTACTGCTTTTCTGGGTTCTAGGGATGGTCCTACGATCCAGACAGATTTCAGTCTGGTGTGTGTACGTGCATGTTGGTGGAGGAGTAGAGTGTGCTGCAGGTCCTTTGAAGGAATGTGGTGTTGGCTTTTTTGTTATTCATTTGTAGTATTTTTTTATGTTTATTAACTTGTTCTTTGTTCTCTTTGTTACCCCTTAAACAGTTTTTTGTCTAGCCATATGAAATAGTCTTGATTTTTCTTTTTTTCTCACTTATTACTTTTTCACTTGATTCTTACACATCTTTATATGTTTTCTTTATACATAAGGACTTCCAAAGCATTAAAACTACTTCAAAAATGGTTTGCATTGTGTTAGAAAACCTAAGCAAGGTATCTTTACCTGTTTTTTTACCAGATCCTTAAATAACTCTGACTTATAGCGCAGTCATCAGATTCTGGCTTGTTCGCCTCTTGATGAGATTTGATTTGTCCAGCAGCACTTCTGCCAGGGTCTTGCACCAGAACTCTGTTAAGGAGGGTGCATAGCAGTGAGAAAAACCTCTGGTACTGGCTTTCAATTAGGTATTTCATCCTAATTGGTATACTTTTGTGAATGAGGTTGCCAACGTGAAGATTAATCATATCCCTAAAAAAATATTTTGTTTTTCAAGGGCCACAGAGGTAGGCTCTGATGCGGCCCTCCGGAGCCCAGCTAGCTCGGGGATTGCTCCCACACACACTCCAGCTGGACCGTGTAGAGGGTGCGGAACTGTCATGGCAGTTGTTGCACCAGTGACAGAACCTAGAACCACTGCTCTACGGAGGCGGCGTGCTGTCAGGGAAGCAACGAAGAGGAGAGAGGAGGCTCAACAGCTCTGTAGATCCAAGAACATTTATTCCTCAGGAAGAGAACAGAACAGAAGAGCCCTAAGCAGGGCTGTTCAGGGGGTTTTATACAACCAAAAATTGAGGGGCGGGGATAACATGTAAACCAATGGGGTACCTCTGGGGGTGGAAGTGGGGAGGAGCAAGGGGTTTACACAGCCAGCTTGGGACCAATAGGGATGAGGGGAGGAGACAAGGGGTCACATGGGCTAATGGGGCATGGAGGATTAGGGGATTTCCAAGGGGGTGGACATTTCAGGGATTGGCCCATGTGGGGATTGGCAGGGAAGGGTCTGGAAAGAGGGGCAGGATTTAGGTGATGGATGGGGAAAAGGGTTGGAACAAGGGGAGGAGATACATTGAGTGACAGGGTTTTAGGGGTGGTTACACATAAGGAGAAACCATTAAGGTGAAAACTGCAGGGGAAACCAGGACAAACCATGTAACATAGCTGAGGGTGAAATAAGGGCCGCAACAATCCTCAACTGAAATGTGATTTCTTGTGCACCTCAATCAACTGGGAGTTTTCAATGAAAACAGGATTCCTGAGAATGTGCAAATAGTCTATGATAAATTTGAGGCCATATTCTAGAATTCTTCGAAGACAGTGGCTGTGTCCATAAACTTCATAGGGTTATAGGATAATTCAAAATGGAAGTCTTCCCAGGAGGGCTGTAGCATGAGCAGGGCCACCTAGAGGTCAGACAAGGTCATTTAGGGTTTAATCCACTTGGGTCATGGAAACTTCCACTGCTGGTTTTCTGGGCAGGCTTTTCCACTACCCAGTTTCCCCTTGTATTCAGTCTCCAGTTCACAAAGATTTTCCTTCTATCCAGTCATATTCTCTCTTGCTTCATTTTCCATGATCTCTCACCCTCTCAGGATACATTACTGTGAGGAGTCTGTTCCGTCTCCTTGATAACCTCCTCCTAACTATTTAAGTGTTCTTAAGAAATTTATTTTAAAAGCTTTTATACCCACATTGATAGAGGATAAAATATTAATTTAATTTCAATGTATAAGGATGTACATGATGATGTGTGGAGTTTTTTTCCTTTTCTTTTTCTTCCCCCTGCCCAAACTCCAAGTAATTCTTTGATCTTAGGTAGGTTTTCTATTTGCCTGCATGGAAAAAAAGAAAAAAAAAGTTCTACCCTGAGAACATCATTCTTACCTTTTTGTCAAGCTAAATTTAACATCTGTGGTTCTGCTTTTTTTTATCTAATGGATGCACACTAGACAGACTGACTTCTCAATAATACTATCATTTAAGAAAATGAAGTCTTTTTTGCAGAGTATATTTTGAATTTAGACACGTCGGATCAATAGTATAATAATGGTTCCCTTTTAATTTCACCTAGAAGATCCTGACTATGTACCACAAAGTGCTGCTGGCCATACATGTTTATGTTTTGTCTTTGGCACTATGCCTGCAATCTTGCAATACAACATGCCAAGAAGAATTTTGCCCTGAATTGTGGAACAAATTAGAGGTAGACAGGCATTTAAAAATAGATTTGATTTGCTGTATTTTGAAAGCTTTCTGAGGCAAAGTGATAAATCATAGCAGCTTGAAGTAATGTGATGAGAACACTCTTATCACTCTGCATATGATTAACAATGTTTCACTGTCATGCTGCCCTTAAAAAGTGTTTACAAAACAGAAAAAACTATCAGTTTGATGCAAATTTGTAATATGAGAAATGCTGAATCATGGATTCAAATAATCTCTGTGTATAAAAGCATTACACGTTGAATGAATTAATTGTATATTACCTGGCAATTTACACAGGTTGCTGTTTTTCCCACTGTTGCCTATATAAAAAGTTTGGAAGATGTGTACTGGACTAGGCTTTGTTGAACCTTATGGGGTTTTTTACTTTTTTCCCAGAGCTAAACCAATTTTTTAAAAAAAATAATTCTTTATTTAAACAGTGTTTACTGAACTTTCCATTTTCCATCTTGTAGTGTAGGATTTAAGTTTTGATGGAGAGTTTTGATAGCAAAACCCATAAGAAGGAAAACAGGATGTAATTTGATGAATGAAAGGAAAACATTTAAACCAGTCTTTATTCTCCAAAACCAAAGTGCTTAACATTAGACTTGTTCAGGGAATACTAAATATGAGATGAAAAGACACACTGAAATTACATAGAAAGAAATCTTGAGATTAATTAACCCAACATACAAAACTTCATAGACACAAAGATTCATACTTTAGCATAACTAATGCTAATAATTTATATTAAAAAGAAATCCCACCCAAAGTGGGTTCAAGTCTGCATTTTTGGATGGGGATTAGAAACGAATAACACATCATAATTGAGTTTTTTGAAAAGGGAGACTCCATAAATAGAATACTTTATATTTTTCACAGCTGAAAAATATGCAATATAATATAATTGAAATAGTAAAAGTCCTTTACATTTTTCAGCATAGGAATAAATTTATTAATTATGAGCTGGTAGCAACAGACAGCTTTCTTTGAAATATGATGACACAAAACCTTCAGGTAAAAATACAATAAAGTGCAATAATCTCTTATCTGATCAAAACAGGATTGGCAGCCTTTATTTTTGGGGTAGGAGAAGTAAGTGCTTCTTAAGAACACATCCACATACAACCTCCACAGAGCAGGATTGTGGGCTTTTTGATAATCTCACAGGGGGATTATAGAAAATCTCAGTAGGTAGAAAAAATTAGGCCTCCTCAAAGGTGTTGTGAGAGAAGAAAGAAAAAGTAAAATAGTTCACCCCAAGGAGAAAGAAAGAAAAAGGTTGCAACAAAAGCCCGTTGTTAGAGGATATGCTTTAAAAAGATCTTCTTTCAAAGTCTAAAAAAATTTAAAATTAATAACATAAAAATTTAAAAATCAGATATATGCCTCTCTGGTTCAAAATAGTGCATCCTAATGTTTTCAATTTATAGTTATTCATGAAAAATTTAATCTTGATACAGTATTAATTATGTATAAATTTCCTAAGTTTCAAACATATTTGCATTGTGTAAGTTTTTCTTCACTATTCATCAGTTAAACTCAAATATATTTTGTCTTTATGAGATATTTTTTAGTAGTTTACTTGCCTTCCTTATTTCTTAGACTGATGTTTGTTTTTTTCCCCTGTTGCTACACATTGAAAGCTGGAGTAAACCACAGTACATTGACTGGGGAAGCAGAAATGAACAGTGGTGGCAAAGGAAGCTTTATTTCCTCCACATTATTCTTCCCTAATCAAACAGGAAAGTTCTAACTGAATCCTTATTTAGGGAATGCCACTGCACAGCTGATATTCTTTCCAACTTTGTGCTCTAGAGATAATAAGTTCAAGTGAGCCTGTAATGATGGCTAGATCTCTTATTCTATCAATTGCCTCATCCTGATAGTATAAGGTTAAAATATTTCCAAAAGGTTTCTAAAAATCATGGGATATTTAGGGAAGAGAATTGGGTCTGGCAGGCCCTGGGAAATGTTAGGCTTGTTAGGTCAGGTGAAACTGTGTATGATTGTTAACTGCACCTGTGTAACCATTTAGTGACTATGATAAATGAAATGATTGTTAAATGATCATAATCCGTAGCAAGAATCCATGCTTGGGTAGAATCAATGGATACAACAGAACAATGTAAGTTATGTAACAGTAAAGGAATAAAAACATGTTCCTTTCGGACCCATATCGGCTTCAGATTTGGGTCTGTACCCCTGACACCCAGAGCTCTAATAAAAGCACCTGCATATAATCACCCTGTGATTATGTGTTCTGTTCCTGAATGCTAACAATCCCATGAGTTCATTTTCTCAATCAGAAATGTCCTTATAGCTGCTTTATTGCAAAAGTCAGGAGTGTCCTCTTGTTTTCTCTTAGCATCCAAACTCCCAGACATACTAGTTTAGAGTATGTTGTAACCTCTGATATATACAGAAATTTTCACTTTATTTGGCTTGTTGCATATTACTTTGCCATATAATGAAGGTTTAGCAGAAGTTGGTGAAAGTTGGAATGTTCTTTGAGGAGACAGGAGATGCTGGAATGAATGCCCTCAGAGTGATGACTGAGCAGTGCACTGGATATTGATCAGTTTCTAAAATAATTTAGCCACTTGCTCTGTAACATATTGTGTAAGCCTTTACCTTCATTGGAGAGTTCAGAGATACTAAATCAATTGATGCCTTCACTGATCAGATCATTAAATCTGTACATTTTTAATCATTCTTAATATATTTAAAGTATGCAAGATACAAATGTAGAGCAGAGAATGAATGAATATTAATAACTGTGAGGGATTATTATGTCTTAGTAAACTGAAAGGAGCACAGGCTGTGCTGGTGAAGTCCATTTGAAAGAAGACTTTGTCTTGCATGGATCACACTCTATGAACAAATTCTATGGACAGACCTTCAAATGTTTGTAATTAAGCCTTTTTCTAAACTTGATAAAAATATTGAATTCCTTAATCACTGTTGGGTGTTTCTTTTTCATTGAGGGTTGCATAAATATAATCTCAGATTTCTGTGAATGCATTTCAGTGTACAGTTTTGCTATTTCCTACAAATAACCTGTGGCTAGAACTGCAAATGTCTCTTGTTTGTTCCCAAGGTTATGTATTATCAGGTTGCTAGGGAAAAATAAAAAGGAAAACAACCAAAGCACACTGGTATTGCTCTCAGAAAGATGTCATTCATTCTCCTTGAACAAGCAATGCTAATATACTATAAAATCAATGGTTTGAGGTGTTTTTTTCCTGTTTAAAATCATTAAGAAGGGTTGACTACAAATTTGTAAGCTGGTTGGGAGAACTGTTCACATATTCATCATATTCTTGTCTGGTACTAATAGGCCCTGGAGAAGAAGTAAGCAAATCTAGGACTGTTTGATGTCAGTGCTCTTGAAATGAATCAGAACTTTGATCTAAACCCTGAGCCCTTAACAGGGATTAATATTAAAATGACATGCTGAGGGAGTGTTGTATGATTTCCCTAGCCATCACACACTATGGCCAGTATTTAAATACATGTATTAATGACAATATAAGCAGTATATATATCAGTGAGGTCAAATTATAGCTATGGACTTGCCTAAGACTTGGCCTTACCCTGTGGTATAAAATGCTTCCTGATGCTGAGGGCTGTCTTCTGACTTCTTTTACCTGCAGTTCCTGACACTGCTTGACTGGTTGGGAGCTTTCAGAAGAGTCAAGATGTTCTTTAGACCAAATCATCAAGTAATATTTTCTAATATTGTCTGGCTGCTTTTCATTTTGTTCACTAAGGAGATGTGAATGTAATCCATTCATTTGGAATCTAGAGCTAGCTGTTTGGTTTGTCCAAGATACACAACCATTAGCTAATCTTGTTTTGGTTTAGTAGTTACCACGACTTCACCAAGTTGGTAGGATAAAACTTTTGTTTTGCAATCTAAGGATTATATCCCTTTCCTCTTCCTCACACTTCTTTTTCATCAGCCATGAAAAGCTTTGATTTACCAACCCCTGAAGAATTAACTCCTGAAGAACATAGCCCTTCAGTCAGTAACAGGAGAAAGCTGGGACGTTTCCAATCCCCCTACCCTGGAGGAGAACTCCAGTCAGACCAACTGCACCATGCGAGGAAAGAGTTGGTCCACTTTAGATTCTGAAAAATAGATCTCTGACTGTAAAAGTAATTTAGGTCTCTAAATCATTAGCTGTCTTAATTAAAAGTAGCAAAGTTTTTCAGCATTTCAATTTAAATATGCCTTGATCCTTTTGCTTGGAAACCAGTTATAGGAATCAGTGGTTTTTTTAATTGTATCATTTAATTTTTCTTCTCATAACTGACCCTAGTGACAAAGAAGTTAATTAATGTTAATTCTGATGAGCTTTCTTAAGTATAGATACCTGTCCACAAAGAAAGGGGTGGATGCTACCACATTATCTCATGTGGATCCCAAAAGAACCTATCAGATTAAGTCTGAGTTGGTACTGACCTGTGAGGCAAAAAAAGGTAGTAAAAATATTC
Source organism: Phainopepla nitens (assembly GCA_013400175.1). Lineage (NCBI taxonomy): Eukaryota > Metazoa > Chordata > Aves > Passeriformes > Bombycillidae > Phainopepla > Phainopepla nitens. Next base: position 51,093 of record VXBQ01009488.1, read on the forward strand.
ACACAAAAATTGCAGCACTTAACCAGTCATCCTCTTGCCTTCTTTTCTACTCTTTATGGAATATGAGTTTAAATGAGGTTTTTCACCATCCTACTTTTCCTGTAGTTGCACATCAGCCTTGTGTTTTTGATGCTCAAGAAAGGGGCAAACGTTTCTTTCTTACAAGTGAGCATATTAACCTAGTTGAAATTTTTTCTATGACAGCAGAAGACTATGGAATTTATACACAGGACTTAGCAACAGCCCTGTTTCCATAAGTTATTTTCACTACTAGCTGTACTTATTATTACAGTGTATATAAAATAACTTACTTTTTGTCAAGTTATTGTCACTTCTAAAGCACCCAATGTAGTAGAATGTAAGTGCTGTATTTCTTGTGGATTTACAGAGTTTCAGCCTTTCTACTTTTGGTACAAGTCAACAAGGATTTCTTGCCTGGGATGTGGTTTTAAAAGAGTGGATTATTCTTTTGAAAAGCTTTGATCACTGAAGTAATATTGTTGAACCTTTTATCTTGCTGGTACATTGATTTTAGCCAAAGATTGCCTTTCATGAAACTCTAAACTTTAAAAGCAGCTCAGTTTCAAGGAAGAATATTCTGTGAAACATCTGAAAGCTCAGGTTTGATCTTTTTATGTGCATATTACTTCTGACTTATTTTCTTCAGGATGGTTGTATAATGCTTGTGCTTCTAAAATGTGAATTATTCACTACCAGTATGGAAAAAATGGTGAGAATTTAGAAGTGTATATAAATAATCACATAATTCTGACTTTGAATTGTGAAAGCTTTTTTGGTTAATTAGTTAATTGGGCAAACTGTCTATGCCTTGATGTTATTACAGATACTGAAACACATAATTCAATGGGGGTGAATATGTATCATATGTAATCTCAAATTGTTTTTCTTAATGTCTATTATTCCTTGATATTCTCTAGAAGTTTCTCAACTGGACTACATAAAACACCTTATATAATTTCTAAAATGTCTTGAAAGAAATACAAGGAAATATATGTTTCCCTGGAAAGCAGGACAAAGAAAGATTTGCAGTATATATTACAAGCATTATTGCTATTGCATCATTTCTAGTATAAGCGGGATATTAACTAAATAGACATAAGATAAGAAAGCATATTTGAATCCTGTGACTCTACTACACTCTTGTGTGTGTCTCTGAGTTTGAAGCACTAAATTTCATGCCACTGGTACTGTCTTAGTCTTATTATGTAATTATAGCATAGCATAAAATGGCAGAAGAAAGCCTTCATATTATTTTTTCTCTTCAAACAAAATAAATCTGAACCAAGTTGTTCTGCAAAGGCACTGCAAGATTGTACCTACAAGATGAGGTCTGGCAACCTCATCTGAACAGCCAGCAAGGAAAGAAAATATCTATGTTTAAGTAGGCAGTGCTCTAAGTCAAGGCCAGTCTGTTCTCCCAGAGCACTCCTGTATTAACATTTATGTTCCCTCTAAAAGGTGTATCTCAGAAGTCTTCATTTTAGTTAATATTCACAAATGGTAGCTAAATGTGAGAAGTATATAGAGCTTTCTGGAGCACTGGAGCTTTACAGCCTATACCAAAGCATGTACAAATTAATGTTTTGATTTAATATTTATGTATAAGTTCATATTCTTGAAATTTTCTTTTCTAAGAATGTCTTAAATCTTTTATATTTACTCATGTCTAGAATTAAAGGAAAAGGATATAATATTGCTTTACATTTCAATTTTCTAAGGTTCCCTTAATAATGCTGGACATAAATAATTTGAACACAGGGAAAAATAAAACTTTGTGCCATATCTAAGTTTTGCTGTTAAGCTGTGTCAGTTTCTTCATTAGAATTAACAGGTTGGAATTAAGATAAATTTTCCCTATCTGAATTGGATAGGAATCTATTAAAAACCACATTATTACAAATACAGTTGAAACATCAATTTCTTCCATTATCTTTCAACAGTGGGACTAAAATTTGGGTAGCAATTGAAAGGAGGTAGATCACCTATCTTGTAATTGTCAAAAAAAAAAAATGCAACCAAAGATTAAAAAGAAAAAAAAATCACAGCCAATAGTGTCCTTTTGTTAGTGGAACAGTAAAAATCAGTTTTAATTGATTTATGAAGCCAGTAGTAGCCTTATTGGAGTTTCCAGTCAAATAGCTCTTTTAAAAGTGTCTCTCACAATTACAAGATACTCCTCACCGATAGAAATATTGGTTGTTTTGTATGTTCATATTGCTATAATTTGGTCTTCCAGTCTCACACTGTGTGCAAGTAAAGTTTCAAAAGCCAGTGTATTGCTAAGCAGTACATGCTTCTCTAACTCCTTCTTTATCTTTGAGTACATTCGTTTGCTTTCTACATTTAATGTTAGGCTCAATAAGCCTTCTTTTGTCAGTAGGTATTCCAGTGTTCAGTAATGTTTTTCTGGTACTTTTTGTTTTTGTCTATGTTCATCACTCATTTTACATTCATATCTGCAGGTTTGTAGAGATATGAATGATTTTCTATAGAAATTTTCTCACTTTGTAGAATCATATTTTCAGATGGGTGGGACAGCATTCCTGGAGATGCTATCATAGGTGCATTTCCTGTGATAGAAGCAGCAGCTATTCCGTACTTGGGTTGTGTGCCTTAATCCAGATTTGATTTGCAGAGCCAAATTCCTAAGTTCTAGAACTATAAGATAGGTGACTCCTATAGAATTTATTAGTTATTTTTCTCTATTTAGCCTAGGAAAATAGTGTATTTGGTAACCATCAACCTAGAGAGTTACATAATTAATCTTTCCCTACAACAATGCATAGTCAATATGCAGATAAACAAGAGTGTTAAAAAAGAGTTTAAAAGTGTTACAGAAATGTTAGAAGGTAAATAAAGTCTGTATGGCAGATACTCTTGAACTGTACTCAGATTTGAAATGCTGAGGCCAGACTTGGGAGAAAGATGTGGAGCAGCCAGGTGTAATGAAGTGGAGGTAATGTTTTCCTGCTTTTTTGATGCCTATATTTGTTAGTAGTGAAACATAATGATTCATTGTAGTCAGAGTTTCTGACTCTAATTCTCTGAGCAGTAATTCCAAACATGTTAGATTTTGTTGTTTGGCAACTCCTGAATACTCAGTATTTCTATCGTTACTGGACACAAATTTTTGGGGCAGGGAGAAGCTAAAAAGGCTATAGAGCATTTTTATTATTGCTCAGCACACTGCATGTGACTAAGAAAAGGCTTGAGTACTGTGCATTCTCACTACCCTCAGCCTGATTCATCCAGACCGTGGCCTTTTCACCCTCATGAAATATTTGTAAGTCTTTTTATTGTGTACTCAAGATTTCTAGGCCAGTTATTTCCAGGAAAGCATATTTCAAGTTGGAACCCAGAAAGCACTGTCAGAATATAAGCTTGCCATACCCTAAACCCACCCATTAGACTCTGCTGCTGCTGAAAGTCTGAAGCAGTTGCAAACTCACATATGGACAACTGAGTGAGGTTAATATCCCCAGCTGCTAAGAAGCCAGCTCCTGAAGCAATGCTGAACTAATCTCCTGGTGATCATGGTGAACAGGGCAACCCCCTAACATGTCTGATCTGGGAATGCACCTGGCCTCCGTGGTGTTTCCCAAACAGTTGGATGGGGCGGAGGAGACCAGAGCCATGGGATAGGGAAGCTCAAACTCACATCTATCCTGTTTCCACTCATCTGCTTAACACTAATTGCAAACATGTCCTTTTTCTTTCTACCTTAAGATCAGGAAGGGTTCTTCAAAGGACTCCTTTTCAAAGAGATATGTGGGAATTTTAGGTGTGAATTCTTAAAAAGCTTTTTGTAATTTCATTGATAGCACACTCCTGGAACATCTTTGAAAATACAGCTGTATTCACTTCATGCATAACTAGAAAATCAGTTTCTGAAAAAATGATGTTTTGGAGGGAAAATGGGGGCTCACTGGGTTTTCTCCTTAATTTTCTAAAATTGTTAAGGATTTTATTATTAAGAAACGATTCTACTACAACAGTCAGTAGCACACCATACAGTTTATATTTAGACTTTCTTGAAGGTTTTAAAACTCTTTGATGTGAAGGTTATCTTGTAATTGAACGTGTGTGCACAGTATATATTGAAAAAAATTCGAACTCTGCCTACAAAGGAATAGCATTTTTAAGCATTTCTTGCATGAGTGAGCTAGGATTGTGATGTTATTCAGAGTCACACTATTTAAACTCAGATACCAAACCAATGAAATCTTCATCACAATTCTAAGCAAATCTTGAATCCAGACAAGAAACAAGACTAAAGTCCTGTAAGAAAATACCTTGAGTGGAAAAGTTCTACTGCTATTGAAATGTTACCAGTAAGAAGAGTTACAGATCACTAATTTGTTTGTCTTGACAAGCGACTGCTGTCAGTAAAAACAAGACAGAAAAGCAGTGCTTTGAATGACCAAAGCTGACCTCTGCCAGTTACTTTTTCAGAGAAAAACATATCACAGCAAAATGTCACTGTGATCATGAACAGACTCATAAAAATCTCCACCTCGTATTTGAACACACTAAGATTGCAGAAACATATTAATTAGTTTGGTAAAACTGAGTTGTGCTGATTTCTTGGCAAAGGAGTTTATTAGTATATTATGCAAAACCACTAGCAAATGTATGTGAATGTTTCTGGAGTTCCAAAAGCTTAAATGTTACACTGTGATGACAGCAGCTGGGGAGACAAGCCTGAATTTGTGCACAGTATACAGTCTCAACTCTGTTCACAAATTTATGCCACTGTAGGGTGCAAGGCATCAGGTCTGCACACAGCTACATTGTTGTCTGGCTGTGGGAACACTTCCCCAGTCATCTGGTGCTTATGCAGAGTTCATCAGAACTGTTATTTCTATATATGAGGAGAGGAGGAAAAACAAAGCTGAAAGCAATGGGAAGCCTGCCACTGAGTTTGTCTGCATCATGTCGTCTGTGTGAACTCAGTTTGCCAAGAGTCCCAGAGAAGTGGGCAAGGAGGCAGAGTCTTTTTACCTCTCCAGAGAGGGTGCTACTGCCTGCAGGAGCGATTGAAGTACCGAGGAGGGGATTAACCCTCACAGTGTGAGGATATTTGGATCAGAATGGCAGCAGGTTGGGCTATTGGATCAGGCATGTGGGAGCGAATGAGTCTCTCTACCAGACAACAAAAGAAAAAATTGTTTGGAAGGTTACAAGAATCTTACAGTGTTAAAAGTCTAAAAATGCAACTATTACTCGCCAGTAAAGAAACTCTCTTCAGAGAAAAAGTTGTCTTATTTTGAGAGAATTTCATAAAACACCAATGAGGTGATTAATGTGTAGTTTTTTGCAGGAAATGAAGAGCTTTCAGTTTTAACAATTTGCAAAGAAAATCTGATGTGCTAAAACACTTTTGAAGTACAAGTCAATGTAGATGATCTTTAACAACATAGTATGACTTTTAGATTTTTTTTTAAAATATCACTGCAATATAAGTGAGTCTTAATGCAACTTTTATTCTGAAAACTGTCTGCTGACTTATGCATATGCAGGCATATGTCTACAAAAAAACTCCCAACAGACAAAGTGTCACACTCTGGCAGGACCATGCCAAGAATGGGGAACTGCCACAGCTGGTAGAATGTCTGTGGCAGAACCTTAGAGCGTCGCTCTACAGACAAATCTGCAGTCAGGGGAAGGATAAAGAGGAGAGAGGAGACTATTATGTCCTAAGAATCCGACACAGTTTATTGATGCTTAAGGCAGCAGTACACAAGAGCCCCGAGCACATCTGTGCACGGGGTTTTATAAAACTCAGAATTGAGGGGCGGGTACAAACCATAGCTCAATGAGGTATCTTGAGGGGTGGAGTGAGGGAGGAGTGAAGGGTTGACATAATCCATTAGGGACCAATGGGGATAAGGGGAGGAGGAAAGGGGTCACATGGGCCAATGGGGCGTTGTGGATTAAGGGTTTCCAAAGGGGTGGTGACATCACGGATTGGCCCATGGTGGGATTGACAGGGAAAGGGCTAGAACAATGGGCAGGGTAGAGGCGATGGACAGGGAAGGAACTGGAATAAAGGGAGGAGAGATATTGAGGGACAGCTTCTTAGGGGTGGATACATACATGGAGGAAACCATTAGGGTAGAGACCACGGGGGTAAACAGGAACAAACCATTATACTGAAAATGAGAATAAAACAAGGGCCGCAACATCTAAGCAACCACCTCCTTACACTATAGGAAAAAGAAGAAAGGTATAAGAATATGCTGATAATAAAGAAGAGAGGTTTAAGAAGTGCATTTGTTAGGAGCTTTGCTGATTTTTTAACCATATGGCGTAAGACTACAAATAAATTTTATTTTTCTATCAAGCCTCAGAAAATTAATATGGTGTCTGAAATAAATAGAGGTATAATCTGATTCTGCAGTCAATTTTGCAGTGCTAAAAGTACAAACGAGCTGGTTGTTTCTTTTGCTACAAGTGCCAAATAGAATAGCAAAAAATTTGCTCAATGAAAGCGTTGAAATACACTGTGAATTTCTGAAAATCAGATCCAAAAAGTGTGTGCATTTGCTAGCTGTAAGTGAACCATATACCTGCTAAATACTTACTAAATTCACATACATACATACATACATTACTGTAAATGATAGAAGCTATGGTACATTATTTTCTGAAACTGGGTTGGAACCTTACATTTTGAATTAATACACACAAAACAAGGAGTCTTCTTAAAGAGGTGTCACCTTTGAAAAGTAATGACTAAGTCTTATGAAGATACTTTGTCAGTTCCTGTGTTAATTCAGGAGGACTACTGTGGAGATTATAAGAAATGAAGAAGCATGTTCAGGTTATGCCTATTCTGCTTTCTGCCTTGATGAGTGCAGTGTTGATTGCTTCCTAAAGATGCAGAAATTCATGTGCTACTACTTTTCAATGCACAAATGCACATAAAAAGGAGCCAAGAAGTGTCTGGAAAAACATGGAATTCATTGATAAGGGTCATCTTTGCACTGAAATTACTTTTCAGAAAAAACTGTTTACATCTGTCTGCCTAGCTACTATAAGCAGGTAATCTCTTAAGAACAAAATATGTTATCATTTTAGTTTGATCAAATTAATAAAATTTATTGTATTACACAATCTTTTATGGCAAAGAACAATATAGAATAGCATATATCTGAGATGTTGCCCATCTTTTCACATAAAAATATCCCCTGTGCGTTTTTGCATGAGGGACAATGTCAGTGGAAGAGGTGTGCTCCCTGGCAAGTCATCAGTAGGCAAAGGATATCTTAATTGAAGAATAGTAAATTGAAAAAAAATATGTATGGGACAGACAAAGAGCAAATGCACAAAGGGTGAAGACAGAGCACAGTTATCTCTGAGGATGAGAGGAACAGATGTATCAGTATCTACCTAAAATCATTAAAAAATTACACACATTCATAAAGAGAAACAAAATATTCACTTTAAGTCTGTATTTTTTCTGCAGAATTTTCTTCTGTTAATTGTTTTTTTTTCCCAGTTATAATAGCTAAGAAAATGAAGAGGGTAAAAAACCTAATATCAATATTCATTTTGATGTAAGCATTTTGTTTCTATGAAAAATGCAGTAGATGTATTGATAAACATGCTGAAGGTTGTAAGAATTATAAAGGAAATTTTATAAGTAACTTGATTTTGAATGAAATTTAAGATCTAGAGATCAATGTAACCTCTTGTATCTTCAAAAAATAATCAAAATAAGCATACTGGAACTTCTAATATTTGATCTATAAGGCTGATTTTCAGAAACAGTAAGTTGAGTTTTTTCAGCTTCCGTTGAATTTATCTGGCACCCATTACAGAACGGAATTTAATAGAAGAATACAGATGGAAAGAGAGAAAGGACAAACAGAAAAATCATAAAAATCCTAGAATGGATCCCAAAATGGAATAATCATGTGCTTTTTTTTAAACTAAATATTATTATCTTATTTGATGTACTAGGTCAAGTTCTTTTGTTCCTTCATGTGTCTGCTGACAGTCTATGATTCTAGCAGGAGGGAGAAGTAATGTATCAGATGAGAAGATAGGGAAGAAGTTTTTGTCAGATACAGCGAGTTTCATGGAATAGAATCTGTGTGTCTGAACAGAAGATTAATTTTATGAGTGACATCTACCTGGGGCTGTCTTGTCTGACATGACAGAAACTGTACAAGGACATGTGTGAAAAGATGGGACTGAAATATCAGGCCATGTAAATGTCATAGTGGTTATGCATTACACATTCCATTATGGGAAATTAAAAGGTTAGTGGCAATCCCTGTTTTCCAAAACAATACACTTTCCATTTTCTAAATGTTTTGTCAGCAAAGGGAAAACAATGTCTAGGGGAACATGGGAGAAACCAATAAACCCTTCTAACATCTGTTCTGGTTTTCACTCATGAAATAAGCCCAGGAAGATGAAATGGATTTGAGAATGTTTGCTGGGTGTGCTCTACTCTGGCTCAACCTCAAGGGCATAATAAACTTAGAACAAGTGCTTAGAAACAGATCAAAGATCCAATGAATTATTTTTAACCTCTGACCAAAACACCATATCCTGAATACTGTTACTGTTAATTGGAGACCTTAAAAGATAAGCAGCATATAGGGACAACCATTGCCATAGTAAACTGTGTGATTAATTATGGCATATTCCCTTGTCTATTTAATATGTTTATGTAAAACTTTTTTTTTATTCTTTCAGCAATAATATTAGAACTTTTCCCCTACTGAGTAATATTTAAATTAATGAGTTTGCAAATTTGAAAGGTGAGAATGTGCATAAATGTCTGTTGAGCTTATTGCAACCTACGTAAAAAAATTAGGCACAAAGCTCACTGAAAGTTGTTCACTTATATTTTTCATAGTTTATGAACAAAAGTTACATTTATTTGGAAATCTAGGTCTGTTTTTAAGAGATCAATACTTAAACAACTCCATTTTCAAATTACACACTGGTCTATAACCCAATGATATTTCTTCAAAATTTGTTGAAAAGTAAATGGGTTCTTTTCAGTCTGTCTTGAATAATAAGATGGCTCTGGATCAAGTTTGCTGTCTGTTAATTGTTGATGATAAAATGACTTGTATAAATTGATATAAAATACTTTGAATTATATGTATTCAGTTTGATGACATTTTTTGTTATTTTCTCATGCTTTGATGTCTAGTTACCAAAATATGTGAAATTCTTTCTAATGGTATAACAAACTTAACAAAACAGAGAACACAGTGCTACTGAATTTTAATTCCATGAACTGAAATTGAAATTCAAATCAGTTCAGCATATTTCAACAACCAAATACAACTGAATAGTAGATAAATGCCTATGTTTGCATTTATAATGGTTTCTTTAAACAATAACAGTAATGATACTTTATACATATGAAAATCCTAGGATATGAATTTGATTGAAGTAAATAGGCTTTTGTAATTTAAATTAATAGTCATAAATTCTGTTGCTTGTATATTGACAAGTCTGTGTCTCTGACCAGATTGCTTTTCTTTTTGTTGATTCAAACATATGCTCAGTGAAGTGCAACTAGGAACTTGAAATTCACTCAAAATTTCAGGACGCATTTATAAGTATTTGCCTGCTAGTAAGAAAGTGTTATGATCTACAAAAATCTACATTTTATGCCAGTACTGGATTTAAAGAGAAAAATATAGAAGACAATTCCTTTTAAAGCTAATTGTGGTCTTTGTTGTTTTCATTAAAAGGAAAGCCTCTTGATTGTTACATCTGGGTACATGATCCATAGCTTTAGATTCAGAAGAAATTCTGATCATAAATACTTTTAGCATCAAAATATGACTTCTATGTCTATCATTTTCAATTCCCAATCTTTTGATCTTACTTTTATACTGTATATGGTGATGGACATTTATACCTGTTAGTTTGGTCTTTCATGGCAAATATAAAAATATTAGAATTTGTAGTCACAGCGTGTAACAAAAAAAAGACTAATACTCAGAGACTGACCTTTATTAATTGCGTGTAATTTAGGAACCTTAGGGTTTGTTTTGTTGGTTTGTCTTTTTCTTTTAAATGAAAAAGTTCTGCTTAGAGAAATCAGTAGCAATTAAAAGAATTACATATGGCATTTTCCTTTTTTAAGCATAAGGTCAAGAAAAAAAAGGTGATGCCATTTCATTAAAATGTAAATATGTCAACTAAAATTTAGATAACTGAGTATTAATGACTTAATTAACAGGATGAAACCTTCCTAAAAGCAAAGAGAAGTTTCAGTAATACCATTCTGAGCACAGGTAGTAACTGATTTCAATGGAGAAATACTGTCTTCAGTAAGAAAATCTTTTCATAAAATCATGAGCTTGAATATATAATAGTTTATCTTGAGTGAATATATTCATGGAAAATAAAAGGCTGAATAAAATTGAAAGCAAGCTATCAGCTATTTACCAATTTCAGGTTAGGCAATTTAGATTTACTTCAATAGTTTTTCTAAATTAATCTTTGATATGTTTCATGAAAGAAAAGTGCAATTTGCTATTAAATTGGTCTATTTACACAAGTTTTGAGAGGAATAACCGTTCTCGATAAAAAAGTAAGCACTTGTACTCTATATAGCTCTGTACATGAATGATTATGTGCGAAATACATCTAGCAAATATATTTCTCTTCCGTAATTCCAATACAGTTGCTGTTAGAGATTAATTTAGTTCTGTTTTCTTCAAGATCAATGACTAAAACTGCAAGAGATGCTAGTCCTCAAACACTAGTAATAAGCATATCAGTTTAATGTGCAGGTCCTCAAAACATTTGTCTATTTGTCTTTTAGTTTTGGAGTCACCCATAGCAGACAGGCAAAGATTTTGAAGTTTGTTGGTAAAGTCAACCTGCATGTTTCAAGGCATCTCTATGACTGCTTAAGCATTCACAGTGCTTAATGGTCAGGTTGTACAAGAGCAGTCACCAATAGTTGTTGTTCAAATGTGTAAAGATTTTTGCTCCATTTTTAGACACATGCAATGGCTTTTCACAAAGTCTGGATATTTTTCTTAACTTCATCACTTGAACCCATTGACCAAGTGACATCAGGATGACTACGAAGGAGGTTGTGCACAGACTGAATCAGTTGTATCCACTGCAGCTTTCCAGGTATCTCAACTAAAGCATAAAGCTTTAGTTGAAGCTTTTCTTAAAGCTTGTTTGAAGCCAGGAAGCTGCATGTCTAAAGCAACATTAGTGGACAGGAACAAACAGGGCATTTCTTTAGCATTTAAGTACAACTTGTGACTCATTTAGGCTTCAAAATCATGAGACTTGTCTCTACAATGTCAATAACACATTGGTTGTCAACTAGAATCTCTGGGTAGTTTGGTACAACTGGCAACTTTCCCAGTGTTGTGACACTGACTTTTGCTGCTTTGTGCTATGCTACTATTTTCTTCCACATGTTATGCTCCACAGTTGAGTCTTTCTCATTTGCAGGTTTGATTTGTTAGAATAGCAGACTTCACATAATATCCTAGAAAAAATATAGTTATGTTGATCTGGCATTGGACAAGAGATGGATTACAGATGTCCTATTGAAGTTTGTTTCATGTCTGTTCTAAAGCCATCCTACAGCATTCTCCTGAGAAACTAGCTTCCCATGGCTTGGACAGATGCACTTGTAGCTGGGTTAAAAATGGACTGGTTGGCCAGGCCCAGAAAGTGGTGGTGGATGGAGTTATATCCAGATGGGAACCAGTCACTAGTGGTGTGCCCCATGGCAGAGTGTCAAGGCCAGTCCTGTCAAATATCTTCAGTATCTGGACAAGAGGATTGAGGGCACCCTCAATTAGTTTCAGATGACAGCAGCTTGGATGAGGGTGTTGATCTGATGAAGGCAAGGCTCTGCAGAGGGACCTGGCCAGGCTTGATTGATATCAGGACAATCGTATGGGGTTCAATATGACAAAGTGCTGACTCCTGTGCTTGGGTCACAACAACCCCAGGCAGTGCTACANTGGCCAGGCCCAGAAAGTGGTGGTGGATGGAGTTATATCCAGATGGGAACCAGTCACTAGTGGTGTGCCCCATGGCAGAGTGTCAAGGCCAGTCCTGTCAAATATCTTCAGTATCTGGACAAGAGGATTGAGGGCACCCTCAATTAGTTTCAGATGACAGCAGCTTGGATGAGGGTGTTGATCTGATGAAGGCAAGGCTCTGCAGAGGGACCTGGCCAGGCTTGATTGATATCAGGACAGTCGTATGGGGTTCAATATGACAAAGTGCTGACTCCTGTGCTTGGGTCACAACAACCCCAGGCAGTGCTACAGGCTAGGGCAGAGTGGTTGGAAAGCTGCCCAGTGGAAAAGGACCTGGAGATGCTGGTGACAGCAGCTGAACAGAAGCCAGCATGTGCCCAGGTGGACAAGGAGGCCAATGGCATCCTGGCCTGCGTCAGAAATAGTGTGGCCAGCAGGAGCAGGGTAGTGACTGTCCCCCTGCACTTGGCAGTGGTGAGGCCACACCTCAAATCCTGGGTCCAGTTCTGGGCCCCTCACTGCATGGACACTGAGGTGCTGAAGTGAGTCCAGAGAAGAGCAACGGAATTAGGGAAGAGTCTGGAGCACAAGTTCTTTGAGGAGCAGCTGAGGGAGGTGGGGGTATTTAGTCTGAGAAAGGAAAGATCAGGGGGAACCTTATTGCTCTTGGCAACTGCTTGAGAGGAGGTTTTTGGACAGGTGGGGGTTGGTCTTTTCTCACATTTAAAAGGTAATAGAATGAGAGGAAACACTCCATTGTGCTGTGGGAGGTTTACACTGGAGCCAGGGTTTCGTGTGAGGATGGCAGTGCTAGGCTAGGGGTTGGAGTCAATGATTTTAGAAGTCTTTTGCAACCTTAATGATTCTGTGGTTCTCTGTCTATATTCTATGTACATAGAACTGCCATGCTGGATTAGACCTCAGGAAAGATGTAGGTGAAGTAGTTGTATTTCATGAAGTACCATGGGACTTGCACCATCAAGAGAGAGTATGGGAGTTCAAATTATTGAGTGCTTGAAAAACCTGAGTATTTCCTCTTAAAATACAGAGTAGTATGTTAAGCATTATCTATGATGCATTCTAGCCATTTAATTTATCTTGTTGAATAGTAAAGAGCTGTTAAAAATAGGGCAGTCATATTATGCCATTTGCTTTTTGGAATCAATTAATAAAATAAAATGGAAAGAAACAGAATTATAGGGAATTCTTCTCACTTGCAGGACCATGGGATTAGCAAGGTCCCAAGTAAAGCTATGGATGAAGAATTTTCATTGGAAATACAGAGATATATTCGGCCTATGGTTGTTTATGGTTAGGCAGCCACTGAGTGGCAATTCAAAGGACACTGAGCAGTGAGATGTGAGAGAAGACTGAGAGGAAGCCTTCTGAAGTACCTCTTCAGTTACTTCAGCAATATTAATATCTTGAAAGCTGCTCTCTTTAAATGAATTGAAAATCCTATGGTATAGGAAAAACCACATTTTGTGCATTAGATCTCTATTTCTCTTTCATAATTTTGAAGGATGATCATTGCTGGAGAAATAGCAAAAAACTAATTTATTTACAGTGCCAGTGAAGATGGTGTTTCCTAGTCAGTCCTGTGAAAATTAAATTAGCCAGATCAGTGTTCAAACACCAAATATTTTATTTGGCTCTTGAGTATTATATTCAAACACCCAGAGACTCAGAAAACACTTCAATAAAATAATCTTCCAATGGTACAAATGTTTGTAAACAAATTATTCTGTCATATTAACTGCTGCACACCTACAATAGTCTAAAATAAGAATATGTTTTCAGGTATTGTATGACTACCCCTTATGAAGTTACCACACAGCAGGACTGTTGGCTCATGGCTATTGCTAAATTCTAGTAGTATCTGTTGATAAATATTGTTTCTTCTAGTGATGATGTCTTAAGAGTAGCCACTGAATTATGTAAACTTCTTAGTCTTCTTTAATCTGCACTGAATAGAAAGATAATTTTTAAATTACCAGTACAGATTTATTGCATTTATGTTAGGTCACCAAAAATTGCCATAGTCATGGAGTTTCTAAAGACTTTTACATTTCTAATATAACTGTATTTTAGAACAGTATTATTCCAATTGCTCATCTCTCAATATGCAGAGATTATTATTTAACACATTTCAGTAAAATTGTGGAAAGAGCAAAACTCACTGACACTTCTGAGACTTCTATTCATCAATATCTTTATTATAACAGCTTCTCAAATGTAATTGCTCTGAAATTCATTTTCTAATCCTACAGTTTCAATTGCTGGCTAAAGATTGAATTAGGAACAAGAGCCTAGATACTCAGAGGATTCTCTGAGGGCTTAGACATAGGTATTGCTGTTGTGTTAGCAACTAAGCAGTAGATGTGCTTTAGACCTTAGTTTAATTGCAAAAGATGATCTGTAATAAGAATTTGTATGAAATGTAAATAAATGTCAACTGGTGTATTAACAGACTAATTTTTTCATTAGAATAACAATAGCAAAGCAAAAATAGTATTAATTAATAAGAATGAAGCATATGTTGAGGCTGGGAAAGCACTGTAGCGGTGTGGCTCCTCCAGTAAGTATTTTGGCATGCAAAGTTACAACTCTGGCAGAGGAAATGCAAATGAATAAGGGGAAAAAACAAACTAGAACACTGTTACTGTGCTGCTGTATCAAAGTTTCTCTTAAATTGGTCTTCAGTGATCAGACTGAAGACCAATTTAATTTGATTATTTTTTAAACTGGCACAGAAGTTAAGGTCTGCTGAAAATTCCAGTGAGCAAAACTGGAGGACACGGTAGATAAAGGAGTCAAAATAGCCATATAGTCAGAAGTGAATCATCTTGAGGATGATGATTTGCTATTTTACAACAAGCCTCCATAAGGATTTTCTTTATAATAAAGTTTCACTGTTCCTTTCTACTGAGTTGAAGTTATATGTGAAAGTGGTTTTAACTTTTGAATGAGTAAACCATTTTCCATCAGTTATGATATTGTGTGCTGAGGTTGAGGAAAGGTGACTCTGGATAAAATTAGAGGAAACTGGGAAGTTATATTCACATCTTAACAGAAGTTATAATGGTATGGAAATTACGGGGTTTCTACTTCCTGGATGGAATGCTGCTGGCATGCTCAAAACCTACTCTATGATGATTCCCCCTACACACAATCTGCAACCATCAGCACCTGCTAAGGGGGATGGAATGGGGGGTAAAGCAGAGTGGGGACACTGCAGCCAGGCTCAGTCGAAATCCTTGCAGGGAGGGGAACTCAGTGGTACTTTGCAGCTGAGAATCTGTGTAAACTCCTGTCAGTCAGGGGAGAGAGGAGAAGATGCCTTGTTGCCGAGCCAGCAACTGGGCCAAAATTGTTCTCCTCAGAGGAACTTGGCTTTTTTATTACCTAATTCTAATAGTGATGCACACCTGCCTCCAAGATGCAACCAGCCCTCATTGGACATGTGCTCTGTATTTTATTCACTGTACATCCATCAGTAACAAAAGTATGTATGACTAGAGTCACTCGAGCTCCATCTAACATAAAGAAATAGTATAAAAGTAAGTTGGGAATTGGGTAAAGTTGGGTAAGACTCCATCATAGCTACTGGGATCAGTTGACGGGCTGAACCTGTCTTCTCCCCTATGGAGACACCCATTGGGTAAGAATCATACTCTGTGCGCACTGAATACTTTAACTGGGGATTAGAACTTGTCTGTGTATTGCTTTGAATACATTTTTGCAGTCAGATACTATCACCATCTATCCTTGAACCTTAACCTGCCACAATTTTATATTAAAAAAGAGTTTGATTGTGTTGGTGTAAGTCTTTCATGGGTGCTGGCAGTTGCCAGGAGCAAGCAACATACTCAAATAAAGTGGAAGATCCACTCAGAGATCCTAAAGTGGGAAGACCTGCTGAGACATCTCCTTTATGCTGTTGATGTGTCCCTGAATGAGTCAGTCCAAGTGCTCTCTGATCCAACAGGACTGCTCAGTAAAGGTTCCCCCTGACAGATGCTGACAGACTGGTCAGGAACAAGGGTCTCAGCTTTCCTGGGGTGCTGACAGACAAATTAGATAATAAGGGTTGAGGATATCTCCCTTTCCACGTGACAGGGGACTTTGTAGATACTTGCTCTACTGTTCAAAAACACACATAACTAGAGGATGATACCGTCCTATGCCTTTAAGAAACTTATGAATATAAGAGGTATGGGTCCATGTGATTAAGTTATTACTGATAAATAAATCCTGACAAAAAAGTCTGCTATTAAAACTAAAGAAGGAATAAAAAGGGCTATTCTGTAGAATGGGAATAGCCCATAATTCATAGAAGAGCAAGTGCATTAGGTTTTAGTGTGTTTAGAGTTATGAAAAGAAAAAACCAGTATCTAAATACTTAGGATACTAAACACTAACCATAATTTTCTTTTGTGTAATTTGTGCATACTTTGTTTTCTAGCAAAATAAATTGAAATCAAGATAGCTAATCTCAATTGCCGTAAATTCTGCTACTATATTCTGCTATACAAAATTAATGAACAAAATAACTAAATAAGGAGGCACTCTGGATGAACTAAGCAGCACAATTATACCAAGACCCTTAAAGTGAGATAATGCAAATCCATCCTGAAAATATTTGTAATGTGTGAAAATGAAAGCATATGGCTATTTCTCACCAAGTATTCCTGCTCACAATACCATAAGCAGTCATGAAAATATGGAGCAGCAAACATGGTATGTTGTAACAGATTTTGTTCAAAAATAAATAGAAATGAAGCAAGAACTAAATTTTCAATAAAGCAGAACAGAGAAATCAAGGTACATGGATTAAATATCCGAGGAGGTAAATAATCACAATAATTGGTACATTCATTAGTCCAATACATCGCTTTAAAAATTATATCAAGACCTGTTCCTAGATGTCTACATGCATCACACTCTTGGGTTTTTCCAAACATACTGTTCACTCACTGCAGAAAAAAGCTTTTCCAATTTTAAGAAGCATAAAAGTTACACAGAATGAATAGTAAGTTTAATTTTTTTTTTTTTCTAATCTGATCTGCATACACGCTCACTGAAACATAATGTCAGATATTTGGGGTTTAATTGTTTTCACCAAAGCATACACTGATATCACTCAGCTTTGCTTGGTTGGTATGTGTGGGGTTTTGTTTGGGGTGGTTTTTTGTGGTGTTTTTTTTTATTTTATTTTATTTTTGACTCTTTTTTTTCCTTGTATGGGAAAGCAATAATCTTTTTTTTTTTTTTCAGATTATCCAAAGAAAAATAGAGCAGAATCCAGAAATGAAAATAGTAACTTCATAGAATGTAAATGTGAGGGAGGAAAATGAATGAATTCTTTGTGTGTAAAAAAGGCAAGGGAGGGGACTGTCCTGCTCTGCTCTGAGCTGATACAGCCTCATCTTGAATACTGTGTGCAGTTTTGGGCACCACAATATAAGAAGGATTTAAAGCAACTGGAGAGCATCCAAATGAGTGTCATGAAGATATAAGAAACATATAATTTATCTGCTTGGAGCTGGTTAATATTCTCACAAATTGGCTGGACAAATATTGAATCACTAACCAGGGACCAACACAGATCTTGGTGAAATAGCATTATTCCTTATTGTCCATGGAAATAACTAAGACATGTAAATATCCAAAATCTAGCAGTCACAACGAAGAATGAAAAGTGGAAAATAAAGGCCCCTTTTCTCAACTGTTAAACTCTTTCTGGCACTCATAATGAGTGCTATATAAAAATCCATTTAACAACAATGTCTCTGAGCTCTGTCTTACAGATCCTTCCATGACTGATGTTTTACAACTACATAAAGATCCAGGGATGAAAGCAAATTTGAAGCAGTCTAATCACACAAAGAGTTTTGCAATCCATTCAGGTTCATTTCCCTAAATGTTGCTTCTTATGCTGTCTCTTTCTCTGTCAGCCTGTTTAAAACACTAATATACTTTATAATATTTGCAATACCTAAGAAGTAATCTTGTCCATTCAAACTTAACACATACTAATTTCCTCAAGACTCTTGAACACTTTATAGTGCTAATTATGTCTATTACTGTCATTCACTTTGAAATTACATGAGGGCTCCCTTCTGAAACAGAAATCCCCAATTTTGCTTAGTAATGAAAAAAGTTCTATTTCAGTAAACCTTTCTGGTCTAATAGCTCTGATTTCGTTTAGAAATAATAGATTTACTTGTACAAAGAATGGTGACACATATGTTTAATGCAGATAACTGCTTATCAAATTTGTTCGAATTATAGATTTTTGTATTATAGGATTAATGTAGACACTTTGGGGACACTGCACAAGAAGCCTATGTAATCCAAAAGTGAGATGATTTTTTAAAAGAATTTTGCATTTTTTTCATGCTGTTTCTCCAATGTATACAGGGTTAAACATAGTACTAAAAATAGTCAATGTCATTAGAATAAAGCTGAAAAACCTTTGATTCTAATGAAGTTTGAACCTGATATATTGCATATGTCTGTGTCTTTTTTTGTGTAAGTATGAATTTGTTTATCTTTTCATGAATAAAAATCCCAAATCAATCACCTTTTTGTTACAAAGCACTAATTTACATAATTGTGCACAATAGTTTCCATTGCAAAGCACCTTTGAAAAAAATTAATTACTAAAAAAACAAGCCTCTTCTTCCATTAGTCTGAGAACTAGACAAAATAGCTTTTTTACTTGAGGTTTTGTTTGCTTGATGAAGACACAGCACATTTTATTTACAGTTGTGTCCCCATACCGAAGGCATGGCTAAAGATGAAAGTTCTAGTCCTGATCAGGTTGAAACATTTAAATCCTGAGGAGAATCTGCACTTAAACCATTATAAGTATCTTTTAGTTTTGTTTTGGGTTTATTTTTGTCAGAAAAAGCTAATTCCTTTTGGTAAGATTAACATGAGACGAGCAGTCTTGTGTTGTACGATGCCATGAGGCTGATGTATTTAAGGTCTTTCTTTCCTCTACACTGAACTGTAAAAATGCCTGAAGCTGATGCAAGGTCTAAGAATCATCTACATCAAAATCACTGTAAAGAAAAGGTGGAGAGAAGACTTGATCTTTCAAGAATGCTAAAAATTACAAGAACAAGGAAGAGTCACTGGTTTTTCCATGTACATTTTAGACAAATCTGGGAAGTTTTATGAAGAAATAAGGAATTTTATCAGAAAAAAAATCATTACGGTTGGCTTCTAAGGAGATGAAGAAAACAGGAGTTCAGTGGAAGGAATCCAATTCTAAAAGTCACATGACAGTAAAACAGAGATATAGGAAAACAGGACAGATGAGTTCAGAATATATTATATGCTATATGTTTTGTTCCAGTCAGGGGCTAGAGTAACAGATACAAAGCTATGACATTTCCTTTATATGTACATACACCAGTTTGAAAGAAAATCTAAGGAAGAAGATAAGAAGCAGGCAGAGCAATATTAGAAGTTTTTTGTGAGAAACCCAAAGCATTATGGTGTTATACTGATAGGAGAGAGAGAAAAACATGAGAAATCTGACCTGTTAGTTTTTCTGAGGATATCAGAAACACTTATTTTCTAGCAGAAGAAAAATTATAGTGGAAGACAAATTTTAAGAGAAATCAGCGAAAGCAATCTGTAATTTATGCAAATCACCTAAGCCCCATAAGTCTTGGAGATATAGCTGGATATTTGATGTACTCAGGTATTAATTTATTACTGTGTAATAACAAGAAGTCTTCCTGACCTATGTTGCATGTTAACGTTCACAGCCTGAGCCATTTGCTCAGAGATTGTTACGTACATACATATCTCAAATCAGTTTGATCCCTAGCTGAGGACTGTTGTGGTTTAAACCCAGGCAGCCACTAAGTACCACACAGCTGCTCACTCACTTTGGAGGTAATGAAAGCAGTTGCTGCTTTGGCTGCAGAATGGAATGTCAAATCCAGTATGACTGACAAATTTTGAGGCAAACTGTGGTTTTAACGTACTTAGCTTATACCATTTGAAGTCTTAGGGAAGTCAAGGTGACTCGTTGTGAGATAAGCACTGCTAGTGATGAATAAGGGCATGACAGTAAACTGATTAGCTACATATCACTTTAAAAAGAATTCACTTATTATTAGAAAATAATAAGATCACACCAGCCTCAACAAATCTGACATTTGTGTTGAAGCAAATGACAGTAATTGGACACCAACTTCTGCTGCAAAGAAGGCATTAGTTTAATATTAATTCCATTTTATATAGGTATTAAAAATTGAAACAGTTGATTTTACTGACAGCAGCTAAATCAGAAATAGAAAAATACATTAGCATAACAGGAAAATTCTTCAGTCCAATAAAAATCTAAAAGAATAGGACATGGAGAAAAAATACGAAAGTTTCTAAATAAAGTGATAAATTTACCATAGAAAAGAAAAGAAACACATGTAAGATAATAACTTGTTGACAGAGAAGTATTAACTATCTAAAATAAAAAGTACTGGAACTATTATGTCAAACATCTTAGATTTTACCTAGTGATTGTAAACCTGGCAGAATTTTTAAAGTGCATTTTTCTATTAATAGCAGTCTGTAGAAGTATCAGGAAAAAATGCAGAGTATGCACATTTAAGATCCACATAATGACATCCATCACATCCCTGAATGGGTACTAGAAAGAGATGTTTAAGTTGTGTACCAGTCTCATTTTGCTGATACCACTTTTCATCAGAAAAGATGAAACAAATGTGACTTTCAAAATTTAATCATGAAGGACAAGGGCATTGGATAACAGTAACCACTTTAAATGTCTCAGGAACTTGCAGTGTAAATGTGCATGTTATCAACTTGAAGGCAGACCCACATACTTCAAGGCATACTACTGAGATTATTTTAGTTCTTGAAGGAGGAAGGACACACAGTATTTTAAATGTAACACACAAGTTACAAAAGAAAGGTGTATTCTCAGCATCACGTAAATATGAAACAGTCTGAAGTAAAAAAAAATCCTGTACGCAGAGGCCATTAGATCGCTTTAGCTGGATAAATAACTCCCAACAGCAAAGCAAATATGCAACATTTCATCAGAGCTACGACATTGCATTGATAGTATGCCTGAAATAAATGTTTACTATAAAGAAGGATGACATATTGACAACTAATACTGAACAAAACAAATTACTTTAAAAATATATTCTAAATTACAGAATATTGAAAGATACAAGTGGGTTTGCAAGAATGCTGACTAACGTGACATAATAATTACAAAGATCTTACTAAGAAAATCAAAAATTATTCACTCAGTCAGAAAACCGGATTGTAAAAATTACACTGATACACAGAATAAAAATAATATCTTAATACTGCTGAAATACATATTACAATACAGCAATACATAAGAAGGGTCAAAAACCACATTTGCCTTTCTAGTCTTGCAGCTAAATGGGAAAAGAAAAAAGACTTACAGCTTTATTCTATTAGGGAAAAAAAATCCTTGAATAGAAAATTTTATTGAAGAGTATTTCAATTATTTCAAATATTTCCTTATTAGGCACACACTTTTTCCTGTAAAACCATGAAGTCAGGGATGCCTATGAAAGGAATTATTGACAAAGTGTGTATACATACTAAATTCACATACAGCCATGTCACTATCAGTATGATTTTTGTGCATGTTTCCTTTACTTAGGCATGTTTTTGCAGACATTTATTCATCTGCTTGGTCAAGAAAGAAGGAAGGGGGCTTTTTACAAGAGCATGTAGTGACAGAATAGGGGGAAGGCATTCAAATTAAAAGAGAGACATTAGATATGAGGAAAAACTGACTTGCTGTGAGGGTAGTGAGGCACTGGAATGGGTTGCCCAGAGAAGTTATGGATGCCGCACCCCAGAAGGTGCTCAAGGCCAGGCTGGATGGAGTCCTGAGCAACCTGGTCTAGAGAAAGGTGTTCCTTTTCATGGCAGGGGGGTTGGAACAAGATGATATTTAAGGTTCCTCCTAAACCAGGTCATTCTATGATTCTATGATCCTCTCCCATCATTGAGACTATAAAGTGAAAAATTAGCTCTAGGTTGAAGAACAAATTTACATATTCGTCTAATTCTCCATCTGATATTTTACAGAAAGAGTTTTGATTTTTTTTTATAGTTAATTCATACTTAACAGTTGTTATTTCTTTCCATTTCATGATACCATTATACTGGCCAGAGTAAAATATAATCTGAAAGAGAAATTTGACAGACTGAGTGTTTTTTACCTTCCTCCTTTTATGTTTCTCAAAAGAAAACACTTTGGGACTAATGCAAACTTGATTGGTTCAGACAAAACTTTTTGATGTCTTTCTTCAAGCTTGCGTATTTTTGTCTTCATTCCCACTACTACTGAAGATATTGAATACACTGAAGAAAACCATCATGCTATTCAAAATGAAATGTTGAAATGACAGAATGAATGTGTAAAAAACATTAAATTACTTAGAGAGATATGTGTCATTGATTTTCAATATGAAAGTACTAATCCAAATATATACCTTTAATTTCCTAACAATATCAGACCACACCCATTCTTTCTATGAAGACAGAAAACTTGATCTCTCAAATGAAATCCTAGAAACCAGATTTCTACTTCAGAGGATCGAGCTTTTATCTATAACATTGCAGTATTTTTATTTCCCAGAGTCGCTTACATATAGAATTATAAAAGAATTTCCATTGAATAGTGGTTCTCTCCTCATTCTTCCATCCATAACAGAGGCCAGAACAGACAAAAGTATTTAGGAAAAGAGGAACAGAAAGAGAACAAGTACAAAAGTATTTTTACCTAGTGTGTGCTCTCAACTTCTAGCACTTTATCTGGACTATCATGCAATTTGCAAAGAATATCTGATAGAAAGGGTAAACAATACAAAGCGAGGCTCTTCTCAGTGGTACCTGATGACATGACACGAAGCTCTGGGTAACATTTTGGAAGAGTGGAAATTCGGACAGAAAGTACAGTGAGGGTTGTTGAACAGTGGAATTTATTGCAAAGAGATGTGGATTCTCTGTCCTTTGAGTTGTTCAAGACCTAAACCCTAAAACCTAACTGGACACATTCCTAAGCCACCTGCTCTAGCTAATCCTGTTTTAGGCAGGATATTTTACCAGATGACCTCCAGGGGCACCTTCCAATCTCAGCAAATCTCTGATTTCATGATTCACTTACTCAGGGGTGAGAATATGTACAATATCCACGAAAAATGCTGCACTTCAGAACTGCATATGGTTGTAAGTGCACTCAGAAAGCAAAGCCTATACTACTTTTTGGATCTATGTCGAGGAGTAATAGAAGCCTAACCTATGTCGCTAAATATGCTTCTCAGGCAGAAATGTACTTTCTAGTGTATCAATGACATTAGCAAAGAGAATACAGTTTGTAATATAAAAAATAGCAGTTGGAAATTGATATATGACAGTGCCTCACCAAAATCATTATTTCTGTGCTCTCACTTGAGTTTAAATGTAAAAAACCCCAGTGGTCTGCTAAAATTATAACTGATTGCCTTTTCACTCACCTGTCGAAAAATAGTATCAAGGTAAAAATACCTGGTTCTGTGAAAGCCTGGTAATCTGTTTAAAGTAAAAAAACCCAACAAGTTATAAGTACATACAGTGGACTTGTAAGATAAATTTTCAAAGTATATGGAAATCTAAACAGCTGAACAAAGACTAATGATGCATAATCTCCTTATTAGATGTTGTGGTGTGTGTTTATTTTCAATTTTATTGTTTCTGATGTTATAATGGTTTAGCTCTGTTTTCCCCTATGTTCCTTCTCCCAATGGTTCCTCCCTTGATTGTATCCACCCCCATCAGCTGTCCCTCAATGTATCCCCTCCCTTTGTTCCAGCTCCTTCCCTGCCTGTCATTCTAACCCTACCTACTCTTTATGCTTGAACCTTCCTTGCCAGTCTTATCCTGAACCAATCCCTAACCATAACATCTGCTGGGGATTCCCCTAATCTTCGATGCCCCATTGGTCCATTGACCTCCCCTTTCCTCCCCCCTAGCCCAATTGGTCCCAGAGTTATAAACAAATCCGCAGAAATTCCCAACTCGTCACCTGTTTGTGTCCTCCCATCGGTTTTTAGTCATACTTAACCCGGTGCACAGGGGTACTCAGGGTCTCTCCTGCTGTGAACCTCCAGGTTGAGTAAACCTGTGTTGTTGAAACTCTGCAGCAAGGGGCTTCTTCCTTCTCCTTCATCCGATTCCTGATGCTGGTGAGAGACTTTACACTGTTGAGCAAGTGGCTCAAATGGTTCTGCCTTCAGTGCTCCCCATACTGAGGCAGTTCCCCACACCTGGCGCGGCAACCGTGTGCCTCTCTGGGCTAGCCCAGGCTCCGGTGGCCATGTGAGTTAGATATTTCAGGTGGCCCATCTGAGTCAGTTTTCCTGCTCGTGTTGTACTTTCTTGGTCATTACTGTCTGTAATAGTAATGGTAAATTTGATAAAGAACTGTTAGATCGTGTATATCTGTTGGAATTTTAAATTTTCCTTTTAACAAGGAAGGGATCTACAGAACAGAAGAGCTTGTAACTGCGGAGTGTACCTGAGGTTTCAACTCTTCTTCCTTTGTTGAAGATCTTCCATATAGCACTCAAATCCTCAAACTATTTACTGAAGTTGCCTTCCTTTGAATTTCTCTGAAGGGAACCCTAAAACAGCTCTTGCCTTGAGGCCACTCCAAAAAATAGTAATAGATGCATAAATAGGCTATTAGTTGTCCCTTAAAAGGAAAAAAAAAAAAAAAAATCAGTGTTTAAATGTCAACATATTATGGAAGTGTTTAAAATGAAATCAGAAAGCATATAAAAATGCCTTTCAGGAACAACCATATCTAGGTTTGCTTATTATTTCCTGTAAAGATTGTCAAAATAATAGCTGATTTTATAAAATATTCCCAGATTAGGAGTTGATTTTTTCATACACAGAATAAGAGATAGACTTTTTGTCCTAGACTTTACAAACAAGAGAGGTTTTGTTTCTCTTTTAAAGAGCAATTAAATGATTTGCTGTTGAATGACTTTTTTGATCATGTACAAATAGGATTCAGATTTTTTGCCTTTCTGTTCTTTTCTTGATACACTTCTATTTTCCTCTAAACTTTTTCTCAGGATGCCTAGAGGCATATTTACAGGTAAGTAAATGAGGAGAAAAAAATATTTTAGGTTTTTAAACACAACTTTATGACACTTTTCAAATAAAGAATCATAACATTAGTGTTTCTAATTTACATAGTGTTTCAGAAAACTATTAGTATTAAGAAACTGTTCTTAATTAAGAACTGCATTTTTAGCACAATAGGCATTATAATTAGCTGTCAGTAGAAAATCCCAAGAATTTTTTATAATTGTGTAGATAAAAAGATTAAATTGTGCATTGTCTTATTTATGTATCGACAATTAAAAAATATGTCATAAATAAAATTTTAAAAAAGAGTTTGCCTGAAACACCTTGGCAACTCCAAGCAGAATAATGATCAATTATATTTCTAGGATGTATGTAGTGCAATTATAAGATTCTCAGAATTATCTTTAAATTATATATTTGTTTGTTGTACATCATAGGAAAAAAATAGAAAATGAATTGCATTGAGCTAACAGAGTTATTCCATATTGAATTATTTTTCCTTTTAAAAGACAACTGAAAATAAGGACAGTCATCCCTCTTGGAAGTTTTAAAATGCTGTGGCATGTGAATGTAGCAGACATCACTAGAGAAATGGTAAGAAATAAAGTGTGCACATTTTAGGTAATAAAATGACATGCTGGTTGCTATCAAACTCACACATCAGTCAAAGAAATAGTCTTGTCAGAATTATCACAAGAATTGGATAAGGACTACTGAAGGTAACACATTTGGATTAAAGGTGAAAAAACGCAGATCTCTAAGAACTTTGTCTATGCAATCAATTTAAAACAATTCAATAATACAAGTATTACATTACAGTGTACTAAAAATAACATGTATCTTCTTTATTCTTGAAAACAAGAAAAATTATTTAGATAGGGCAGTTATAGCATGTAGGCATGTAGAAAATTTGAATTGGTAGTGGAAGTTTGTTGTATTATCAATTTATAGGATAAAGGAAAGAAAACAGCTTAACACAGTAACCAGACACAGAACTTTGCTTTATCAGGACATATAACAAGAGATTTGATTTAACAGGCTATTTTCTTTCTTAGGAAAGCAACAATTTTCAGTATAGAATCAAAAAGTTTGATTGTAAGAATGGTAAATTAGCAGTAATTTCAGCAGATTATGGCCATTTTCTGTTACCTACTTTTTATTTGGAAAAACAATGTATACATATACATTCTTACTCAATACAGAAGTTATCACTTCATAATGAGCAAAAACTTGGGTTGTCTTAGGTTGAAAAGACAGGTATTTGCTGGGGAAAGCTGGAGCCTCCCTTTGGAAACCCCCTCCCTCCGAATTATTATAATTTTGAAATTAAAC
>VXBQ01009488.1:82576-98492 GCA_013400175.1 Phainopepla nitens
AAAAAAAAAGAAAGGAAAAAAAAAAGGTTTAATTTGGCTAGGGGGTCTGCATTGGGAAGTAAATGGGAAACGAACTAAAATGTAAAATGAGAGGCCACTAACTTGTCTCAGTAACTCTCCAGAAGAGCACTCCTTTGCTGTAATAGTGCTGCTGTGAAATGGATTTTATCATGCTTTGGAAACATATTAAGATACAATGCATTAAAGTTTTCTTTACTACAACATTTTCTTTGCCAAACAGGCACTGTAAGAATGGCAAAAGTGAAGTAAATAATTTCCTCTGCTCATTAATTTCCCCTTGTAGACAGTTTCAAAATAACATCTAGTTAAAATTTGTCACACAGGCTATGCTGTTAGAGAGAATCCACTTTGATTATTTACACCAAAGGTTAATCATCCTTTTTAAAAAGGATGTTTCTTTTCACACTTAGAATATATACAACCTTGGCTTTCAGTCCTTAGTTCTTTTTTCTCTTTTTAACTATTCAAATAAGGGGGCCTTTGTAGTCTATTACAAATATACTGAATGAAAAGAATTTTTCAAGTCAGTGTAAAAAGCTCTCATTAAGTTCAGAGGATCTGAAACTGCTCCAGAAAATCCCAGAAAGTTTTCTTACTATTTTTTTCATTCCTTCATGAAGTTCGTTTTCCAGTCTGCTGAATAATGAATATTTTGTTCAACATTGAGGGAAAAGGCACAAAATAAAACTGATTTGTTCTGAGGGGTACTGCATAACTACTTCTAGGTTGTTATTAAAGTAGGAATGAGCCCAGGAGATGAATCTGTAATTACATGGATCCAGTTGTTTTGATAATTCTCACAGCTAACAGACTTCTAGATCTTAAGTAGGACAGATGATTGCCTTAATATGAAGTTGTGGCTTAACCCCAGCCAGCTGCCAAGCCCACACAACTGCTCACTCCTCCACCAGCAGAGTCAGCAAGAGAATCAAAAGAGTAAAAGCAAGAGAACTTATGGGTTGAGACAGTTTAATAGAGCAAGCAAAAGTCTCACAAGCAAAACAAAACAAGATATCAGTTCATCATTTCTAATGGGCAGGCAGGTGTTCAGCCATCTCCAGGATGTCAGATCCCCATCCCAGGTCATGGTCACTTGGGAAGACAAACGCCTTCATTTAAAATGTTCCTCCCTTCCTTCTTCTTCCCTCTACTCAGCATTCTGAGCATGATGTCACATGGTCTGGAATATCCCTTTGCTCAGTTTGGATCACCTGCCAGGCTGTGTCTCTTCCCAGCCTCCCATGCACCCCCCGCTTCCTCACCAACATGATAATATTAAAAGCAGAAAAACCTTGGCTCTGCATAAGCCCTGCTCAGCAATAACAAAAATATCTTTATCTTATCAACCCTGTGTTTAGCACAAGTTCAAAACATAGACTCATACTAGCCACTGTGAAGAAAATTGACTCCACCCCTGACAAAACCAGCGCACAAGTTGTCGCATTCCGCTGTGGGAAACTGCAGGGAGTTCTTTTAAAGCAGATGTTCTAGGAAAAAATGAAGACAAATGAGGAAGGTATTATATCTGAGAACCATTTATTGGTAATGAAAAGTGTGTTCCTCTACTAAAGAATAAAAGACAGAAAAGGAGGAAGGAGAAAGAAAAAGAATGGGAGGAGAGAGAGAAGGACAGAGAGGGGAGAGAGAGACAGAAAAAGCAGATGTTAGCACCAGAACTTGGGAGTGTGTCATTGACATCCAAGCAGCCAGGCACATGTGCATGCTACGCTTGGAGAGGCGCAGCTCCAAGTCACTGCTCCTGTGTGGATGGGCGGCTGGGCACACAGTGCGGGTGCTTGGGCAGGGTGTGCAGTGCCCTGGGATCGTGGATCCAGGATGTACAGTGCCCTGGGATTGTGGATCCAAGATGTGCAGGGCCCTGGACAGGCTCGTGGGATCGCCATGGCTGGCTGGATTGGCGAAGCAGGGTTAGAGGCAGGCAGCAACGCAGGGAGGCAGGACAGGCAATGACTGGATCAGGCAAGGGCGATGAATTGGTAAGGCAGGACACGGGCTAGGCACAAGACTCAGAGGTGATCGATGAAACAAAGTCAGCAGGTGTCCAGTCGAGTGTCCAGCACTGTCCAGCAAGAGGGAGAGAGAGTAAGCGAGTGAGTGCAAGCCCCATAGCTTGAGATGCAGTTACTTTTATACCCCCTGGCTCCTTCCAAGGTCTGCTAACTGGTAGGAGAGACAAATGTTTGACAGCAGTCTATTGGTTGAGACCTTTTGCCATCTGATTGGAGAACCATTCTAGAGGACAATGTCCTTGGCAGTCTGCTCCTCCTCATAGATACTGGCTACCTATTCTGTGTGAGACACAAAGCAGCTGTCGGGTGAAGTCTCCCCAGAGACAAAGCTCTCCTCCCTCTTCTCCAAGCTACCTCATGGACATGGCTTGTGGGCAGCTCCTCCCCCACGTACCTCTGGTAATCTTCAAACAATGTTGAGAAAAAATCAAAATGAAATTTGTTCCTCACACAAGTAAAAACAAATTGTTGCATTAAAGTTTGTTACGCTTGGAGATCTATTATATTGGCAAAAAGTTTTACATAGGTCTGAAAGCATAGTTTCCTAAATTATGTTCCCTAAGAGTCTGACTTTAGAAGAAGCAAAGAAGAAGCCAATTCTCCAGAAAAACAATATGAAAACGTTACATAATCCCAGCAATTGATATTTCCCTAACAATTATATAAGTATCTAAATTGCAATGAGATATGTCCCTGTTCTTTGAACTTTGGCTTAGAAGAGCAGTAATAAAACACTAATTTTAAAGTTCCTCAGCCAAAAAAACCCTAAACTCTAAATCAGTAAGATGAAAGAAAAAAAAAAAACCTCTATACTTTTTTGAGTAACTGTTCTTGTAAAATCAAAGATTGTATAAGCATATTTCTAACTTTTCATTTTAAAATGCAAAAAAAGCCTTTTCCCTTCCAGTATCATAAATTATAAAGAAGAAAACACCCTAAAGATGCTGCCATCTTAGTCCTTTTTCAACCTTACCTGTATCTAGAAAATAAATATGCTGATTCTGCTGTCATAAAAAAATTATAAACTATGACTCACAAAGACACCTTTATACTTTGACTTATGGCACATAGGATGTCTTCTAAAAATGTAATTGTTGATCTTAAATTGTAGAAGAATGCCTATCTGAAAATTTCTAGCTCTGTATAGGTAACAGGAAATCATGGTACAAATCCAACGTAATACATCTCATGGAACTCTCTGTGGAAGTCTATTCATAGTTCTGTAGAAGACAAGAAAAATATTTCTGTGTGTATTTACATTTGCTTTTTTAATTTCCTCTGGTGAATAAGTGCGATTATTCACAAATATGACTCCAGAAAGATAACTATTTCCATTTTTTTAGATTTTGATTTCATTCCATCTTGAAATTTTGTAAATCTTACGGCCTCCAAATGCACTTCAAGTGTGCTAGTTTTGTGCTGGCAGATAACCTCACAGACTTCAAAACCTCTTCATGAAGATATCTATGAAATGCTTCTGATATTTGCAAACATTGATAACAATTTAAAACACTTAAAAAAAATTTCAAAATTAAAGTTTTATTTTAGAAATTATTTCTTTTTTCACAGCTGAGTTTTTTTTTTTCATAAACATTGAAGTTATTTCAAATGAGGCCTATTCTGCATTTTTTTTTTTTTTTGCATATAGAGTTTCCTAGCAAATAGGTGTTGATCAGGAAAATTTCAGACACCAACACTTTATAGAAGTATTTCAAACAGTTTTGATTTCTTACTTCTCAATCTATTTTGCATGCTAGTTTGGTATCACGCTCATAATGTTCTTGAAGTCAATACTGAATAATAAAGATTCTTTTTTCACATAAGTAATAAATTTTCCACCTTAATGTGGGATTTCAAACCTATTGCAACTGAGGCTTGATTGATGCGCCTGTAATCACGTCTTTTTGCCATAACCTTCTTACATATGAAAATCAACTTTTATAAAACTCAGCTATTTATATGGTAATATAATTCTACGGCACATAAACTCCAACCCCTTTTACTTAACCTATGTAAATATGTATCATTTAAAGAAAAAGCTTGCAGTTGGCTTGAAGTTTGAGAGAAGAATTCATGAGTCTGAAATACTATCTTTTTTCCGCACTGATACATAACTGGGTTCATAATAGTTCTCATTCATGAAGAAGCTTTGAAAATATGTAAATATTTGCTAAGAAAATAACACAGTTCTTTTTAAATTGAATCAAAAGAGAGGGACTGGGATATTCTTTACAACTAGCACTGCTGGTATAAATGCCTGTGAAGGAATGATTATGCTACCGCTGGGTACAGATGTGTTTAAAACCATTAACTGCAGAGATACATTAAATCTTTAATAAACAATAAAAACTGTGCATTAACATTTTTAGCTTGTGGGAAATTTAAGATTAATTATTTAGGAACATTACGCATATTAGTTTAAATGTATTTAGCAGACCTTACCTTAAGAAAGAGAAGCTCTTTGTGACCTTTCAGCAGATTTTACACAAACTAACCAAATGTGTCCTTTAAATAGTTTTTTTTCTAATAAAATACTGCAGAATTATCTCAAACACATTAGTATTAGAATACTTACTCCTGCCTTACTTAGTTTAGGTTGTGTGATATTTCTGCCTTATATATAAAGTGGAAAAAACTGGCAAACTGATCTTGAAGTTTTATGTGCTCCAGTTGCTGGTCTTAGAGTTGGAAGCAAAAAAATCAGTGTTTTGCTGGCTCTGTCAAATTAACCCAATACTTTTTATTCAAATTGGATTACTGTTCACTTGGCAGAAGGAAAAACCATATACCTGGATACTGACGAAACAACAGACTATTTTTTGGGCCAAATTTCTGACATGAAATTCTTTCAAATGTTAACAATGAGAAATAAACTACACACCACAATGAAGCTAAATGTGCGGCTAATTCTTTTTTTTAAAGGTTATAGAAACTGAATATAATTTTCTCCCTAAGGAGAAATAGGGTGGAATGAATACAGACTTTGAAGAGGAGTCTGAAGTAAGACAACTGCAGCACATTCTGCATCTTCCAGGTAAGGACATTACATAAGAGGAAAAAAAACCACCATCTGTTTGCAGCCAGAAACAATTTCTGACTGTAGATGTCACAAAAACTGGAAAAGTAACTGAACATATCCCTAAGTATCATGTATCTGAAACAAATAATAAAATAGGACGCATACTCTTTGCTGAAGTACTAGGTATTGAGAACTTCTTTCGGAGTCATTGAGAGATGTAGCTCTCAGAATTCCTGAAAATAAGATTGACTAAGGAATTAATTAAAATTGTGCTAGATTATCATATACAAATCACAGTTTTATTTTATCCTGAAACTTTGGTGTATTACTTGGCAGTGGTCAATGACACACTTTGTTCTTGAATCACTATTTAAAATTTTTATTTTACAGTGACAGGGGACTTGATAATAGTATCAATAATCTATAAAATTATCAATAATAGTATCAATAATCTATAAAAGCCAATAGAAAAATAAGTCTGGTCTAGGAGGCAAACATTGAAATAGCGTTTATTACATATAGTGAGGAACTGACCTAAAATCCTCAGTTTAAAAGGCAAGGCAAATCTGCTTCATACATTAAAAAAAAAAAATGTCAAGGAGGTAATCTATTTTTCCAATACATACCTAAATGCATCTGATGTCCTAAAAAATAACTGCAACTTAACTTTTACTTTTCCATATTTATAATCAAAAAGTTCAGGGATGAATATTTAAGTTTAGTAACTTAAAACTACTTTCAGTAAGGTTTTGAACTTAATGTGAAAATTCTTAGAAAATTGGGAAATGACATGATTTGGTTACATTTTGGATAAAAGAATAAAATTGCATAGAACACTTGCAGCAGAAAAAGAAAAAGAAGATCTGTAGTTGCAGATCCAGATAGTTCAAGATACTGAAAAGGAAAGAGCAGCAATAGTGAAACTGAAATTGGTAGAGTTTATAAAACATCCAGTATGGGCCGACTACCATCTTTTTGACTAGTTCTGCTTTAAGGTATCTTGAGAGCTTTGTTTCTGCACGTTTCTGCATTTGTAATAAATTCAGAATTCCGAGGTCAGAAAATAATAATTCACAAGTTTATCAAATTAAAATATGACACAAATTTAACAGTGCTGCCCAAAGAATGTAGTGAGTATAATTTTAATGATGTTTTCCATAAATTAGGAAGAAAAATTTTCCTTCTTTAAAATGT
Organism: Phainopepla nitens; assembly: GCA_013400175.1. Taxonomy (NCBI): domain Eukaryota; kingdom Metazoa; phylum Chordata; class Aves; order Passeriformes; family Bombycillidae; genus Phainopepla; species Phainopepla nitens. The sequence continues at coordinate 88,841 of VXBQ01009488.1, forward strand.
CCAATGTTCATTAAAATTTTACTTGGGTTATAGAAGCATGCTGCATGATACTCAGGTGCTACAATGTTTAGCATTTTCCTCCATTATCTTATATTTAGCATGTAAAACAATGGAGGGGGAAAATAGCATCTATTAAGCAGCATATATAACTGAACATGATTTCTTATAAATAATGGTCAACAGAAAAAAAGAAATATTTTATAAATGTTCAAGAAAATATGAGGGAAATGAATTATGCATAAAGAAATATAAAGACATGTAGAGAACAACAGATTCAGATTTGTCTGGAGATCTACTGATAAACTTAGGTTTTTTTAATTTGGAAATCCATAATTTCAAGAGATAGGTCCTAAGATTTTTTAAACATGTGAAAACATTTTTTTTTCTCAGTACAACTTGAGAATAAAATCTTAGGAACCTTACATAGTAAGAGGAAATAAAAACTCCACAACTTAAGATTTCAAAGCAAAACTATTTTGGTGGACCAAAACCATGCTCATTCATTCATTCATTCATTCATTCATTCATTCATTCATTCATTCATTCATTCATTCATGTCATTACATTTTCATGATTTTACATTTTCACATCATATTTTTAGGCCATAATTATGGATTTTTTGAAACCTCTTTAACAATATTTTAGTTTTATTTCAAGGAATGTAAGGACTACCACATGTCCTTATGTCTTGAAAGAGAAGATTATTCTTTTACTTGTGATGGCACTAAAGAAAGTGGATTGATGTTTTAAAAAAATTTAAAAATGTAGTGAGTATATTCCTTTAACCTGAAGCCAAATCATACACTCAGTGTTGATGTCATATCGGTGAGTCATGTTTTATAGGACTTATGATTCAAAAGTGAAATTGTGCTTTTACATTCTTCTTTTAAACTGTGACATTCATGAATTAGTAATTTTTTCTTTAGGGTGAGGAGAATACAAGACAATACCTCTGGATTTTCTAACGGAAAAAATGAAAAATACCCCTACGACTTTGAGTCATAAAAGCAAAGGAGCCATTTCTGAACTTTTTTCCAGGAACTTTATTCATGTAGAGTATAAGACATTATGCTGTGGTATAAAGTTCTACTTCACAGCCAGGACAGGTTTCTAAAATATAATTTTGCTTTCTTCATTTAGAAGAAATAAAACTTACCAAAATCAATATAAGTCTATTGTGTCAAACACAAATGCTAAAAATCATCATGATTTCTAGCTTAGTGACAAAAATATTTTTTTCCAGCTGCCAGAATAGATTTTCAATCCCTATCAACCCTCTTCAGTACTGCCACTGAGGCAAAGAAAATGATTTTATTCAGCTGAAATCCTTGGGCTCCTTCTAAAGTACTAGTAAAGTATTAGTTGCAATATTTATCAGAAGAAAGGTTGAGAAGGAGAAATTAAAATTATTCTATTCATGCAGGTAAAGAAAATAGGAAAAAAAAAATAAAAAGGAGAGAAAAGGTAAGCTTAAATCACCTCTATCAAGGAAAAAAATAGATTGCTTATGGAAGAACCAGTCAAGAAAACCTTTTGAGTAGGCTTTTCTGAACAACACCTCCCTCATTGTTCAAGAATATGTTTGCTAAATCTGATAGTGAAAAATTGAATTATTCTATAATAAAAAGGCCCGGTATTTTATCAAATGAACATAAAAACTGGTATCAACTTAAATTTCTCTATCAGTCTTGCTATAATTTGCAGAAACACAGTAGTTTTTGTCAATAGATAACAGCATTCACACTTGCTTAACACATCCCAGCAAGGGTGGTATGAAAGCCATTGTGCTCAGGATAAATAGCTGCAGAGAATGCAGGCCAAGAAAAACATGTTCCATGTTCTTAATATACCAAAATCAGAAGAAATTATTAGGTATTTTGACATATTCTATTAGCGTTATGTTCGGATACTGTGATAGATATATACAGAGATAATAACATTTGAGGCCAAGGTAGATTCTCTTGACTTTCTGTACTGCAGTAAATTCTCTGAAGCTTTTTCAATTTTATCTCCACTAATATCATATATGCAATTAAAAAAAAAAAAAAAAAAAACCAAACAACAAAAACCAAAAAACCAAAAAAACAACAGAGGGAAAAAAGGTGATGGATGGTTCTGCTTTAATTGCTAAAATTCCTGGAACAGACTATTTTTCAGTCTCAGGTCTTTAAAATGGGGCTCAGATACCCTGTAATAGATTTTACCTACTTTCCAAGTACTTTAATAATTTAGTTAATGTTTTAATGGCATTTTATGAGCAAATGTGTACATATGTGTCAGTATAGCATTTTAAATGATAAACCAGGACTTTATGGTAATTTTTGCTAATTTTGAAAAATACTCAAGGAGGTCACAGTGTTTCAAGTTAACTATATGTGTGATTGCAGTGCTATGAACTCTGCCGTGTAACATAAATATTCAAGCAATCACACCAAGATATGTGATGTTACAGTTATAAAGTGAACACACACCAGGTTATAGCTATCAGTCTAATTATTTAATATTTCTGATAGCAACTGACAGCTGTAAACATTAATTCTCAATTATCCTTGTTTACATGGTGTGAGAATGTGGACTCAAGTAAGCAAAATGCTTTACATGTGGTTTTCAAGCGCCATGTTTTGTCTAATGGACTTTTGGTATTTAAAACTCTAAAGAGTATTCCTCTGCTAAGTGCAACACTGGCATTAAAAAGTCAGAAAGCATGTGAATTTGTAAAATTGCATGACTTCCTCAAGTTGGTATTTTGTAGAAGTACAAAATAAGTGATGATGGGCAAGGAAGAAAAGGAATATATTAAGCAATGTTTTCAAAAAATAATAATAAGCAGATTTTTCCCACCCTATCTTTCCTTTGTTCTCTGCTAGCTACTTTGATTTCATACAGTTTAAATAGTTTCTAAATATTAGTTTCTTAAAAGTTATGGTAAATAATATTTTACCATAACCACCATATATAGAATTAATGCTATCAATATTGCATTACTGTAAATGTTTCCCCATTTATATGATATATATCACATTACATAATGGCAATTTCAAATATTTTACTGAGTGTTTTTACTTTTAATAGACGTTATTGGGATTGCAAAACATCTGCTGGTATAGAATAATACAACTAGAATTCCACCACAATGAAGGTATTTTTCACTAAACACATCACCACCTACTGTTAGAATTCTAGTAGCACTTAAGGTAAAACTCCTTAAAAAAGGACAATCACACAAAATCTACCTTACCCTGCTTTATTTTACCACATATTGAAATACCACAAGCTACTTTCAGTCAAAGTATGAGTTTCTCCCAATAACCCTGTGCACTGATGAATGAACAGTATTTTAAATTGATGTGACACTGCTGAACTAGCAGGTATTTCCATGGCCGAAGACTGTTCTCCAGCCCTTGGGGGGAATCCAGCATCTTTATGAGAATACTTAAACAATGAGCCAAGAACTTGGTGTTCTAGACAAACAATACTTCTTCAGATAGATTATATGTTAATTAGCCAGGCAGGAAAAAAATACAGACATGTATCTCTGTGGCTGTTGTGCAGTAAGCCTGTTACAGGAACATGCTGAACCACAAAGGATGGAAAATCATTTTGTATTTCTTTCCAGTTATAGATGCAGTGAGAAAGTTTTGTGGAGATGTTGTTTGTGATTCCTTTTTGCGGTTTTGTCTATATGTCAATTTTGTTTAATGCAAACTGTGACACAGCAATGATGTTTTCTTAATTTGGTTTTAGAAAACCTGAAATCTTAACTAGATTTCTCTGAAAAGTTCCTCAGTCCTTGAGTGTGCTCTTTTGATGCCATGAAATGTAGTATTCAGTTAAGATGGAAATTGTGTGATACTTAATCTACCTCACTAGAAAATAAAGACATAAAATTTAAGGACATTTTAACTTCTTTCTAAAACCAAAAGAACACATGGAACATATGCAACATTTGCCACGTTCTTATATTCAAGAATGAATATAAGAATAGAAATGAGGTGTAGTTTTGCTTTATGTCAGATGAGGCTTTTTTAAACATAGCATCAAAGTCCATATACCCAACTAGACTTTACAGCAAATAAAAATATGTAGCCATAAGAACTGAATAAGCTTCAAGTAACATTTCTGCAATAATGCGGTAGACAAGAAGAATTTCAGTTCATTTATCAGTAGGTGTTATTTTAGATGGTTTGATTTGATTCAACAAAATTGACTTAGAGAGAAGCATCAGGTATGGAAGAGGAAAATGTAAAAATGCATATGAAAAATGACTTATTCAACTCTAAAATTAAAAAAGTGAAAAAAGCCAACTAATTTAAGAATTAAAAAATATGTAACAATATTTATGCAAAGAACACTTTTTGAGTGTTCATCAGAAATCACCTACAGAAAGAAAATATTAAAACTTCTGAGCATACAGGATGTGAAATACTAAAAGAAATAATTTACTACTTGGGCACCATGTAAACATAAAATCTTCAATTAAAAAACCAAACAAACTGTTGGTCTATGGCAACTCTGCAACATCAACAAGTAAATTAAATAACACATTAAATTAAAGCACATATACATAAATTCCATTTCCCTGAACTAGATATAAGAATAAAACTGCACATGAAGAAGGAAGAAACGGAATGAAATGGAATGAATGGAATGAAAAAAAAACAGATTGGGATGTTGATTCTGTGAAACCTTTGATGTTAATATTGTGCACTAGAGCATGCTTTAGAATAATAGACATATTTATTTTACCTAAGTCACTGGGGAGATTATCCATCTTTATGGAGTCAAGTTTATTGAAAATCTACAAGTATTGATAATAGGGGAGACTTTTGTGACTTTTTTTTTTTTTTTGGACACAGCTAACAGAGCTTTTCACTATTTAAAATCCATTTATTCCAGTTCAAGAATACTAAGATAATCTGCTATGCATAAGTATGGATAATTTTTTTTTTATATATATAGTCTAGAATATTCTATGAAGGTATTACCCAAATATGGCCTGTCTGGTAATAGCAGTAAATGTTCTTCCTAACATATTATGCAAATTGTCCATTTCATAGATTTTATAGTTTTTAAAAACGCACATTGTTCATTGTTGGAGATAAGATGCTAAAGCATTTCCCTGTAATGACCACTTTCTTTTGTGAGTTGGCATGTACAAAAAAAAAGTTGGCTTTAAAAATGTAATTTCTTTTACCATTCTTTCTTTTAATTAAAAAAACCAAAAAAAACCCGAAACCAACCAAACAAACAAAAAAACCCCAAAAAATAATAAAAAAACCCAACAAAACAAAAAATTCCAACTCCTCCAAAATCTGTCATTGGATGGATTGGTTGTTTAGGGACATTTTTTTTTCCCAGTATCAGGTTTCCTTCTGGTTTGTAGGGAAGGAAATAAGAGATCTGACTATGTAACTTGGTGGATGTAATGAAAACACAACATCTACAAGTGATTAAATGGAATCTTATTTCATGTAAGTAACAAAGGATTAGAAAGCAAATTTCTCTTTTATAAAAGGTTCTGTTAAAAAGTTATTCTATTTCTTTGAAGGTCATTCTGAATTCTGCTTGATTTACTCTTTATACTCTGTGCTGCACATGATCTTAACCTTAGGATTTCCATTACTTTCCTCATTCTAGTGTAGCAAGTTCTCCATAAACAAAGGTCAAATTCCCCTCATTTGTGGTGGTATTATTCTGGAAAAATAATGTTGAAATCAGTGAAATTACTTTGTAAACCAAGCTTTTAGAGAGAATATGAGAAGAATTAGAATTAACTTGCATGTAGGCAATGTTTCATAATACTTTATATGTTTGTATCTGCGTTATTGTCAAAATCAATTTTGCTGTCATTTCATCCCAGACATCTAATTATTTCTTTGTAGACCATGGTCTTCATTGTAGAATGTGATATGAGCGTGTGCCTTACCCAAAGATGAAATTTTAAAAATATCCTATTCTTTTCTATGTCCAAACCTTGAAGAAGCTACAGTTTTCTGTAACTTATCTAATTGGATTGGTAAGGCTTGAAAGCCTTGAAACTATTAAGCTTGTGCATTTTTTTAAACCTTCTGTTGTTATTCGTCTTCAGTTAAGGGCAACTTCCGCTCTTAAAGCTCACAACAACACTGTGTTATTTTGTGGAAAAATACATTTGTAAACAGGGATACTAAACCCAGGTAGTGCCACAGAAATTGCATCTGCAGCAACTGCAAACATGCCTGAATTTTGTGTACACCTTTTGATCTAATGGTATCATGTAATTCAGAGCTGTATATACAAGTAAAGATGCAGAGACATATGCAGAGAACCTGTTGATCTGCTGATCTCAGAGGAAAAACATAATGTGATAAAAAGGTCTATGTAAATAAATATAGAAGATGACACAGCAAAGGGTTATTTCATTAATTTCATTGTCTCCTATTCATTTTCTAATTTCTTCCCTCTAATTTTTGTTCACTCTTTTGCTCTTTCGTCTTATGTATAAACATTAATTTGGTCTTAAAAAGATACTTTGAGAAACTGAATTTATTTTCCTTTAATTTAGGTTTTTTTTTGTTTGTTTGTTTTGAAATCAATATGTAATACCTTTAGGGACATATTTGTATTCCATATTTAAAATAAAGTGGCTTATTTTTTGCATTATCAGTCTTTTTCTTCTCAAAGAGTTGAAGACTGACTCCAGAGAACCTGCTAATTGTTGTTTAGCTCTTTCACCACGCTCAAATAAATCCAAAGATGACACTTATTGCTTCAAATGTGCACAACACTTTTGCACAGATGAAATAAGTTAGCAGGCAATGAGAACAAATTTCCTGTGGCAGTGAAGTTTCCCTGAAATTACTCTGAAACTATGTTTTCATTTTTTAATAAGCAGTAGCTTTCTTATGAGAAAGGCCAGTATACAGTAAACCTGTTGGTAAACATATTGAAAGTTTCTTAATTTATTTTTGAAGAAAATAAAGTTATAGGGAAAAGACGGAACAAAATGCTACACACAATATATACAGAACATGTGAGGATGAAAACATAACTTAGGTTACTATAAATAACCTGTAACAAAATTTATTTATTTATTTATTGATAAGCATTTTCAATGTGAAATGCACTGCTGGACAAAGAATTTTAATGCACAGTGGAATAACAGCAGGCTTTTACAAAGCACTGTTTGCATACTTTATTTCCATTCCTTTTAAGAACTGCATGCTATTGCATTTGTATGAAAGTGTAAGTTCATACATATTTAAACCAAATTCGCTTGGCAGGATAATACAGAAGTGTCATTAATCTTATAAATTTCAATGAGCAAGACTAGTTTCTCACCTAACAATAGCCATTAACATGGCATCAGCACAAAATGTGTTTTACCTTGAATATTGCTGTAAAGTTATCATCTCAATCTTCTGAACTGGTACAGAATCCTGAAGACTGATGGAGAGAAATACTAGAAAAAATTAGGAGAACACTAGAAGTAGCATTCTGAGTGAACACTGCTCCTGTTCTGCTCAAATAGTGTGTTTGAATTCACTTAAATACTGACTCTCCTAGACAGGCATTTTGTGAGTGGCCTGAGGACAAATGACCAAAGTATTGTTTGAGCAACATCTTTTGAAAGCCCCTATTGCTATCTAGATAGTAAGCAAAATTTTAAGATAGCTCAATTAAAAAGAAAAAGCTCTTGACTTAAGACTTCAGTGCCTCCATTGTGACTCACCCCGATCAGCACTTAGGCCTGGTGGATCACACAGTTCCAGTCATCTCTGTCTGACAGGCAGTGCATTACCATGTGATATTGTCTGAGCGGCTTATCAGCAGTGAACAGATCTACTAATCTGGACTGATTCCAGTGCATCTCATCTTTGTGGGTCTCTCTCTTTCTCTTGGTGAAACTGGAAGGGCATTTAGAAAACACCGTCACTCAGTCCTGCAGAGGTACTCAGAGGAAGTCTTCTATGTAAGGCAGAAATTCTTCAGGAACTGTTTTTGTGCATAGGCTGTTCATGAGATACCACTAGAAAATAGCATTTAGTATTCAATCTTCTTTGCTAGGTAAACAACAGTTCTGTTTCAACGACCTCAAGGAAGCAGCACCATCGCCTGTGACTGAATTATACAGAAGTATAAAACTAAATTTGTATGCTGGTATATATAAGCTTTAACATTCAAGAGCAGATTTTTAGAAGAATCTCAAAGTAAGTAGAACCACTTCTGTAGCTAAGGCTTCTAAATTCCAGAATCAGGTAGGGTTTATTCTCAGCATCCTGTTACAGTGTGGGTTTTCCTGCTTCTAGTGTATGTGTTGTGCATCAGTTTTGCAACATAACTAAAATTTGCCTGTGGCTTCAAGAAAGCCTTAGACAACTTTAGGTGACTGTAACATCATGCCTAGATGCTAATTCCAGCATCTACTCAATAATGCTTTGAAGACTCTCAAAACCATTACTGGATATACTTACTTGCATGTGAGGCCAGAGACCAGTGCTGGCTTTTTTGGAGGTGTCGTTTACTATGTCTTCGTTTTCCTTATGACACCAATAATTCCTTTATTTTTTTCCCCTAGTGGCAACTTAAATCTGAACAAACTTCTTGAAGATAAGTTGTGTGCCACTATCTCCCTCTAAATTACTTTTTTTCATGACTTTTTTTTTCCTTCACTTACTCTTTTGAAAGTCTTTAGTTAATCTGAAACAGTAGAACTGAATTGGATAATTCCCATTCCTTTTAACAGGATGTTCAGTGTAAGCACAGAGAGACACACTTCTGTCCACTTATGACTGCTTTGTAAGTTGATAAGGATGTTTATAAGTGTTTGAGAGACATACTACTCCAATGCTGTTGAAGATACTGTGGTTCTATGTGATACTACGGGCATAGGTTAAATGAACTAAGAATCGCTTTTCTCTCGTCTCTGACTCATAAGATGGAAGGAAATGGAAACTGTAAAGCTTCTGAAAGATTAGGGGGAAAAAAAAGAGAAAAGAATCAATCTACTTCATAAAGTTCCACATTGCTTTGTGGAAATCAATGTGACATTGCTGCAGATCTTCCTCTGCCCCTGGCCTGCTATATCGCTCAGCTGCACAACTTGTCCTTTTCAATTTTTTTACCATGTTTTAGTTAAAAAGCAGAGTTCTTGTGCTCTTGCTATTTATATATCCTATTTATATAGTAAACTTATTCTATTTACATAAATGTGCTGGTTTTGACTGTTAATTTTCTTCATGGTAGCTAGTATGGAGCTATGCTGGAAACAGTGCTAATAAAACAGGAGTTTTTTGGATATTATTGAGCAGCATGAACACAGAGCTGAGGCCTTTTCTGCTCCACACCCCACTCCACCAGCAAGCTGGCTGGATGTTTTAGGTTGAATGACAGGTATCTGCTAGGGGATGCGGGAGACTCCCTTGGAAACTCCCTCCCTCCGAATTACTATAATTTTGAAATTAAGTGGCTCTTAGACAAAGATATGGGGGTAGGAATAGCAGTCCTTTATTAGTGCATATAATAGGGTACATGAAATAACAATAACTGCTTTATTAACAACAAAGAAACAGAATCAGGGACCCTGTGGCAGAGACGGGAAGAGGATGGTGGGGGTAAAGGCTTGCTTTCACAAACCTCTGGGCTGTCGCTCTTGGGTGCTCTGGCAGGACTC
>VXBQ01009490.1:0-225108 GCA_013400175.1 Phainopepla nitens
ACAACAACAACAAAAAAACACCCCAGCAAATTTGGCAAATCCGGCTAAACCCACGTGTGGCCGGAGGTGCACTGCGTGCTGTGACAGAGGACTGTAGCAGCTGTCAGACGCGGGTGTCCCGTTTGGGGGGAGGTGATCTACTGCGTCCGGGATGGTTGAGGTGTTCCTGTGGCTGAGTGTCTGATTGAGCATTTCTTCATGCTCCTTTGTGACTCACCACATGTTTGGGCCTATCGAGTGTCTCATCACCTTTTCCAGCGCCGTGACTTGGCGCTGTGGCATGTGCAGCAGGATGCCACCGCCGGGATGGGACAGCGGGCCCTTATCAGCGTGCTGGGGACAGCGCCGGCAGAGGATTTCACACCTCACTATCTAAAGGCTACCGTGACAAACCCAATCTGCTCTCACTCCGATCCAGGGAATCTCTTATGCCATCTCTGGGTGAGCCTTTTGCAGGCAGGTAGACAGGAGGGAAGCAGAAGGAGAATCTCCAGCAGGTGCTCACAACAGCGCTGCTCCCCGTCCCCATCCTTGAGAGACTTTCTATGTCTGACTGATCAATGCCAGCCCCTGCCATCCCCAGGGGGCTGCAAACGCAGCCTCTCAAGTGTCCTGCAGTTTGACAGACACAGCCATTTCTGTCTGCTGACTCCCAGCACATCCCTGCAAAATCCTGGGCTGCTACATCACATTAAAGTGATGGATGAGGAAGAGCTGTACGCAGCGGATTCAAACTTCTCCTTTTTAGTGCTTAAAGGTTGCTTCACATCTGGATCCAATTAAAAAAAAAACCTATCCAATTTGGTAGCTAAATAAAGCTCATACAAGTGTAAGACTAAATGAACAAATATTTCTAGTAACATTGGTATTGTCTGGTTTGACATATGTGCCACCAGTGGTGACTTTATGCTACCTTTACAGAAGAGGAGAAGCCATGCTGGGGATAGGATCCAACTGGATCCACTTTTCTCAGTAAATAAAATAACCATCAGGCCACCTCCTCATCCCCATTTGGCCATTTTCAGCGTCACATTTTCTGTTTTTTTTTTGATGTCTGGCAAAACCAGCCTTTTGCTGTTTCTACCTGCACTTGGGAAGGGCAGAGGGCAGAGGGAGTGCTGAATCCTCTGGCTTACACCATGGGACATCCCATCTCTCCATATGGAGCTGTGGGAGAATTCTCAGTTTACCTCATTCATTTCCTAAATCCCCCCTGAGAAGGGGCATTTCTGAGAAAGGAACTAAAAGGAGATCTGAAGGCTGTTCAAGTGCCTCAGATTTCATAGAACCATAGATATATAGAGTCTTTTAGGTTGGAAGGGATCTTAAAGATCATCTCATTCCTACTCCTCTGCTGGAGGCAGGGAACCCTCCATTCTACCAGGCTGATCAAAGCCCCACCTAAATTAGCCTGAACACTTCCAGGGGTGAGGTATACACCACTTCTCTGGGAAAAATTTGCCTCATAATGTCCTTTAGGAAGATCTACCCAGGAGATTCTTCCTGCTTTCCAGTCTCATCTGAATAACAACCTCTCCACTCATAGCCCTGAACAGTGACAGGTCAGATGGAGCCTCAACCAAGGGAGGATTGGACCTTGTTGGGCTGCAGATGTGTGTTGTCTTCTAATTAACACTGTAATTATTCCTTTTATTGCCCTTCCATCTCATCTGTGTACACACACACTCCATCCATTCACCTATATCACAAAGGGCAGAGGATACTGACAGATTCTTCAAGGGTCTATTCTGCATTGTAACCCTTTGGTTGCATTTCAGGACCTTTTGGGGCTGGGTACCAGCAATATATGAGTTCATTTTCAGCCTGTTGACTTCCAGCAATCAGTTTAGAGCAGCATGGGGGTCAGCATGTGCTGAAACACAACCCCAAGCCAGCAGATGAATCAATGCACAGAGGCCTCTGCCTCATGTCTGTGGTCACACTGCCATCAGTACCTGAGCTGTGTAATGCCCATTTCCCAAAGGCGTGCCTACACAATGCTGCAGCTCCTAGCAGGGGTGTCAGCAGTATAAAATCTTGGGCTCCAGCCACTGTTTGGTGGTGTCCAAACCACAAAGCCTTCCTTCTCCTGGTAAACAGCAGCTGCTTTGCTTCCCAGAAATGACTACACTTCAGCAATGGCTGTCGCAATGTAAATATTTTCTAACCCACCAGAAACACATGGGCAGGCTGTCCTTAGGGGTTTGTGTCCTTAAAGTGAGAGATCAAGTGTGGAGCTGGGTTGTCACAGGGAGTTTTTCCTTCTGAGGGAGTGCAAGAGCAGGTGATCATGTACTTGGTGTTTAGGAGCAGCTGTCAGCTGAATCCCTCCACAAATGGTTCAGTAGTCACCTAATCAAGGATATTAGAGGTGCTGAACCACAGGAGGAAGAGCAGTGACCTTTTAATGAACCTGATTGTAGCAGAAGAGTGGCAGCTCCATGGTGCCACGGCGTTGCTGGCACTGGGCAGTCCATGCCATGTGTCTTCAGCCTGGCTCCTGTGCTTCTGTGGAAAGCGACAAGAGATGGGCTTGCAAGTCATCATGACTCCACAGGCTGAGTCCCACACACCCAGCAATACCCAGAGAGGCAATATTTCATGGTGTGTCTGGAAGGAGGCTGTGCTAGTGATTACTGCAATTATTGACATCACCACAGCCACCAAAATCCTCTAGGACAGTGGTCATTTTCTTTGGCTGTTCTGGGGAAAGCTAACACGGTAGAGGAGCCAAAAAATGTTACAGCAGATCAAGCAGGCTTCAGGTAACAGCTTTTAGTTGCTGATGCACAGCAGGATACTTCTCAAGCCCTTTTTCAAATATGCATGAGGCTGGACATTGTTCAATTGTCAATAGCATACTAAGAATATATACATTGAAAAGATATTAGATAACCTTGGTTCTTTACAGCATCAGCCACCTGGGGCTGGTTCTGCTCAAGGCCAGGGCTGGGCTTGACATGGATTTTTAGGGGAGCAGGCTGGATCTGGGCAGAGCTGGGGCAGCTTCCCTGCCTCTGCAATCACAGTGCTGTGCTGCAGCAGCTCCCAGCTCTGCTCATTGCACTAAAAATGGAGAGGCACTTCCAGGTGCTGCAAAAACCCCAGTGGAAAATGAAGGCTCCCACCTCCAGGACATGGTACAGCTCTAGAGTGCTACTAGAGAGGAATTAAATTCTGTCAGCAGCACCAGCGACATCTGGTGTGAGCTGGATGCCCAAGGTTGACCAAAGCTTGAAATTGTAGCCTGAATATTAATGAAACAAAAGACAGACAAAGGAACAGCATATTCAGAGAGAAAACTGAGGATTACAAATGCTTGAGCACCATATTTCAATATGGTGTCTTCAGCCAAGCTGCCCTTAATAAATATAAACATAGTTTGGGTTCAGTCAAAATGTTTAACATAAAATTGCCCAAACAATCTGAATTTGGGACTTTGTTCAGCTATTGAAAGTAAACCATCTGTTGGCTGCACTACTCTCACTGAAAGTTAGGAAAAATCCTGGCCAAGAATTAACCAGTGATGAGCTGCAGACCTCCATGCCTGGGGGAGGGAAAGGGGTGAGGAGCTGTGGTGTTTCTTCGGAGCACCTTGGCATGGCTGATACTCCTGGACTGCCACGTGGCCTCCCATGAAGCATCCCATGGCCCTCTGAGCTTCAGACACCAGCCACAGGCAACAGGACAGACTGAGCCTGCCCCAAGGCTGGAGGACATCCACTGCCACTGCTCTTCAGAAAGGATCTTGAGAGGAAAAGGGGAATCCTCAACCTGTTTTCCCCTCTCAGAGACCCGAGCATGCAATCTTTATAGAGATTCCAAGTGTCAGCAGAAAGCTCACTGCTGGAAGTTGCCGGCTGCTTCTCGCGCTGATCTGCAGCAGAAATTACATTTGCTCTACATAAAAGCCTTTGCTTGCTCTCAGCTGAGTGATCACCAGCTTTTAATGTGCTATGACAAGGACCACTGGGTGTCGAACCTCTTGGCCCTGCTGCAAGATCACTTTTAGCCTGCAGTGCAGCTTGAGCCTTCCTGCTGAGTGTGGCAGGAGACATACCAAGATTTCTTAGATGCCTCTTTGCTTGGCACAGAGGGACAGCTGCTCTTGGGAGAGCTGCCCAAAGCACCCTTTGTGGCTCAGCAGCAGTCATGCTGCACACGAGGAGAGAAGGAAAGTGGATTAACTGCTGAGTCAGATGCATTTGTCTCACTCTGGCCTTGGGTCCTGGGATGATGTTGCTGTCACACAGTAAAGTGAGTTGTCTCTAGCATGAGGAATATCACTGATAAACATAAAGTAAAGAGATTTAACAAGCAGGAATCAACAACACCAAACTGCACTCACATCCTGGGTTGTTGTCTTCTTGGGATGGCATTTTGGCCCCGCAGGTTTTCTCCCCAGGAGTGGTGACAGCAGTAGCCAGCTCATGCTTTGCATTCTCTGTGGTTGTCTTCTTGCAAGCCAGCAGATATTTGAGCCCCACCACCATTAGATTTTGTGGTTACTTTGTAATGCAAGTGTAATCGAGCCCTTCTGTGGCTTTGGCTTCGTTAATGTTGCACTCATTTTTAGTGGATGAAATAGCCTACCTTTTCCATCCTCAGAAAATTAAGAACATATTTTGGCTCAGAAAAATATCCTCAAAAGTCCAGGATGGAAATGAGTCGTCCTCTCCAGGTGAATTGCTTTCAGAAATTCCTCCTGAAACCATGTATTTCCCTGTATACACACACACGAGTGCAGAGCTCTGCTCTTCTGGTTGTATTTTTTAAAATATTAAGAGATTGGTCAGACTTAGGGGAAAAAAATAATCAGCAGACATCCTTTCCCCAAAGTCCTCAGTTTCTAGGATCATATGAAGGAGAGCTCTCAAATCAGCATCTATCACACTTTTGGTGGCTTGACAATCCAGCCAGGTTTCTCACTGGGAGTGAACAGATGGAGAAGCAGCCTGTCCAAGGGAACTTCCCAGGCTTCTCCCTGGCTGGAAGAGCCCTTTGTCAAAGTGATTATTCCTATGCTACTGAACAAGACATGACCAGACACAGACTTCAGTGCTCCCACAACATCATCCGGACTATGAAGTTGCTCTGAGCACTGAAGCACTTGCTCTCTGTGTGCTTCCTGGTTGTGTTAACAGCTTGGTGATGTCCCCAGGTCATCCCATGCCACCCATATGTCATCCCTCTCCACCCTCATACCCTTGCCAATTTCTGATTGTCTCCCATCTCCAGCTGCCTGTTCTGCCAATATTTCTTTTTCCAGCAGCCATTTCCCCTCCAGGAAGGTTTGGAGGTTTTGGGAGGTACTGGTCTAGCAGCATGTCCTGATAGGTGGACAGGGGAAGATCCCTGGGACAGCTCTGATTTTTAGGTCAGTCTCCAGACATGATTTTCAGGATTCAAACTGACTAAGGACTGCTTCAGCTAAGCAGGTTGGAAGGTAAGACCCCACTAAGAAGGACCAGAGTTTAGTCCTGCCATCCCATTAAACCTCTGGGCAAGAAAAGCAACCTGAAACTGATTTTGGTATCTAGCAGGAATGTAACCTATATGAGCTGGAAACACAGCCCAAGATGTGGTCCATGCAGATTAACAAGCCTGACTGTCTCACTGCCCCAAAATTACTGATGATTGAGTTAACAGAGGGCATGTTTTTACTTGGCTCACCTAAAAGCTAAAGGCAGACTAAAAACCCAAAAGCTGAAAGTTAATATCCTTACAAAGAGGAATATTAGCAGAAAACTAGTGTTTGGAACCAGTGTAGGACATCTCAAGCATTTTGGAGGTGAGAGGGAATGCAGCATGTCTCATGCTGGATGTGAGGTACTGCCTCCTGCCCAGGTTTATAGACAGAGCTGTAAGCCAGGGAATCCTTTACTCACATTGAAGCGACCACCTTCTCATCGCTTCTGTCAGCGACATGATGCCCTAAAGGAAATCTGAGCCTTGCAGACAGACCTGTCTGACCCCATTAGCTTGGGAGGGAGATGAGTGTTTGGAATGGAAACTCTCATCCTGGCTCTTTCGTAGACCAATAAGACAGAGCGCCAAGGTGCAAGCATCAGAGTGACTCACAGCAAGCTGAGATGAAATAGAGATGATATTGAAGCACTAATAACAGCATCTTCACAGCATTAGGAAAACCACTCACTTTGGTGATAGCAAGGCAGGGGAGAAAACAAGAGTTAGAGGGTAAAGAAACTGTTTGTGAGCCTGGTGGAGTGCAGGAATTCCCCCTCCTTTAATAAAGGGATTTATTTGCTGACTATGTGATAACATCAAACTGACACCCCTGGAGTGAGAGCATCCCAATTTAGGATAGCATCACAAGTATGTTTTACCAGTCACTATGAAGGTATTTACATGCATTTAATCCACACAGTCAGCTGGTGTGAGAGTCAAAGCTCTCAAATTAGAGCTGGGTAAGGACCTTAAGCTTCAGGCTTCAGGGATTTGGACACAGCTCTGAGACCAGAGCTGTGATACTTGAAAGCATCAACTGCCTACACCAAGAATGGAGAGGATTAAAAAAGCTCAGATTGATAATTGCAAACATCATCAGACAAAAAGATTGCTACAGGATCACATTTCATCTCATTCTTTACTCTGGGAAGGTTCTTTTAAATTCATTTGGAGTTTACTTCAGGACAGAATGCTGAGGAAGATATATCCTGCTTGCCTACATGGAGGTGACAATATATTCTTACTGAAAATTCCCCCCACCAGTTCTGAGCACTTGAACTAAATGCCTTTCTGAGGAAACTAGGGAGGGGAGTCCACTGTGACCGTGAAAGAGTGTGCTTTGTCCACCCTTCTCAATACAAGTTGCAACACTGAACTGACTTGAGAGGGGTAGAGCAGCAAGTCATCCCTCCCTGTGTCTCTGCAACCTTATAAAGCAACAGCCTTGCCAGCCCTGTTAGATTTGGACCAGGGCCACATTTACCACCTTCTGGGGCCTGGGTAGTTCTACACCTTCCCGCTGTCAGTGTCCAGGAGTGTTTCTATGCCAAACACTCCAAGAATGTGAAGGCTGAGCTAATCTTTAGGCTGATCTTCCCATCCTTCCCAGGGAGGCTGAGGTGAGAGGGGATCACAGCTGCTGGGTAGCGGGCTCACACCCAGGCTCCTGAAGCTGTTAAGTCCTCAAGACCCTACCCAAAAGTGAGCTTTGCAGCCTTTGTGGGTTTGATGTTCCTGGCATACACATACCATATGTGAAAGGCACGATTTTCTTATGGGGCAAGAGGATAAGACCAGAGTGGGGTGAAAAACTGGGGCTTTATCCTTGGTGGTCACACCTGACCTGTGGACCCCTGACCAGGAACTCCCATTTTTAAAGGGGACAATGCATCTTTGACTGCACTAAGGCAGTCCAATGTCCAGCTCAGAACAGGGTCAGAAACATGACTTCAGCTGAGCATTTTCCTTTCCAGTCAACTACAACTTTGGAGCAAGAGGAAGATGTCCTCCCTCAAGCCTAGAAAGCCTTCCTGAGTGAGAAGTAAGGTATTTTCTGGCCTCTGTAGTCTTCTCAGTGGACACTAGGAAAATTCATTCATCCCAGTTCTACTGCAAATGCCATTGCAAGGAGCTGCTTTATTCCCAGGCAGCATCTCCTGGCAAAAGAACTTTCACCATGGCTTGAATGGCAAAAAACTTTGGCCTTATACCAGGACATTTTAATTGTGGTGGTTTGGGATTTTTTGGTATCCTATACTGACATCCAGCTCTGCAGTGTGCCCTTCTGTAAGGAAAGGAGAGAAACAGCTGGGCTTATAATTGCTCAAAGGAGCAGCATCCCTGGGGTTGAATATTACAGGGTTCCAGAGGGGCTTTTCTCTGACAGTGAGGAGAAAGAGGACTTGAGTCCAAGTTCCCCAACACAGCCATGAGTTTTAAAAAACAAATAATGGAAGAGGATCTTATTTCCAGTGGACATATTTTCTAGCCCACCACATCTTCTCTTTTGACTTACTGTACCACAGTGCTTTGTGATGAACTCTCTGGGAGGTGAATCTGACCACTGGAGCCCCACTGACAGGAGCACATCGAGATTGCTGCCCTCTGCACTTTCTTGCTGCCTGGAGAGGACAGTGTAGTGAAACCCTGGGGCTGGAGAGCTTGCCCAGCTCAGCCCTGCAGCATTTCTGTGGGGATAAGTGATTTCTGGAGCAGCAGGCATGCAGATAAGTAGTTATCTGTTCTGTGTACACACAGAGGTGTCCGTCGTGGCAGTGCACACAGCCCTGAGCTGCTCACAAGCTGCATCAGTGCTGATGCTACCCAGGTGACTGTCACCTACTGTGAGGGATTCCTGCCAGTGTCATCACCACAGAGCTTACCCCCTTCACCTGCTCACCACATTATTCAGCAGCTGCTCCTACCGAAGCAAATCGAGGTACTTGCAAACTTCTAATCCCCACTTTGCTTCTCCCACTATTTTCTCAACTCCTCCACATTTTTCTGAGAAGCACTTCACAGCTGTATGGCTGTGGAGAGAGGTGCAGGGAGGATTTTACCTCTAAGGGGCATAGCTAGCCTCCCAGCTTCTCCTGGAAAAAAAAAAGTAAAATACCTTCTATACCTTCCCATTAGATAATGAAGGCAATCCAAACAAAGCTCACTAGAACTAAAAACATCTGTTTTTCTGAGTTTTGTTCCATGGAATTGGTGGTCCTTGGTGACAAAGCAAATGCAAATTACTTGTTGCCCCTACAATATGAGGCATTTATATGACTTGCCTGTGTGAGGCATTTATATGACCTACCTGTGCCTCTGTGCAAAAATATTTTATCTTTCCTTAAGACCTGACCTCTTTTTACAGTCCTTCCTGCTTGCTAGATTTTCACATTCTCCTCAGAATTATTTTTGCAATATGATTATTTTTGCAAAACTCATAGGAATTCATTTATCTCTGAGACTTCCATCCGTCAACCAAACCAGACTGAAACAGGCCATGGGAGAGACACAAGCAGAGGCATATGGACCCTGTGACTATTATTGTTATAGCAGTAGCCAGGTAGGTCCTGAGAGACACCTGCCCTCCTTTGGGGGGCTGATACATTCCCTGCCTGGGTAAGAAGTTCTCTTCTCCTACTGCACATGACAAACAGCTATCTTCACCCCATTTCATTTATCTTTACCCCATTTAAACCATCTTTACGCCATTTCAACCAGAGGCTTTAGAGAAGACCCTGCACTCATGTAGCACAGTGCTGCTGAAGCACTTGGCACAGCTACAAACCTCCTCCTGCAACATCCAGGGCATCCCACCTTCAAACCACAGTGCCTCGTTTCCTCACAAGGAGAACCTTCTTCTCTTCTACCTCCCTCAAAGATTTTCCAGCAAACCTGCTGGCAAATCCAGTCTCCAACAAACCCAGCCAAGCCCCAGAGCATCCCCACTCCCCTGATAAGAGAAAGGAACTTGATTGAAGCTCCTCCTGGCTCTTTCTCTGCCTTGTCTGGACTGTGGGGTAAGGCAAGGATAGATGGAGGTGATGTCCTCTCCTATTTAAGGTTTAGCATGGCTGTGGCTGCAGGTGATGGCTTTTTTTGATGACTTAAAGGGGACCTATAAGAAAGATGGGGATAAATGTTTTAGGGGAGTTCTGTAGTGATAGGACAAGGCATGAATGGTTCTAAACTAAAAGACAGGAGATTCAGAACAGTATGGGGAATAAATTTTTTACAATGAAGGTGGTGAGGCTCTGGAACAAGTTACCCAGAGGAGCTGTGGCTGCCCCATCCTTGGAAATGTTCAAGGCTGGATTGAAAGGGGCTCTGAGCAACCTGGGATAGTGGAAGGTGTCCCTGCTCACTGTAGGGCAGCTGGATTGGATGACTTTTAAAGATCCTTCAAACACAAACTCTTCCAAGATTCAATGAGTCTATGTCACCAAGACTGTGACATACTCACCAAGGGCTGAGCTCATTGGCAGTGCATTGGGCCCTCTGACTCTAGGTTTGTATCCTCTGTAGAAATTCTTATAATGAACACAGTTTGCCCCTGAGCTAAAAAGGAAAAATATTTCATTTTTGCTTGGTCCGCAAGTTTTGAAAGAGAATTAAGACCAACTTGTGCCACTGGGATGGTCTATCTATGTGAAAAAGAAAGTGTTAGAAACCTGGTTTCCTGACAGGAATTGCTAAATTCCCTTTAGCTTTAGAGAAACTGAGATTCCACAAAGGATACAGAGGTTCTAAAGCAGAGCTACATAGTTCAAGTCACCTTTAAACTTCTTTTAGAACCATGTATGGTTTTATCGTAATTGTCTATGTCTTTTGTTTTTTCTCTTGAAGTCCCGCTTTTTTTCACTAATATAGCTGTTAGAAAAACAGAAAGCTAGAAAATATGACCAGATCATATAAACTTCAAGTTTTGGGATGTTAAAAATAAAGTAATGGTAGTAGTAATAATAACAATGAGAAGAAGAAACAGAGACAATTCTTTTGAATTAAAATCTCATTATTTGCTTCTCAGAGCCACTCTGCTGATGTTTGAACATTGGATAGCGGTTTCTAGAACTGCAGTTACTTTCCAGGGAAAAAAGACCTCCGATGCTCTGACCCGGCTGGGACTCACAATCCAACGTGAAGCAATGAGATTCCAGAGAAAAACAACTGCAGCAGCAGTCTCAGAAGCTTTGCCATGGCAAAAGCACGTGGGCCAGGAGCTGCCCAAAGCCCTGTTTGTCAGCTGGCTAAAATAGCTCAAGCAGAGGTGCTGACAAACCCATGCCTGAGCTGCAGCCCAACACCTCCAGCCCTCGTGGGGTTATCGGTGACGTTTGACTGCGAAGCATTTTTTTGCTGGCTGCCAATAGCTATTCTCCGAGGACTATTTGCTTTCACATGCTTTCCCTTTGACACGGCTGCTATTTCTTTGCAATATGCAAACACTCAGAAGGATTTCCATGTTTGTTCTTGGCCCAGCATGGACGGTGTTTCACAGCTCGATGGGAGAAGTGACACGGAGGAGCAGCCGCCCCGCAGGCGTCCTGTGCTTCCTCTCCATGTGCAGTGCTCCTGCCTGTTTTCTCCAGTTATAAATCCAGCTCTGCTCCAGTCTCCACACCCCTGGCACACAGCAGGAAAAAGCATTCCTGGTGCCAGAAACATGACACTGCCATCCTACATGAGCGTCCTTTAGACCCCAGCGGAGGCTTTGCACTGCAAAGCATTTATTCTTTCTTTCTCCCCTTCCTACAGCAACGTTTTCTGATTTTCAAAAGCCTCTTTCCATCTCAAGCAAATTACTAACATGTGACTTTTCCTAAGAAAACTTACTGGGTTGCCTGTGCTGCTGTTAACTCTCTTTTAATGCTGACTTTTTTCCAAAGTGATCTTGGTACTTAATAAGACAATTTGCATCAAAAGTGAAAAGGAACAGAAACCACTAAAGAAAAAATCTCAAAATGAATTTAGAAATTGCAGGCTCTTACTCCAACCTCATGGATTGCACCCAGGCTTGATTTAATAGATCTGCTGCTTTGTAAAATCAACTTAATTTTACTTATTAATTTTGTTAAGCTACAAGAGGGTAGACTTAAATTGGATATTAGGAAGAAATTATTCACTGTGAGAGTGGTGAGACACTGGAACAGGATTTCCACAGAAGCTACTGCTGTCCTATCCTGGAAATGTTCAAGATCAAGTTGGACTGGGCTTGGAGCAACCTGGTCCAGTGGAAGGTGTCCCTGCCCATAGTGGGGGGGATTTGGAGCCAGGTGATCTTTTAGGCTCATTCCAACCCAAATAATTCCATGTCTAAAACAAAACAAACAAGTATAAAAATCCACATTTTCTGAGGAGACAGTCATCCAAGTTCCTTCCTAGGGCTGGAAAACAAGAAATCTAATTGGCAAATTTGATTTTTTTTTTTTTAAATTTCATCCTGAAAATTAAAAAATCTGAGAGCCTTCAGAAACTTTCCCAAGACTCACATGAAAATAAGGAGAGTCCTGTAACCCTAAGCAGCCTCTAGGTCACTGATGGGAATATATCTGTAGAAGTTAGGCAATTCTGGTAAAAATCTAGATGTGAAAATGTTCCTAGTGGGGATCACAACACTGAACTTCCTCCACATGGGAATTTTGACCACAAATTCTAACCAGGAGTTTCTTTAACTAACCTAACATATCTCCGTGGAGACTTCTCATTTCAGCAAACTGCTCCTTCCAACCAAAAATATCTTCCTGAATTTCAGACAAATCCATTCTATACACATTGACTCAGAGGTCAAATTATGGTATGACACACTTTAGCAAATTCTTATTAAAAAAAAAGTCTTCTCCACAAGTCAGACTGCCCCAGGTTAATATAAAACATAATTATAAACTGATTTTATTAAAGTAATTCAAAGGTCTGACTGAATTTTTTCATTGCAGTTCAAACTAGTTTTCCTCCTTCTCCAGCTAATTCTACTGGGCAGGATGGGTTGAAATATCAATGCTGGGTTCATCCTATAAATGATTCTGTTTAAAAAGACACTTTCAAATCTGCTTTGAATTCATCTGGTGTAGCCAGAAATTCTCCACTGATTTCAAGAAGCTTTGGATCAAGCCTTCAGTTTGCCTTCCAATGTAAGATGAACTGGAGGGGTTTTCATTCTAGCAAAAGTCCTAGCAAAAGTCACCATGCATTTCCCAAACAATTATGTAGAAAAAGATTCAGAGAAATAATAACATAATTGTTGACAACATAAAAAAAAAAAAAAAAGGCAGAGGAAATATTTGTTATCCTTATTTATTTAATAAAGAAACATAATAAACTTTAATTTTTCCAGGTACAAACAGCTTAATATGTCCTATGATATTGGCTGATATTTTCCTTGCTCCTTTTGTAGCTTGAGTGATTCATGTGGTAGCCTTTATTGAACAAATCAACAGAAAAAATGGTAGCACTCACCATGCTTATAGACAGTGTGGGCCAACTATTGAGTTAGTGTCTTAAACTAAATCACTGCACTGGGAGGTTATATCATGGCTCGATTCGGATCAGCGTCTCCAGTAACAAAGATCTACAAGTGAGGTTATTTGACATTTTTGAAGGGAGTTCTGCATACCACACAAAGATACCTTTCCCTCTTCATCCCTAAAGAAACGCACCACAGAATAATAGAAAACCCAATAGAAAACCGACCTTCCAGTTACAAAGGTTTTTGAAAGTAATTTACAATTCAGGTTTAGAAAGTTGCACTGTAAACATCTAGAGTTAAGACCCTCTTTCAGATTTTTTTTTGCATTACTTTTGGGTTTTTTTCAAGGTTTTGGGTATTTGTAATTGCATCAATACTATAGGGTCTCACAGCAATGACACTGAAATGCTCAACTCAAAGGTGAAATGACCAAAGGAAGGGCTCTTCTCTAATAAAATTGGTGACCAGCTAATTGTCTCTCTACATTCCGTTCATTACTGGGCCTGACTCTTAATAAGAACAGAGGTGGAATATTTTCTAATAGAAGTCGCAAATAATTTAAATATTGTTAAAGCAGCATAACCAACCACTCACTTCTGAGTGCAGGCTGGCTTTTTCCTTGGGTTTCAGCTAGTTTACATTGTATGAGAAAAAAATCACATGAGAAATACTCCTCCTTAGTATTTTTCCCTCTTTTTTTTTTTTAAATATTCTAAAGCTTTGAAAGGAAAATAATTTTGCTAGTTGTCAGCCAATAAATGCTTGTTCAGCAAGTAATGAATGTACTATTTTCTAATTAAACAGTTTCATTATAGGCAGCAGCTTGTTGCTAATGATCGATAAATCCCATTGAGAAGAAAACATTTTAATCAGTAAGTCGTGTCCTCTGAGTGTCAGTCACTCTATAAACTCACAAGATACATATATATGTATAGATATACGTATGTGTGTGTGTATATATATATATGCATATAAATATAAAAATCGCATACTCTTTCTGGGTGATATGTACAGTCAGAATAACATTACAGCATAAATACACAGGGAATTTGTATAAATTTTCTCTAATTTGAGAAGCCTTGAGCAATTCTGAGTTTTTGGGGGAGGTGAGAGATGGGGAAGGGGGAAGGAATAAAGAATGTTTCACTTCAAGGAACGACAAGAAGTCCCCTTAAATTAGAATCTAATTACATACAAGATTTAAAGGCAACAAAATGCCCAGAGGAACAGCCCTATGTTATACACCATAGACATGGGGTTAAAAGGGCAAGAGAGCATGATTATAATAATACTTATATAGTATGGTTCATTCCCTTATAGCACTTTGCAATCAGAAAGTCTTACAACACCCCTGTGAGGTAGGTAAGTATTATTATTCCCATTTTACAGATGGGTAAACTGAGGCACAGATAGGTTAAATTATTTGCCTAAAAATCATGTAGTAAGAATCAGGAATAGACCCCAGGAATCCTGATGGCAAATCCTCTGAATTAACCGATACACCACTCTCAAGTGAATGCCTGAGACACCTCTCAATGAATGGAGAGAATATATTAGCCCATATTTACACAGATACATTGTCATTCTTTTGACATGTTGTCATACATATTCTCACTTGTTTAGAGGACAGATAACAATGGCCATAGATAAGCTTGACTGTAACATTTTGCTTTAATTCTTGTTGCCAACCCCACGTGGTTTTTTGACTCCTTCACAACCTGGGATGTAACTAAATGTTAATGACAATACACCTTAAATACATTCTTGATATCTTTGCTTCTCCAAGGTGAAAAAGCACAATTACTCTTCCTTTAAAGTGCAATGGCTCATTACAGAAATCTCAAGATTTTCCACGAAGTCCAACCAAACCCAAGTACAATCAGTCTGAAGGTGAAAAGGAAAGAACTTGTCTGTAATGATGGACATGCCTCTATATTCCATAAATAATTTCTCATATTCTATCGAGGCTGAAAGATAATAAATAATAATCTATGTTAGCACGCAAAAACCACTAGTACTTTTCTACAGCCACACATCCACCTTTCACTCCATTGTCATTTCTTTGGCCTGAAGCTGAAGGACACATCAACTATAAATATTACTTTGCCCACAGGAATGAGGATATAGCTATTCTTCAGTAGATTTTTTTTTTATCGGTTCCTGTATTTCTTGTCCTTCCTCAGAAATCTAGCTCTACTATCTGAGAAAATGAAAGATGGACCTTGAGTAGAAAGGATTCAAACCCCAAAATTTGTGTACAGATCCAGAGGTAATTCCCCTCCCACCTTCTTGATCACACTGTCGCAGCCATTCTGCACGGCCCAGTTGGCATTGAATTATTACTATTATTAGTACTAGTAATTTTTTTTTTTGAGTAATGTCGATGCACAGAGTTCCAAATAAGGCTGCTTAGCTCCGTGTTCCTGGGGAAAATGTAACCTATCCCACTACCTTAACAGAAACTTTGCCAGCCTAGATGGTGCTTTGGATCACTACACACAAACGTGATGCGCTACTTCTATGGCAAGTTTGATTGTGGATTTCAAAGCAGATTCTTGAAACATACTAAAAAAATTAGTGCTTTTATTAACAGTTTTACAAACAGAATCCATTATTGTCTAGTTTCCTGAACGACAGAACAAGCCATTTCTCTCATTATTTTGACATCATTTGCTTCTCTGGTTTTTCTGTTGTTGTTGTTGTTGTTTTTGTTTTTGTTTTTTTTGTGTGTGTGTGTTTCTGCTGATGCGCAGTTGCAAGTCCCAAGAGGGAGGGCTTAGTGTAATCAACAGTTTAAATGTTGCTAATTTGATATTTCAATTTGCAACAACTTTCCTCTTCAAGTGATGGGGATCCCACAAGTTCCTATTACCTTGACTCAGAGTACCTTGACTCAGAGTTCATCATGAAGAGTGTAAGGATCGATAATCTCCATGGAAAAAGAGACTTCCTTTTTTTTTTAAGTAAAAAAATATCAAATATAATAAATTTATGAAAGACCATTCACAACATATACAGTAAGTGTTACATTTTGCTACAGCAGCTGTGATTTTTTTTTTTCTTTTTAGAATGCAAGGTCATACATCGCCATAAGTAAACACACTAATATGAGTAAGACCTTAAAAGAATGTATACAGCCAGGCTTTATCTGTGGATAGATATACACTGTGTTTACTGTTTTACAGTCTAGCCTATTCTTATTCACACCATTGATATAACAGCTATGACCCTGCAGAGAATCTTCCTGTGCATATATAAATATAAATATTGAGCCAACTCAAAAAGAGCAGGGTCAAATGTTATATGACTTATGAGACTCCTGTAGTTAAGGGTAAAATCTCCACTGTTTCTTTTGCAACTGATTTTTAATAAGAAGGCTGCTTCAATCGTTGTGTAGTTACAGCATTACATTCTGTAAACAATGTTTTAAAGCATTCTAAACAAACATTTAAACAATTGATTCTTTATCCTTGTCAGGTGAGAGAAGACAATCTATAGCCTCATCGCTTTTGCTCAGGTCCGTTATCTTCAGCTGGAGGTTTTCACTCGTGCCTCTGGTGACGCTGTCATAGGATGGAGGGAAAGAGGTGGAGGACAGAGTTTCTGATTTGTCTATTGGCCTGCCGTAGTTTTCGTTCATCATGAACGCAATGAGACCCTCCTTCTCGGGCGCATCGTCCTCCAGGATGCTGCTTTCCAAAGTTCTGTGCCGGTACAAGTAAGATGCCTGCTTCATGGAGCGCCGGAACAAATGTCTCCTGTAGGCCCTCTGGATGACAATGGCTGAGACCTCTTCTTGTTTCCGCCTGAGAGTCGTCGTAATCGGCTCGTAGGAGATCTTAGAGGGATTTGCTGCCATGAACTTCTCTTCCATCTGTATTTTAAGGGCAT
The DNA here is from genome assembly GCA_013400175.1 of Phainopepla nitens. Taxonomy (NCBI): domain Eukaryota; kingdom Metazoa; phylum Chordata; class Aves; order Passeriformes; family Bombycillidae; genus Phainopepla; species Phainopepla nitens. The sequence continues at coordinate 16,820 of VXBQ01009490.1, forward strand.
CCATCTCTCCGGATTCTCCTAGCACCCTTTTCGTAAAAGCAAACAAAATATCCAAGCAATGGATCCTGTCTCCGCTGACCATGGGCAGGTCCATCGCTATGAGTTTGATTTTGTTCGGTTTCGCTATGCGCAAAGGTTCTGACAGTGCATCTGCAAAGTCTGAAAGTGCAGAATACTCAATAAACTGAGTGGCTTCGGGGTCAAACTTCTCCCAGATTTCATAGAACATATCAAAATCATCCTCGCTTAGAGGTTCTGTACTTTCCTCAGTGGCTACACTGAAGTTCTCTAAAATAATGGCTATATACATGTTTACAACAATGAGAAATGATATAATGATATATGTAACAAAGAATAAAATCCCTACGGCAGGGCTCCCGCAGTCTCCCTTTGAACCATTTGCATTGGGAAGGTTTGGGTCGCAATACGGTGGTCCGGTGTTTAAAATAGGGTTGAGAAGACCATCCCAGCCAGCTGATGTGGTGATTTGAAAGAGACAGAGCATGCTGTTAGCAAAGGTTTGGAAGTTAAACATATCGTCAATGCCACCTTCCATCTTCACATAGGCAAAGTTAGCCATGCCAAAAATGGCATAAATGAACATGACCAGAAAAAGCAAGAGGCCAATGTTGAACAGAGCAGGTAGGGACATCATTAAGGCAAAGAGCAGAGTTCGAATTCCTTTGGCTCCCCGGATGAGTCTCAGGATCCGGCCAATCCGGGCCAAACGAATGACTCTGAAGAGTGTGGGAGAGAAGAAATATTTCTGGATGATGTCAGAAAGTACAGTGCCTTGAAAAGAAAGAGAGACAGACAGCAAGTTAGTTCCTGGCAAATACTCCCAGGCTTTCCTTTTAAAGCAATCAGTCAGGATTACTGAGAAAATAAACAGAAAGTCACCCAGGCTAGAAGGCTCACAATAAAGGGAAAGGCATTGTTGCTTTTTCACACCCATTTAATCCGTAAGAATTTGTGAGACTGTAAGCAAAGAATGGTAGCGGCAGTTTTATTAAGGGAAAGCTTTTCTGTTGGTAATGAGAAACCTAGATCAAGTCAAGATAACTGCAGCTTTTGGCCATGACCCACCTGAGAAATTTGTCTTGAGTGCAGAAGTCAGAATTTGTCTGATATGACAACATTTTTGTCTATAAAATAATGAGTCAGAAATGCTGGTGTGCTGGGCATGTTTTATTTCTGAGCTACCACCAGACCAGTGCAAGTTTCTACTGTGTATCCACTTGGTTGGTTGTTTGGTTATAAATTTTTCCAATTTCCCTGAGGGGCTGGGAGGGAACTAAGGGCTAAGGCTGTGCTAGCAAGGAAACGAGCTTGCACCCATGTACTAAACTCTTCCTGCAGGAGCAGAGCACTTGGTCCAGACAGTCTAATGCCAAGTCCCTGGCTGCACTGAGCCGTGCTCAGCTCCTGTCTCCACAGGAAGAGTGCTCACTGGCATGGCCCAAGGCCTCTGACACTGAAACAACCTGGCTGATCACAGGACAGCACTGTGAGCAGTATGACAGCTCTGGTTAACTGTGTGCTATGGGCATATCCAGAGCATCTGACCTCAAGGCTCTAGTGACAGCTGTGTGGCAGTGACATTCTCTGGGTGACCCAAACCTGTGAAATCCAGGCTGTTCAATGCCCCCGAAGTGCAGGTGGGTCTCTGAGCACCAGAGATCTGCACTGGGTCTTGCAGCTTCCCCAGCCCTCTACAGGGTGTTCAGAGCAGCAGGAGCATCAGGTGATGTTTTCCTAACATGACACTTTTTCATTCACCTATTCCCTCCCTCAAAATGGAAAAATTTTTTAGGAGAGTTGAATTTCTGAGCTCCTTTTGCTCACTGGATCAGTTGATCACCTTCCAGTTGCTGCTACTTCCAACTTTAGAGAAAACTCTTTTGGTAGGATCTTGGATTCATTTAACCTGCACTTCTTTAGCATCTAAATACACCTCTGCTTGGGGCTGCAGATCAGCAAATGGCACAAGCTAACAATAAAAGGGTGTCTTTCTGTTTCATCCCTTGGCTATATGAGGGTGCAGAGCTCTAGTGACAAGGCTGAGAAAAGTCAGACTCACTGCACTGCCCAAACCTGCCCTGAAGGACTATTTCAAACTTTTGCAATAAAAAGCAAATAGCAAAGCAATAGCAATACACATGTGCCGCTTTCATGTAGATTTTTTACTTCTCTGTCACTGGCTACTATGCAGAACTGATGTTAAGTGTATGTGGTGGCCAGTTCATGTTTTATCACCATGAACCATTAAGTGTAGAGTTTGATAAAACTCCTCATTTTGCTGATCATACCAGTTTTTGTTAGGCAGCGGTACGTTAGTTATAATTAGATATTAAAACTATGTTTAGGATTCAATTCTCTGAATTGAAAGCATATGTTATTGCACAAACCCTTAAACTTTGCCAATTAATTTCACGTCTGCCTTTCTAAAATTGGAGTCTGGGTGAAAAGCCAGGGTCACCTACCTACGATGGACAGAATCACAACCACAAAGTCAAAAATGTTCCAGCCATTGGTGAAGTAGTAGTGTCGCAGAGCCAGCATTTTGAAGATGCACTCCCCGGTGAAGATGGCAACAAAAAGCATGTTGATTTTGTGGAGGATGTTCACTTTTTCTTGACTTTGGTCATCTGTTTCCACCATCATGGTAACCATGTTAAGGCAGATGAGAATCATGATGGAGACATCGAAGGCTTGTTTTGAGACGACATCGAAAATAAAACCTTGGTATTTGTTCTGGGGGAAAATGATAAGGTTTAGTTGGGAAATTTGAGCCATGTAAAAATGATGCAATTTTCTCCTGATTGATCAGGAAGTAGAGGAAAACAGATAATATATTGCATCTGACTGGAACTTCATAAACTTAAAAGTGATGATGAATGGTTTTTTTGATACAGTTTTCAATCACATTTGCTCCTATTGCTTCGGAAACTATTGTAAACAAGACACTGGACTTGGGCCATGAATTTATTCAGTGCAGACAGGTGGCCACTGGTGTATGTAAATGGCACATGTAAACTGCAATGTTAGTCAATGCTGTAGAACAGAGGGAATTTTGTACCACGGGTCACTGGACTTGCAAATATCGTCCAAAATCAAAACATACAGTTATTAAGTGCCTTTCATCTGGGAGCAATAAGCCTTCCTACGCTGGAGAGTGGAATGGTTCTAGTAAATAAACATTCAGCTATTACACAAAGTTCAACTGAATTATGTTGTTCTTACCAGTGGCCTTGGAATTGGCTTTTGAGGTTTCTTAGATCCCAGCTTTTTCATCGCATTATAATATTTTTTCTGTTCTTCTGTCATGAAGATGTCCTGGCCACCTAAGTATAGGGTGAGAACAACACCATTACTTTTGATGAAGAGAGCTCGCCTCTGCCCCCTTCCAAAGCTGAAGGATGAATCCTCTTCTATTTCATTTCCCTTTTAATGTGGATTTCATCAGGTTGGACTGCTCAGAGGGACAGTGGTGTTTGTCCAGAGAGCACATCAGGCGAGTCTGTGCCTCCGTGACAAATTCTGTGCCAGAGATTCCCTCTCCCTGAGCTGCTTCACTGCATTCTGTGGGGAATAGAGTCCCCCACCCTATATTTTCAGGGTGCTCATGCTCTAGGGACATTAGGGACTGCTACAGCTGCAGAAGTCCTGCATGGTGCTATCTGTAGGTGCTCTGCCACTGCTGATCTCAAGGCTGCTGTGGTAAAGTCAGTGCTGATATATCTCTTCCTGTCCTTGGTCTCTGCACCAGTCACAAGATGATGAGTAGCATATGCACTACTTATCTTTTTCTTTTGTTGGTTAAAGTTGTCAATGATGACACCAATGAAGAGGTTCAATGTGAAGAAAGACCCAAAGATGATGAAAATCACAAAGTAAAGGTACATGTATAAATTACACTCCCATTCAGGCTGCTCCTCGCACTGCAAAGGGAAAAGGGAAAGTGTGAAAATGACACCACCTCTGCACACAGCAAAACATTGATGCAGTCAAAACAAAGCTGTCCATTGGAAATAAAAGTTATGAAACACGAGAAAAATACTGTAAGTCCTGTGAGCAGTCAGTTCTCCTCAGTCTCTGAAGTTTACCACTGGCATCTGCAATGCCACAGTCACTTCAGCAAGATTTCACAACACTGTCACAGAGATCACACTGCTCCAGAAAGTGCAACTCCAGAATAAATCCTGCAAAATATTCTCAGTCTGAACCCAGAAGGGGAAAAGAATAAACTTTCTGATTATCCTAATGCCTACAAGAACTAATGGTACTTACAATAAAACAGAAGTATGATTGCAGTAGAATTGAATCCTACTGAAAACCACTGTATTTTTAAGTACTTTTTTTCTTTTTTTTAATGAGGAGTGGAGTGGAATAAGGTCTGCTGCTGAAGAACTGAGCAACACAGTCTGATAACCTCAAGTCATCTCTGTCATGTTTGGCAACAGCATTCAGACTTGCCCCATCAGCTCCTGGTATCTAAACAAGGTGCATTCCCTAAATACCATTATTTCTTGTGGGTATTCCCTGAGTTTCATTCAGCAGCAGGGAGGATACCTGTGCACATGTGGAATTAGAATAAATAACCATCATGAGCTATGTTATGCAAAGGTACTTCTCTGCTCCTTGGTGTCATGAAGTTTTTCCACCCCTTATTCTTCCCCTTAGGCCTTGACTTTTGCCCTAAATTCAGCCTGTCAAATTCCTAATACCAAACAGCTGCCTCAAAAATTAACAGGAAGTGTAAACTTGTTCCTACAATATAATTAAAAGAAGGAAATAATACTATATATAGATTTTTCAATAAAAAAAGATAAACAAACTACACATGGTGTAGCAACAGAAACGCTTTGTTTGTTTGTTTGTTTGTTTGTTTCTTTTTACATAAACCTGAAAGCTGAACAGGATGCAGGTAAGAACTGAGCTGTAATCAGTCACCAGCACATCTCAAGTCAGAGCTGGAAGTTCTCACTACCCTCTTTATCTGCCAGGAGCTTCTCCACACTCCTCCAGTGGAGCTGCTGGCTGCAGAAAAGACACTTGCTCAAAGTGAAGGTATAGGGAGGGTTAAATATTTGTCTCACAGGGCAATTCAACTTAAACCCAGCACTTCTAAATGCATGTTATCATCAGGAGTTGGAAAATAAGGCAATAAACAGGGAGAGAGGAAGAAATATAGAGAACAATTTAGGTCTTTGGTGGACTCAGACTCATTCTTGAGGTGCCTCTGTGTGCTGGGAGTTCTGCAGTAGGAATAGATAAATCAGTTTTGTGGGAGTAAGGGCCACATTTGCTTTAATTTCAGGGTCATCATGCTTCAGTACAGCTACAAACAGTGAGGATCTGCAACTGTCCCAGCCAGACTAAGACATGGACTGGCACACTGCATGAATTTTAGTTTTGCTGTGTTTGTTGTTAATCATCATCAGTGCTACAAAAGGCAATGGAAAAGGAAATGATTAATTTCCTTGCAGAGACTTACCTCTCTTGAATCCACTGCTGCATACATAATATCCATCCAGCCTTTAAATGTGGCCTGAAAAAAAGTCCCTCATAAGACATAAGCATAATAAACAAGTACACCCCAAAATGATATAATCTGCATGATGAACTTCCAAAACGCAATGTTGAGCATGTACTTCACAATTAATACATTACCTGCCTTACAACCTAAAATGTATCCTTGAGTTTATGCTCCTTTAGATATTTAAATTCATTCCAGAATGGTTTTCTCCTGGATTTTGTCATTTCTGTTTTTATGCCTTTCTGCACTTGCAGGAATAAAAGAGAGGCTTTTAGAAGAGATTTTAAGAAGGAGAGAAAACATAACAAATCTTTGGAAGTTCTGACCTTAAAAATTTCAAGTAATGAAGAGATATGGCTGCACATAACATTAAAGAATGTTGTCTTGCACAAGCCTTGCACCAGGTGAGATAGATCCCATCCATATCCTGCTGAAGCTTGGATTCTGCCCTCTACTAAACCAGGGCAAATCACAACAATATTAAAGCCCAGGGAGTTGCATAAATCACAGCTGACTTGAAAGAAGCAAAGGCAATCACCACCTACTCTGAGCCTGGCCCTGGAAACTCTACCTGCTTTACTGTTCAGATTTTCTTTTTATTAAGCTTTATGAAGTCAGTAGTTTTAATATTTTTTTTTCAGTAATTGTTTAAAGAAGAAAAGAATACAGAGGTCAGTGTTTCTTATTGGAATGTTCAGTGCAGAGGGGCAGTGACAGAACTCCTAGAAGAAACACAGGGAAGTGAATTTTTACTATTCTGTAGCAAACTCATGACTCTTTGATCTCAATATATGCCTCTTATTAGGCACATCCTGACACCAAGCACACCTGGCATTAGGTCTGGCTCTGGCCTAAGCCCCACTGCTTTTATTTGGGTTCTCTAGAGTAATTTCTCATTTGACTTCTGACCTATTTAGACTTACCCTGACCTAAGTCAGTGTGAGCAGATAAGGAGGCATTTTTAGATTTATTCATTTCATCAGATTTACACTGGCATTCATGTAAGACCCACACCCAATATTTTTTTGCATCCTACTGACACTTAAGTTGAATTTTCCCCTATTGTGTAGGCATACGATTCCAGATAATGCTAGTAGAAATTTTGCCAGAGGTTACCAAGAGAAAACCAGGCAGTTGGGCTGAGGTGGGTACATTCAGTGGTTTTAGAATTCTCTATTATTATATTGAGTCCTGGAGGTAATGCTGCCTTCCCAATTCCTTCTGAATGCTACGGAGCCAAAGGAAAATGTTCAAGAGATTAATGATATTTCTCATGAAAGTATATATAAAATAGTGTTTGAAAGGTTGCACCTATTCTTATCTACTGCTTGAAAGCGATTAACCCACTGCCCCAAACCAGAACCCTTTGGAAAATCTCTTCCATTGTGCTGTGTGTTAAAAACCACTTTAGCTGGAAGGTATCTACAAGAAAGATCAGCAGTTTTATCAAAACAAATAATTATTTGAACCTGTCATGCTGATATTCCCTAAATATTCTAATACTTTCCTTTTTTGTTGTTCTCTTTTGAATCTGATGAAAGACTTTCTGGTGCCATTAGAGCTTTCAGCTCAAAGTGCTGTTCAGGAAGGGTGGCCGGGATGAAACATGAAATCCTTTCCCTGTGGCACAAAACGATATGATCTCAGCCTGTACTTTTCTCCCACTTGGGAGGAGATCTTTTCTCTTGAGCAGCTCTTTTACCCCTCAATGTGTACCACAGCGACTCTCCTGCAAGGCACAGTGGTTTGCAGTGATAAAGGATGACGAAGTGATCTGACAAAAATAAATATTAAGAGAATGAAGTGCTGTGATTTTCTGTTTCCCCCAATTGTCAAGAAACAAGAGAATTAAAAATATGTGGGACATCTGGAAAGCTTCCCTGGACACTTCAGCTGCAGAGGGTAAAAGATACTGAGAATGAAAGAAATATAACACTGAGAAAAGAAATTATTTATCTGGAATTAGTAACCACTTACACTCTGGATAAGGAAGTGACAAAATCTTCATGGGAGTGTTTGTGATATTATCCTGCCTGGAAGCTATCCAGAGAAACACCATTTTCTACTGAAACTGTCTGTGATGAGATTATCTACCAACAAACTCATCTTGGGATGGGATTACATTTTGTTATTTCACTGGTGGTTAGAGCAAATTTGTGAGGAGGAGGATAGGTGGGATGGCACTGGCTGCCTTCAAACCAAATGATGCCTTTGAAGTAAAGCAACTCTTTAAATCTATAAGCTTTTGGGGTTTACTTTTCGGTTTTCTTTTTCTTTTACTTTTTTTTTCCTAGGAAAGGAAATTGTTCAATCAAAATGTTTGCTTTTCATGGCTGAAATATTTGCCTTCACATTGCTGAAATGCTTTTTTGGGGACATTACTGTTGACAAGAGAAATTTCTGAAAGCTAAACCAGAGATATTTTTTTTTGCACATTTTGCATCCACAGTGGCAGTAAAATCAGGCATTGCAGTTCACAGAAGTGCAAGAGATCGTGTAACGCTGTAACTTTAGACACACAACGCTGCCTCATGACCATTTTGTGTCTGATTTATGGTCTCAGTCAGGACTTCAAACCTGGCATGAGGGATTGCTTTAACTCTGCAGCTCCTGCTTGCTGTGCTGGTCTAGGAGTGCTTCTGTTATCTCCCTGTTCCTTATCTGGAGTCCCAAAGTGACAGAGCTAATAGGACATATTCAAAGATAAGTAGGATATAGTCAATCTAAGTCCATTCTGTCTACAAAGAACTTTTCCAAACAAGCTAGATGCTGCATGAAAGACCACTTATTTCCTGAGTATTCTTCAACAGATGGCTGAAATTTCAAAATACATTTCGAGAAAGTATGTGGAGGTGATCACAGGGTGGAAGGGTGGGATTACACAAGGGAGATGCATAACTGCTACTGGAAATTTAAGATATTTCTTTGATCGGCTCAAATACAGATTTATAGAACATAGAGGCTGTGATACTTCAAGAAAATTTGGAATACAGTAAAACTATCACTGAAGCACTGGGCTGTAGCAAGACCTTTTTCCTGTTAGATTAGGGGTTTTAGGAATGTTAAATCACCAGGGAAGTGAATCATCATTCTTGCAAGTCAAAAAGTTGCGATGACAAATATCTTTCCCTCCCCATGAATGAAGCAATCCTCTTGCTTGTAGAATGAGCAGATTAGTTACCTCTGTTATTTTATTAACCTGTTTGGGACAGCCTGCTTGTTAGTTGGAGGAGCTTGACACTTTGCATGAATGTTTTTTCAGACTCATTAACCCAAAGTGGCATCTTCAGGACAACAAAATGGATCCCAACCAAGGTAGGAAAAGAGTAGAAAATACTTGGGGCAAATTTCATGCAGTTCTCAATTACATTGTTAGAAAGCTTTCCTCTGGGTAAACTCATGTCCTAATGTTTCCATAGTAGCAACTTTCATTTCTTTCAAATACCCTGCTGAAGAAGACAGAACATCAAGCAGATTTGTTTTACACATTTCCATTTGGATTTGCAGGCATTCCAAAGGAACTTCAGAGTCACTCAGATCCGTGCTGCGGCAGCTGAAAATGTCAGCAGTCAAAAGACAAGTCGCACTTAAACGCTCGTGTTTTGGATCCTGGTGGGTTGTAACCCAAATGCTTATCTCCTCCTTGCCCTGCTGGGCACAGGGATGCACAGAGGTGTCTGTCTCTCTAGGAGAGCTGGGCTGTCAGCTGAGCCTGCACTTCCCATGGGGGTTTGCTGCTGAAATGTGACCCCTTATGGAGAATATTTGGCAAGGGGCATCCGTAACCGACACTCCTGGCAAAGGAGATCCAGATGTTTGGGCTCCTTCTTTGTGTGTGTCACCTTTTCACTTTACTGCCTGTGGTCAGTAGCAGGCCTAAGAGCTCCAGGTGCAGGATTAAAGCCAAAATCAATCCCCTAGTGGAAACTGGTTCCTGCTCTTCCTCTGTGAAGAAGGAGCTGCCACCTGCCATAGAAGTTGAGCTTGTTTCCTGCTAAAATGAGTTTATTCAGCCCGACCAGGCCTAGGCTTATAACACTTCTTTTGTACTTCTGCAACTGGAAAACTCTATTTCTCTCCAACCCAACACAGGATCACAGGTCTGAAAGAAACCTGCAGGGTCATCAATCCATTTTTAACTGGAAAAGAGCAGTATTAACTCATTCTCTTTAAATGTGTGCTGAGATCCACCTTACAACAACAGTTGTTTCTTCTGCTACCACTGATCCCAACAGAAGTGACTAGAAAAGTGTATTTCAGGATACTCCTTAGGAAATGCCAACTTATGAAAAGCTAAAGATTTTCAGAAAACTGGAGCTTCATTCTTATAAAAGAAATGGTGAATGAATAGCTACCTCTCTGATGGAGTTTTTTCTCCCCCAAAAAGTAGGCAATTATTACATAATCAGAGGAATTAGGAAACTTCAGGTAAGGCACAATATTTTAAACCTGGAAATTCTTGCTCATCTCCATTGGATGTTCAAATGAAAGACAAAGAAAACACTATATAGAACAGAAAATCTAATTAAAGACGTTCAAAGGGAAATAATCTACCCTGCATGGCTGAGCTGAATATCCTAATTACGTGCAACAGTTAAAAGCTCTCACTCTCAGCAAGTTTATGTCAAGGAAAGAATATAAAGTGGTTATGCCCATTCCAATGTTTCTGCTTTCCAGAGGATGTGAAAGCAAAAACTCAATGGATAGTGATCAGAAGTTCTCAAACTCAAGTGTTTGTGTACCAGGAACTGCACACATAAGAACAAGGATTTCTATGAGAAGGGAAAATTGCTTCATGGAGCTGGTCCATGCATCTGTGACAGAAAAAAACAGATATGGGAAAAACAAACTTGCTTCCTGGGAAGGAGAAGGGCTAGTAGGTCTGATGGGGACCTGAGGGAGGCTTGTGCCCCTCTGGAAGCACAAAGGGGCTGAAGGCAATACCCTGCTGCACTGCAAAGGGTAGATTCTATATGTGACAAATGAATTGAGCTCCAAGAACACAATTTTTTACCCCAGAATAGAGGGATGCCCTCACAGGCATTTCAAGAAAGAAACCTCCCTGTCCAAAGATATAGCAAGGAGCTTATTTAACTCTGCTTGCAAAAAATTCAATGCAGCAAACACTCCAAGTGCACATCCAGCCCCTGTCATCATTTGGCACCAGATTAGGAACAATGGAAATAAGCATCATCACCACTACTTTATGTGAGGGCCCTATGGAATTGACACTCAAACAATTTGTCTGAAATCACCCAGCAGTCCAACAGCAGAGCCTGGGCAAGGTGGGGTCTCCTGTGGCTCTTTCTATTAGGTTGTCCTGTCTCAAAACCTAGTGAATCTCAGTGCATACAACTAATTTATCTATATTTTACATTTGATAGTGGAAAAAAAAAATTGTGGAAGTGCTCTCCTTCTGCCTTTATAGCTCAAATATTGCCATCATCTTTGAATCTCAGCGGACTTTGAACCTTCTGCTGTGCTCTTGCCACCCTCCCAGAGAGGCTGGGCTGGGGGCAGTGTCAGCAACCTGATCCCCACCACGACCTATGGTTAGATTCAATCTGAATCATTATTTTAGCAGGTGGACACAAGGTGATGAACCAGAATGAGAGGCACCAGTGTCCTTCTCAAGAATGGAAAGTGAGCAGAGGGCCATAAATTAAGACTACAGCTTTAGGCAGTAACTTCAGCTGGGAAACTGAAGGCACTACAACTTCATTTTTTTCCCAGCAGGATATAGTGAAATTCTAGGCTGCTCAGGAAGGCCAGTGCACTCTGTCTGCATGGACAGTCCTTCCTGTATCACAGATTTCTTTTCTGGAAGTGAACTTTGCTCTGGATTACAATATTGACAAAACGATTTTTAATTCTTCAATTACCTCCCAGAGAACTGTATTAGTGATGCAGCAGAAACACAAATTAAAACCATAAACTGCCGTAACATCTCTAGGCCAAGTTAATATGCAAAATATGATTTATTTACACTTGAGGAAAGGCATTGTCCTGATGGGTAAGGCTGAAAAACCCAGAAAAGCCCAGAGGTTAACCTGAGCTTTTAAACTAAGGGTCTCAGTGAGAACCAGCAACATTTTCCTATTAGTTTCTGGTGGTTACACTTACCACTTGTAGCAGAGCCAGGTACCCAGCACCAACATTATCGAAGTTAACTTTAACTTTTGTCCAGTAAAACGTGCCTGACACGTTGTAAAGTATGCAGTCACTCATGTTGTTAATAATTTTAGAGTCCAAAGGCATATCTCCTTCTGTCTTATTAATGCACCTCCCAAACTTCCCAGCAAAGAGGTTCACTCCCATGATGCTAAAGATGAGCCAGAAGATGAGGCAGACGAGCAGAACATTCATGATGGAAGGGATGGCTCCCACAAGGGCATTGACCACCACCTTGAGGGAAACAGGAAAGGGAAAACAGAATTAATGTCAGCACTTGTACAGACACTTCGTTAACAAGCTGTTGTGCTGCCTTGATTAATGAGTCTGAACCCTCACATGGTGACAGGGGGATAAGCACTGACACTACCTAAGGAGCCAGACCATCTCTAATGGCTTCAAACATGACTATTTTTTCCTTTTGGCAATCAAAGAAAGAATCTGTTGGCATCCCATCCAAGAGATGATGCTTTTTCAAGAGGAATCTCTGAATTCAGAAGTCATCTTGACCTCTCATATCTTTCTGGATAGTACACTTCAGTAACACTGTAACAATATTGTGGCTAATTGGAAATGGCTGGGGTGCACTACAGCGACTCAAAATAGAGAGAAAAAGATTTCTGAAATCTTTGACTCCACTCAGGCCTCTGTAGCCAGTGGGCTGTGAACTACAGCTGTGATAAATTTTGCTTAATTAAATAATAACAGATTGAGACATACTGTACCAACCCAGCTTCCCCTATCTGATCAGTATGCATGATTAAAAGAGCAAAATCATTCTAATGTAACAAAAAAAATCCTTTTTTTTCTTTTTTTCCTGTTTCATGCTGTGAAGTTCCTACACATTAACCCAGGCAGGGCTGTAAACCCCTGCATAAAATCACACATTAAAATGAAAAGCAGAAGGAGCTTTTAAGGCGTGTGAACAATGGCACTGGAAATGGACTCTACGCTGAAGCCAAGCAAAAAAAAAACAAAGTTCAGACCATCTACAGACCCTCTACAGCTGCCAGGTTTGAATGCAGTACTGTAGCACCACTAAATCAATCAGGCAAGGTGAACATCATTTAGTGTTTTGAGCACTTTCAGGGTTTAAGGTGGTTAAGGCATCTATGCATGTCAAACCTCACACTAAAGAATCAGAATCAGAGAATATCCTGAGCTGGAAGGGTCCCACAAGGATCATTGAGCCCAACTCCCAGTCCTGCACAGGACACCCAAGAGTCACACCATGCAGGACATTTTCTGAGGGGGGAACTCTATCACAAAATGTAGTTTTCCCCTTCCTATGCCAGCCAGGTTTCAACATGTTCCCAGCCTTTGGAGATGATGCCTTTGCACGATCCAGGCAATACTGCTGCAGACACCAGCCCCACAGCATGAATTTGTCTCTATCCCTGTCTCATGCTTTGGAGATTAAAATCTGATAGGCAGCCACTCAGCGCTTCTTCTTCTCCATCTACATTTCTGAAACTGAGACAAGGTGATATTGATCCATAAAAATTAAACTTTATTCAATTGGTGAATTTGATTATGGAAAATGTCAGCTCTTCTTTTCTCTTGTGCTAGTGTCCAATTTTCTGACAAGCTAATAATGTAACATTCACTTCTCCATCATTTTTGCATTGCAGTGGAAGAAAAATACCCGGAGGAGTGAAATGGTTTTCATGGATGTATAGCAGCAGCTTCCTCTACAGCACACAATACAAAATTATGTAGATCTTCCAAAACTCAGATTTATATTTTGTACATTTATGAATGAAGCTGATTTTCACACAGGAAAAGCTGCTTGACCAATCGTTTTGTTTTGTTTTTCTGTATAGGCCTAGGCCCATTCCTGATGACTTTTCTTTTTTTTTTTTTTTGTTTGTTTGTTTGTTTGCTAATTTTCTCTTTCAGTTTTGCATGTCAATCAACTTCTAACCTCATCACTTTTAGACCAAATTTACCGTGTTAACCAAAATGCCAAATAATTTCCAAATCAAGGGCCTGTTTGGGTATAGCCTTGGCTCTTGTCAAAGTAGTTTACATTTGCTTCTCTTCACAACAAAATTTTTCTTCAGTTTTAACCCATGCCATCAAAAACACACGCATTTGTGTTCCATGTGCTGCTGAACCCAGCTCCCAGTGACAGGACACAGACATCCAGGTTTCAGCAGTACAAGTGATGGCCATGCCCACATCCTTCTTTTTTTCCTTCTGCTGAGTTATGTTCAATGGCTTGTAGATAACAAAACACGACATGAGGCTGGAGCAAATCCTGCAACACCTCTCTGAAAGAGTTATTAACAGGGAGGCTCATTCTTCCCTTGCTGCTTCTGCTCTTACACCAGTGTGATGCCATTTGTTCTGGTGGAAGCATTCTTGTTTTGCACTGAGACAAGTGAGAGCAAGACCTGGATACATAAAGGCAGGTTATTATCATAAATCCATATTAAAAGTTCAGTTGCACACCTTGCCATGAGAAGGGAGGAATTTCTGCTGCACTTTGGAGTAGCAACATGTATATCCATGTATAAGAAAAGGTTTCATACTTGTTGGTTTCCATCAACACCTTTACAGGTGAAACCACCTTCCAGGTGACTTCTTTAGGGATAGCCTAGAAATTGAGCCACCCTCTGCTCTAACTCAGACTGGTGCAATCTGTAACCTGTGTTTGGTCCCCATCTCTCCTGATCTCACAGGTCACCTCCTCAACCAAAGCTGATTCAGATTTTTAACCCAAAAATAGACTTGCATGATGAGTTAATCCTCCCTTAGCTCTGAGAGAGCCCATCAGACTCCCCACAGTGATTTCAGGCCCAGACTATCACTCCCAGTGAAGCTCAGGCACAGCTTTTGCAAAGACATCTAATTTACAGTGTCATGATGTGAAATAATGGAGGAAAAAAAGTATTATTAGATAATCTGTTCCTGGTGCCCTTTGTCCTCAGTGTTAGAAGCAGTTGCTGCATTTTTAGGTGGAATTTGTTGAACTCAGGGCATCTGCTCTTAGACGTTTTCTCCTATCATTCCCATCTTCATTGAGGGGAGTTACCACTGAACATTGCTCCAGGTAATTAAAAAATCAGAGCTTCCTTGTAGCTATCATGGTTCTTTCAGATTTTTAATCACACTCATAGTTCCCTGCAGAGAATTTTTCATTTTTAATTCCCCCTTTCCAGCACTGTCACGGAATTCCAGTGTTGAAGCTCTGCACTCTCCCTCTTTGCTGTGTTATTTCCCTGCATATTCAGGGATTCTAACAGTCACCTCATTTGTCAGACCAGCCCAAAAGCTTGTGTCCTGTTGAACAGCCATCCTGATCCCTATGTCCTTCTCAGCTGCTGTTTTCCAAGAAACATCCCCCAGGGTGACCTACATTCCTCCTCCCAAGATAGTTGATGTATGTGGGTTTATTAAAATGTGTGTTGTACAATAGATCCATTTATTACGGTGATCCAGATCAGCCAGCAAAATTCCCTTATCTGTAATTTCACTTACCCTCATTTTGAGTGCTGTCAGCAAAGATTTTATATTTTCTTCCAGATGCTGTTAAAGCACAGATTAAAGATAGTTCTCACTCTGAACAATCCCTCACCCTGAGATGCTCATCACCAAATTTACAGTGTGGTCACTGCTTACAATTACTTTTTGAGATCCACCACCCGTTTTAAAATGTGTTTACTTGTCTTGGTACAAAGCTCGTGTTCTAATCACAGAGTCTCATGGTATCAGATTCCTCTCTGAAATCCAAGGATTCTGTATCAGCACAGTTACTGTCATCAGCATAATTTGTAATCAAATCAAAGACCCATATCGGTTTTACAAGAACTATTCCCATGAAATCATGCTAACTAGCATTAATTATGCTGTTTCTTCCCTGCATGTATCTTGTAGCAGTCTCACCATGACTTCGCCCAGTATCATTTTCACATTAAATGGTCTCCCATCATCCCCCTCATCCTTCTAAAACACTGCAATAACCTCCCTTGAAGGGAAGTGCCACGTCTGCAATAATTCCCTGATGGACAACAGACAAGAAGACATGAGAGATGTCATTATTTAGGACAGGCAGATCTAAGCTACTTTATTCTGGGCTCATGGGTATAAAGCCTCTGGGTCCACAGTACTGTCAGGTGGGATCCTGGTCATTCTGGGGTATTTTTCTGGGAATTGAGGGGCAGGATGGCACCAGTTCATCCTTATTTTCCAGACGTCTCATGGCATAGGAGCTGCTGAGACTTGAGTCAAACTTGCATAGGTCCCAGACTGTCTGAAGATAGGGAAAGAACTCATGGCAACAGGTGCTTTCTCTTGACCACCCAAGTGCTACTCTGTGCCTTTGTCTCAGGGAAAACTGCTTCCAGAATTTAGGCACAACATAGATGAAATGAGTCTCTTACTGCAGTAAATAAGAACTTTCTTGCTTCTGTTCTAGCCCTGCAGAGATGTTTCAGTTATTCAAGAAAGCGGCATTATAATAGAGCAAACTATTATTATTTTCTCACTGTCAGTGTTTGCTTCTCAACATTATCATTATTTAATCCATCACTGCTCTGGCAATTTTCCTGTGCATTTTGGAGCATATGAACTCGTAATAATGAAAGGTCTAACTGTCCCTAGTCTTGTTAAGTGTGGTTAGACAAACTAAAACTAAAATGATTTGCTTTTCCAATAGCACGTATTCTCAATTATACTTTATCATGGTTTACAAGCTAATTCACCACCTCTGATAGCTCAGAATGACTGAATATATTTTCGCTGCAGCAGTGGTAGAGGAAAGAAAAGGAGATATTGAGTCAGGGACTGAGTGGCCTGTAAGAATGAGCATGTTGGAAAGGAAATTTACTGGGCTGAACCATGTTAAGATCTTCACCAAACCAGCCTCTAGCTATTCTCAGAGAGAAACGAGGAGTTTTTCATGCTACTTTTTCTCTATTCTACGAATGCTTTTCTGATGTTTTTGGCTCATTTCCCCACTGCTATTCAGGTCTGAATCCAATTTAGTTAAACTGATGTGAAATCATGAGTAAACAATCATATGTCAGCTTAGAACACACTGAGTTTTGCTTGGGCTTGTAAATCTACCAGTAAAAGCTAAGCCTTCATAAGCCAGATCTAAACTGATTTGAGAGAATCTGTGCACAAATCACTCTGGTAGTTAAATTACTGCTTTTGCTAATACTGAATACTGAAATAGTTCCATCTGTGAATGTTTAATAAAGACTTTGAGTGAGGTCATCGAATTACAGGAGTGAGAGCGTTAATTATTGTCAGTAGGGCAACCTCACTTTGTGTCTTTGCACTTTGTTTTTGTTTTATTTGGTCAATTACCTGCAAAATATTGCCTGACTGTTGGAAAGATTGTGGTAACCAAAACAATTCAGGTTTGGGTGCCTAGATAAAGAGAGCCTTTTGAATCTTTTTGTCTTAGTACTAACATAGAAGAGGTCTGCAACAATACTTGTCTCATTTTCATCCACAAAAATAATATGATTTAGCTAACCACAAAATCTTTGGAACAAAGCACAATATTGCCAAATCTGGTCATCCACAGAAGAGGAAAAGAATGGATGTGGGGTTTTCCTATGCTGCTGTATCACCATATTTCCTGGCTCCTTTCTGTTGTTAGGTTCTCCTGCCTTCAGTCTCTTGCTGTGAGAGCTTTGCAATGAGAATAATTCATTGCTGGGAGATCAGTGCATGAAATACACATTTAGTCACTGATGATTCGGACCAAAATTTTATCTACAGGAAAGCTTTACCCTGAATATACATCACTGTGAAATATGTAGCATTTTCCTTGGCCTAGCAGAGAGATTTGGGATCATCAATATAATCTGACACAGAATTTTGTCACAGATTTGCTTTACCTTGCTGTGCAATCTGCAAGGTTAGCAGTAACCTCAGCTCCTACAGAACACAGCTGTCACCACTAGCAAGTCATGCATGGTGTGAGGAACTAAATAAACTGCTTATCTAAACAATCATTGATTCTTGTTAGCAGGTAGGCTTAACAAATAAACAGGTATGTTGTGGGAATATAGCCACGGTGGCAAAGGAATGCAGAAAGGAGTTGGATACACAAGATGGAGCAACAAGCACAAGCTGAATGGTTTTAATGTTAATCCTAACATTCCTCATTAAAACTGCAATCTGTTCAAAGGGAAAAAAAAAAATCATTCATTTGCTTTCCCTATCTTTAGCATTTCTAATTTTTGCTTTAATTATTAGTGAAAACGTCCTTAAGAACTTTCTAGTCACTCTCATTTTAATGTGTGTCAAAACAGGAAGCAAACTTTAGCTTGGTTGTTCCCCTGATACACCTTATAATTGAGAGGTAATTGATAGCCAGATGCTTCCTCATCCAAAAAGCTGTTTTTTAAGGCGTAGTATGACAAGTTAGGCAGCAGGATTAGTTTATCACTAAATCCACCCAAGGATAAAGATGGAATGACACAACTGCAACCAAGACCGACTTTGTTGCTTTGATAAAACATTGTCACTGATTTCCTTTGGCTGACAAAACCACGTGCAACAGTGCCCTGTTACCCTCTGACCCACATGAAGCTGAGCTTTGACGGATGCTTTGTGTCCCCTTACCCTCATCCCTTCAAACCGTGACAGTGCTCTCAGCGGCCGCAGGGCCCGCAGGGTCCTGAGGGATTTGATGGGACCCATCTCGGAGTATCCAAGAGTGTTGGCAACCAGGCTGATTAGAGAGACCTGGATGGAGACACAAAGCGAAAATTCAGCCTCTTAGAACACTCCCGCCACTTTCCTTCTCTTCTGACTCTCTTCCCTGGAAAGAAACAGCTGGTTAGTGGAACAATGGGGAAAAAAGTCTTAAATGGGAAATATTATTCTGTGTGGATTCACACAGAAGAAAGGATGGTCCTTCACAAAATGGATGAAAAAGGAGATCACCATAACAGACCCACCACTCCATGCTGTTTTGTGTGCACTCCCCGAGGTGTGTGTACCTTCCACTACCCAAAATACGAAGTCAGGTAAGTGTTACAATTCAGAGTTTTTTGGCAGAAAGCACATCTAACCCTTTCCAGCAGAGATTGATATTTTGGTATCTACATCAACATATCTACACCAGTTTTCAACTAAGTCTTTAGAAACAAGTCTTCTACACTGCTGACAGACACGACTATACCACAGACCTTAAAAGATTAACATGCATGGCTCTTCCATTCTGCTTGTATTCACTTTTTCTGGTTTCTGCACAGTGTCTAAAGGAGATGGAAATCTGACAGGTGCTCAGTGTTCAGGTTCCCACCTTTCAAAGACTATTTCTTTGAAATGAACTTACTGAATCTGGAAGCAGCATGGAGGGGTCCCCATGCTCTTCATGTTCTCAGAGCTTTTGTAGTGCCCTAGTGGGTCAGAAATGTGGGTGGTATCAGGCACAGGACTTGATTCTGAATGAACAATGAGCTGAGTGGCAGTGGAGGTTATGAACACATGGAGCAATAGCATTTTGCATGCTCAAATCAGTGTTCACAGCCTGAAATCTTACTGAGCAAAGACTGAAAACAAACAGCTCTCCAACACTGTAGGTATCATGCCAATTTGCACGTATTAAAAAACCCCAAAACAACAACAACAACAAAAACCCACCCAGAATTAATCACCACATGCTATAAAATACTATGCTTTTAGAAGGAAGAACCTGTGTATATTGCTTATTACAGTTCATTTTCCTCCTTTTAAATTTGTTTTTATTTTTCTTACTTACCATTCTCACAGCCTCAGTTATCACACTATTGGTTATCTCATGCTCACCAATGGGAGTGTGCAAAGCTCATCTGTGAGGAGTGGGTGCTGTTGTCATTTTCAAGATAGCAGCTAAACCTAAAAGCAGGGACTCCTCCACGTTATAAAAAATAAGTGCTTATTGTAAGGAAACTCCAGCACCCTCTTAAACACTGACATACACAGAGGGAAACATTCCTTTTTATTTTAGGATGGGATGACTTTTACTTTGAAGCCCGCTGCTGGCTGACCAGCCCAGCATCACCCATGAGGTCTGGGATAAATCAGGGCAAGACCAGCCTGGTCCCTGAGTCCCAAGACAGTGTCCCCTATGGAGCAGCCTTTCTCCTGAATATGCATTTATTTACATACCAGTGCTGTCTGCACAGCAAAGCATCTTTGTAAAAACTTGCTCAGTTTGTTAAATTATTTACCTGCTGATGGCTTTATTGTGCTATGTGGGTAACTAAGGGCAGGAGGTCTCAGAGAAACCAAGCCTGAACTGGGGTTTCTGCCAGGATAAGTCAGCCCCCCACTGCAGATGACTAAGTGGCACAGAGGCTGGCTGTCACCCTGTAAGATGTGACAAGGTGTGACACAGACTCACATCCTGTGTACAGGCAGAAGGAAGGGCTTAATAAACACTTCTGCCTTTTAGTGCTGAGTGCCCTATAAGAACATCACAGCAGGCAGGTAGACTGGGTTCAAGGTCTGATGTCTCAGGCCCTGTAGACACTGGGGAGGTAAAAATCACCAGCAAAGTGTTTGCTTCCATCTTTAGGAAAGCAGATCTGAACCTGTGACCTGAGCATGATGCCTAAGTCATTTTAGAGTAAGCAGTGCCATAGGTTTGACATGCTCCTTTCACCCAAATCCTGCTCACCCAGTGCCCACAGCTGAACAAGAAAATCTGGGTTTAACTTAAAAACCATCTTCAGCTCAGCAATGCACCCATCTTCTGTCTTCCCTGTTTCTCATCAGCCTGGTTTACATCCTGTACTCTGAAGTTGCATTAACACAGAGTTCAAATCCTCCTCCTTTTATTAACTCTTCCCACTAACTAAATGTTGGGTAAATAATGATAAAGGGCTGAGGATTTGTCTGACAGCAGTAGGCAAATCTACACTGTAGTAATATACTAAAGCCATTCAACTAAGTCATCTTAAAAGTCTAAAAAATAGCTGGCATTATGGAGAAATCATGATGGGGTAACACTCTGGCACATATTTCTTTGGTGGAAATTTTGGTAGAGAAAACAGCCTTAAACTCACAAAGCCTTGGGGGTTCCTATTCAGAAAGGCAGTATGAAGGCATGAGAAAAACAGCTCAATGATTGTATGCTCAGAAATAGAAACCAAGATCACATACCAAGGGAAGCTCATTAACTTGTAAAATTTATCTGCAAAATGAATGTCAATATTTAAATGAAAATGAATCAAATACAGGGTACCCAACACCCTTCATTGCTAGTTTCACCCATAATGACTGAAAGTCAGATCTTATCAAGGCCTTCAAACTGCTTTGGTTGGAGCATCTGCACAATTTCTCCCTCATCCTGGATTTATGTCCCACAACTGTCCTTTCTCCCAGGGTAGAAGATTTTTGGTTCAAATCCTGCAAGACCAGACTTTGGATCTGAGTGTCGTTTTCTTTTGAGTGCCACAAATGTCACCCTGAAACACATCACAGGTGGTGTTGCCCTCCTGACACAGATTTATACAACATTAGATATCTCTGCAGAGGATTAGGTCATGAAGCTGTGTGATATTTGGCAATCATTTACAAGGCTGGAGTCAGAACAGAGTTTGAGACAACTTGCTTACATGCTTGGATGTTGGGTTTGAAGGTATCCCTGTCAACTTTTATTTATAGGAGAATTACCAACACAGGGACTTGGCCATTTGGACTTGATTAAAAGTGACCTGGAAGGTTATTTTTAGGAAAAAAATCAAGCAGTTTTCAAAATTGGTGCTGACTGCCCCACATAATCACAACAAAAGGTGAAGTCAGCTATTTCTGTCTTTTTTTTTTTTTTTTTTTTTTTTTCAAGGAAATTGCGCCCAAGGCNTTTTTTTTTACTGTTGCAAGGCAATGCAGCCCAGAGCTGCTCTAAAGTTCTGCTTTGTGCTATGCTCAGAATCAAAAATGTGCTGGCACCCAGAAAACACCTCTAGGGTCAATGTAACCTCCAGATTCAGGATAAGTCACACACACATTTCTAATCTTTTCAGCACCTATTTGCAAACAGTTTTGTAGGTTTTTCGTAAAAAAACCTGCCCCTGAAGCAGCCCTGTAATTTGGTGGAGAGCAAGTGAATCTTAAGGAGTCACTATTGCTTGGAACTATTTCCCATAAAACACCCAATTTGCTGTTGACCTTGAGCTTTCACCTCCACTTCACCCTTTACACAGCAGGTTACAGGTAAGCTATGGAATCCCTCATCCTCCTGCGCACTTCTGAGCCAAGCAGATTCATCAGAGCTCCCATCTGCTCTGCCTCCAGCATTTCCCTTGGAGGTCTTTCCAGAACTTGCCAGATCTTACCAGAGAAGCTTTCACAGCTCTCCATTTACCTTAATCAGGGAATAGTTTCCCAGTGTTAGGTCTAGACTGCTCCTTATTCCCTTGACTTGCTGCTCATTTGGCGACCCTGAAGTCTTCAGAACAATGCTGTCACTGGCATTTTCTAACCTGAAGTCCAGGGCACAACCTGGCCAGGATTGAGAGGGACAGGGGTCCTCATAAATCAGTGTATGCAACCCTGCCTCCACAGACTTCAGCCTGTGACACACAAGTCTCACTAATCTCATGGACTAGGACGTCAGTCATGTGGCAACTCTTCCCTTTTGCATTCCCTGGATCATCCTGGCACAGCCAAGAGCCCAGCCTCAGTGCTGTCAGACACTTCCCAAAATTTATTCCAGCCCAAAAGAGTGGAAACCCCAAAAGAGTCAGCATTTACTGCCCAGCTCAATGGCAGAGTTTCCCATCAAAGCTCAGGCTCCTGGCAAAGCCTTGTAGAAACTACCTAAACAATTCATCTCCTTGCTATCATAGACAGGCAGAGAGTGTGGAGCTCTCTCTGATCCTGGCATTCAGGGAAGATTTTTTTTCCCCTGTTCCTGACTTTCTTTGCCCAGAGATAGTTTCATCTATGTATCTATAAGAATATTGTGTCAATAAATATAGACCTGTATTTCTATATTCACATATATTTCTAAACTCCCACAAATTTCTATATTCCCACATCTATCCACACACAAGTTTATCTGTATAGATTTTACAACAATTTGCATGACAGCTGCCTGGAGCTGGGCAAAGGGAGAGATAAATGAACCCCACAGCTTTTAGGGTTGCCATTTTCGGTCTCATGATCAAGGGAAAATGAGAGTTTTTAATTTTCGTGCACTGGGCACTAGAAATACCAGCCATGGGGGTTAACAAACCTGTGGCTGGTGTTTTGAGAGCCAGTCTCCTGCTATCTATGTGCCTTGGTGGCATCAGCTTGGGTCTGGAGTGTCCCTCTGTAGGACATTGATATGTGTTTCCAGGGCAAAATCAAGAAGAATCAATGAATTTTGAGTGCTAGAATACAGGGAAGGATCTCTAATGAAAGGTTAGCCTTGCTGATAGCTGTATAAATTATATAAATACATACATAATATAACTCTAATGACAGTAATTTCTGAATGCCTTAATAATTTTGACAATCCACTTAAAAGTCCTGTCCAGGAAATAGAACATTTTTCAGTAATTTCCAATTTCTTGTCACAATTTCACTGTTTTGCAGAATTTCTGTCATTCTTAGGGTATGAAATATGACTTATGCATGTGTCCAGGTGGCATCTGGAGTAGCGTTAAACTCCCAGTGTGCTCATGCTGGTCTCACAGTCATTCACCAGTTACAGATGTGCAGCATTGTCTGACTATTTAAATTATTCACCATGAACACACAGAGATAAAATTCTACAATAATTTTATGTGTCTTCATTATCTGACAGTGACCTAAGCAATCAGTGCTGTAAACCAATGTAAACCCAGTAAAGCCACCAGAACAGAATTTTAAGGTGGCAGAAAAACAATTACAAAGCAGGGAGCGCAATAATGCAGCACACAGAGGGGAAAAAGGCCTTTAATTATAAGATCACAGAGGCTTTTTTTCCCAAGGACTGATTGCATTTAGAACAGCAGTGGGTTCCTCCCTACATGAACACATTTTAATATCATATTAGCAGCCTCCACAGACTCCCAGTCCATGGGGGGTTACAGGGAGTCAAGGGCACAGAGTCTGGGAGCAGTGCTTCACCCAGGGCTGGTGGAGGTTCCTAGAGCAAGGAGAAACTGGAATAAACTGTTTGAGCTGGAATAAAGGCTGCTCCTCTCTTTTCTTTTTTTTCATTCCTGAAAGCACATAATTTCAGATAACCTGGGAGCATCCTCTGGACCTGGCTAGAAGCAGACAGACCTGAGCAGCACCATTCCAAAGCAGGCACTACCCAGCACAGACTGTGTGTTTTAATTAACCCGTGACCACCACTGATGTGAATTAATAGCAGAGCCCTGAAAACAAGGAATTCTGCCTGAGCAACAGCAAAAATCATCCTTGGATAATCATAGAAATCCTAAAACCAACCAGAATTTCCACTAAATGCCTGCTGCTGCACACATCTGAGAGGGATGCCCTGCAAGTCTCTGTCTCAGGGACAAGGGGAGACCTTCTTCCTGGTATGGGCAAGAGCATATGCTTTATGCAGCCAGGGATTTCATCAAATTAACCTGCTTGTTCAAATTAGAGGGGAGGGAACAGCAGGCAGGAAAAAAAAAAAAAAAGACATCTGAATGGAAGCCCAGCAGCTGAGCTGAAAGCTCTGGCCATTTATTTAAATAAGTAGTTCAAGCTAATGCAGGCCCCTGGTGCTTTCAAATAGCTCTTTGTGTGCCTCAGAAACACCTGTCTTGCCCTCTCTAATTGTGCCTTAAAAAAAAAAAAAAATAGGAGAAATAGTGCTTGGATTGCTGTGGGTGCCTCTTTCCAATGCAGCCTGGCTTCTCCTGTGTTTTGCTGCCAAGGATAGGATCACTCAAAGACCTCCTCACTGTCCAGTGTTTTTCAGAGCCAGGCCTGAAGTTACAAGTTTCTTCTCTCGATTTGAAAAGGAACAAAATTCAGTCTTTACCCCAGAAGCAAGCTGGAAAACCTACAGGAAAATGAGACTTTGCAAATAAACTGAAATACATGGATTCTTCTTTTGGCTCTCTGAAATATCGTTGGGAAAAAGGAGCTTGTAATGAGGTTGGTACTCCTCTCAGCATCCACCCTTTCTGAGCATACGTTTATTGTCATTTTATTTTTTTTTTTAATATCCCTTTGTCATTTCATTCTGACACTGCATTTTCTGCCATACAGATGCCAAACCATATGATTGCACCTGCCAATCCAGAAATTGCACATTATGAAAGAAAGGCATAAAGTTAAAGGGAAATCTTAAAAATAGGACACTAGAGAGACACTAAGGTGACCTAAATTCCCATCTCTGCTCCCTGTTTCCTTGAATCACAGCCCTCATGTACAGGTAAAGACTACAAACTCCTTAAGGCTACTCTGGGGTTGGTCCATGGCTTGGAGAAAATGTGTCTGGAAATGAGCTATCAAAGGGCTTCCCTCACTGCAGCAGTTCATTACTGCTCGTGGAGTGCTCTCATGCATTATAACATGATGGGCTACATGAGTGCCTAGATTAATTATAAACAAAAATTATCTCCTGGAAAGCCCAGTGCTACTTCCTATTACTCAAGTTTAAAAACTTGTTTACTTCATCCACTTTTTTCTTTGGTTTCTTTTTTTTTTTGGTGGTGGGTTTTTTGTTTGTTTGTTTTGGTTTGGTTTTTTATTGGTTTTTTTTTTCCCCAGGATTTTTCCACCTTTTTCTATTTTTTTTTCTCCATCTACTACTCAGACTATAAAGGCTACAAAATCCTGTTAATATTCTATGTTCTCAGCTTGTCTCCAGGTCCTCATGTCCAAGCTTTTCAAGGCAATGCTTCCTTTTCAGAGGGCAGCCTTGTTGCAAACAGCATGTGTCACTCTTGTTGGGTTAAATGCTTTTAAATAAATCATTCCTGCATCCTAATTGCTTCCTGGTGGTTTCCAGAAGAACCTCTTTATGTCTTGCTGTTCTCTTAATCTGTCACCTCCCCTACACCTGCTCAGGCTTTTCTAACAGCTCCAGTCAATTCCCAGGGCAGATGGCTGAGAATCAAGAATTAAACCTCAGCTAATTTCCGAGGGCAAGTCGACTGTGAGCTTTCACCCAGCGAGGCAGCAAACTGACTTATTGATCTGCAGTTTTCTCCCCCTCACCAATTACAAATGGATTCTCAGCTTGTCTCAATTCACCTTTTTACTGCAAACAGGCACCTTTGCCACACCTCGACGTCCTGTTTATCAGCACTGGGTAGGGATCATGGAATCACAGGATCTGCTCAGTTGGAAGAGATGCACAAAGATCATGGAGTCCAACTCCTGACCCTGTACAGAACACTCTAAAAGCCACACCTTGTGCCTGAGAGCATTGTCTAACCTCTGTCAGGCTTGGTGCTGTGACCACTTCCCTAGACAGCCTGCTAGGGGTTCCTGTGAATTTTGGGGATCGTGTGATGTAACTTGATCAGACAAAGCTTGGCCAAGTCCCAAGAGCTCCCTCCACAGTGGCTCTGCAGATGCAGATGCCTTGAAAACTCTGGTGTTTCAGTTATGATTTAGAGCAAAACAATTTCTTCATGGTCAACTGTGTTCTCCTTCTCATCCAAATGCTCTGTGGAGACAGCCTGGATTTAGTGCAGCTGGACAGGAGAGACATTCTCCCCTTAAAAAGATCTCCAAAGCCACCTCATGTTTCATCCCAGGGCACCTTTCTGATCCAGAATGCTGTAGTCAGGAGTGGACTTGGTTATTATTTATTATGTGAAGATGCCAGGGGTGCACACAGTGATTACTGACAGATCATTTCCCTGGGGTTCAGCCCCATCAACTCTGATACATTTCCATCCCAGGTAGGAGTTGAGGTGCTGAGGTACAGGCAAGTTTCTTTCTGGACAGGATTAGGATCAACTCTACTTAGATATGACATAATGAAAACAACAACAAAAGCAAAAAAAAAACCCCAACAAAAGCCCCAAAACCAAACCAAACCAAAACACAAAGAAAACCAAAACCCCAGAACAAGCTAAGCAAACCAAACAAGCATGCAAACAAACAAACAAACAAAAAAAAAAGGAGAAAAATCTGTTTGTGTTGCCTCCTCAAGGGCTGTTCTGGATTTGCTTGTTTCCCTAAACCATGATGTTCCAAATCAATATGAAAAAATACCAAATTTTTTGTGGGAAACATGACAGTCTCAGCTTGAAAATCAGCTCAGTTTAGTTGGGTTCTTGTACCTGACTGATCCTGAATTGTATTGAATATGTCCCTGTTGTATTAAATATGCCAGAATGGAGAGGAACTCTGAATAATTATAATACCCCTGACTTTTGCCAGGAAGGATAATGATACAAATAGGAGTACATACCAAAAGTAGGAATGTTAACCTTCATTTGCCTTAGCACAAACATCCCAAAGTCAGCCACACCAGGGTAGGAGGTCTGCACTAAGTCTCTACACCAAGTTTCATCCCAATTCATTTCATCTCTCTCTCACTAATAGATAATCTCTGTCCCTCTGCAGGCTGTTTCTATCCCTTAATTTCCTCCTTTTCCCTCTTCTCAGGAGGAATCTCTTGAGCTGCTCCTGACCATCCTGGATGGTGGGAAGGTGTTTTTTTCGGTCTGCAAGTTGGGGTTTCAAAGGTGCTGGTCACCAAAGCGAGGAACTGTGGGACAATCCCCCATCCTCCTCTGTCCCTGGAGAGTTTGTGGTACTCTGGACTGTTAAATACAGTCAATGTGTCTCTCCCAGCTCAGCTCTTCCATGCAAGGGAGAACATCCCTGTGTATGGAATTTGGTGGCTCCACTCCCAGTGATGGAAAGGGGCAAGCAAACTGCCTGCAAGAACTCCAGAATTTTATTAATTATTTTCATTTTAAGCATAGTCTTCTAAAAAAGGATATTGAAAACTGCTCCATCTTTAAATAATTTTGAGAAATAAAACTGTTTGGTAAATCTAGCTCAGCGAAATCTGAGCAGAGATGGGTTTTTAACAGCACTTTTGGAAGTTGAAAATCTGCTTCAGTAATTGAAATTCTTCAGCATTTGCAGTAATTATTTATCTCCCAACCACTTCACAAGGTGCAGGCAGATGGTGAACTAGGCTTATTGTAGACTTTTCTCCTCACCTCCATTTTCCACCCCTTTTCCTGCAGCTGCAGCATGTTTTGTCCTGCTGTCCCTTGTCTGAAACTCAGCTTGTGCTTCCTCTTGGCAGAGCCTGGGTTCTCTCCTTTTAGCATCCATGTGGCAGCAAACATGAGGTGCAAACCAAGATAAGCCCAGACATTTGGATGTTTTTGCATGTGCTGTGTTGAGATAAAGTGTGGGGTGGCAGAAGGGGGATTTACAGCCTCGGCTGACCTGCTAACACACATTAAAACCACTTCATGTAGATTTTTTTTTTCTTTTCACCTATCTTGAAGTAGCCAATATGTACTAAAAGAGCATTTTTTCCCCTTTCCTTCTTTCTTTATTTTTCTTTTTTTTTTTTTTCTCTTCAAAATTGAGCTCCCTGGCTTCTGGAGAGGGGACCTCACTCCAATTGGTTATCTGGAAGGTTTATGCCATCAGAGTGGCTCAGTAGAACGTGCACTGAGAAAACTTCAAAAATCCCACATGTGCATTTGCTTTGAGGAACTGGGAAAAAGCTAGTCAAAAACTGAACTCTGAAGTTGTAATACCCTGTTGTACCCATGGGCTTTTGACAACTCACAAAGAACATTAATAAGTTCCCTCTGAAGATGCTGCTCCAAGTGACAAGACATATTATCTTTAATTTGCCTTGGCTGTGTTTTTGTCATTCTGCTCCTGTGTGCCTTTCTGAACAGAAACTAGACAAAAATTCACATGTTCTTAGGAGAATGTCCCAAGAATACAAATTGGATTTCAGTGCTGTTTGGGAACGACTCATTACAGCAGATTGTGTAATTACTGGTACAGCAAACAGACATCACCTTGTTAATCAACAGGGAATACAGATGGAAAAAAACAATTAAAGTAATCATAAGCCATCAATATTTACTTCACACAGCAAGTTTTTAATTGTCACTTAAAGACAATCCGACACAAGGGCATAATTTAATTCAATTCAATTTTAACTAGGGATAGAAAGACTGTTTTAAAATGTTCATCTCAGATTCAAGGATTATTAGCTGCTTCTTAACTTTGTCTGACAGTGAAATATTTGAAGCAGAAATTTTAGAGCAAGTGCTTTCCAGGAACTGTCTTGGAAAATGTAATACCTTTATTTTTGTTTAAGTATTCAGGGAAAGTGATGTTGCATTTAAGGTCTGAACATCCATGAGCAGATCTCAAACAAGCAAACAGGAAATTTGGCAGCAAACAGGAAATTTGGAAAGCTGCTCAGTGGGGAATATAGATCTCTAGTTACCAACTCAGCAGCTCCAGGCATACACCAGAAACATGCTGTGTTAGAACCACTCACAAAAGAGGAGAGCAAAAAATACATATCATTTCATTTCCATAAAAGTATCTACAAAATCCTGCCTAGTGGATTTGTTGAATAACTGTTTTGAGATGCCTGGCCTTCAAACCCATTGCTGAGCTGTCCTTGAGCTACTTTGCAGACAGATCTACTACCCAAAACTCTTGTGAGCCTCTGCCTCCATGGCAGGGGAGATGGAAAAGGGACAGAAAGAACAATCTGCATCCTTGGTGACCCAGCTGGAGAGAAACTAGTGGGGTAGCAGGGCAAAAACTGTGCTGCAGGGCACAGTGCAAGGACCACCCATTGCTGGAGATGGCTGGAGGGGAAGGAGGCTGCCAGCATCCCTAACAAAGCCATTGTTTAAGAAAATAGCTTTCTCCACATGTGAAGACTTGAAAGACAGAATAATCTTAGAAAGAATTGGTGGAGAAACCCTCATCTCCCCTCATCTCTGAAATCAGAACATGACAATCAGGCTGGGTTTTTGTAAGCCTCATTGGGACTAAAGTTTGGTCAATTAAATTGAACACAGAAGTTGCAATGGAGATGATGGATTTGTGATAATGGACTTTTGTGGAGTGATGACATTAGTCCTGGTTTAAAAGGATTTCTCCCTGAATGCCACAGGTAATGAAATTTGGCTGTGACTTTCTTTCCTGAGAGAGAGTTCTTACTAATGAGTTGGGAGTTCACACCTCTTTCCTCTGAGCGACAGCTTCTCTGGGGTTCCAGCCTCTCACCTCTGCCTTCAGCACATGAGCAGCAAGTGAAGAAGCTGCTGACTGCAACACCTCCAGACTCTGAATTATGCTAAGCCCCAGATGGATGTCTTTCCCAAACCGACCATGCAATGGAATAATCCATCTGTTGTCAGCAGAGACTGGGACATAGCTCAGAATTAATTGGCCGAAGCTCAAGCTAGATAAGCTCAAGATAATATTTATAGGTCAGAGGAAACAAATGAAAGGAACATCAAGCCTGACACCAGCATGCACAGCTGGTGGAGTCTCTGCTCCTTGTTCCAAAGGCCAGCTCTTGCAGGACAGGCCTGCTGGAGAGCAGTTCCCACAAACACTCACTTTGGGCGCCACTCGCCTCCATCCCTGGCCAAGTTCAGACTCGTTTAATCTGCTTTGTCCAAAGAGGTTTTGATTGCATGGATGCTTGGAAAATACCTGTTCTTTGTGGAAATACTTGCCCATGCATCCTAGGAAAGAGGATTGTGCGTAAATGCCATTCCCGATGGTGATATTGATGTCTGTCTACACGTCTATCTGTCTGCACAGATACTACAGTCTCTGCCTTTCCCTCATGTGAAAAGGGCTGTGGATTGAGTGCCCACCACTGCAGTTCATGAGCACAGAGAGCTGATATTTGCAGTGCAGAAGTGTGTTACTTTTAGCAGTACACTTCTTTTTTGTGGGGTAACTTGTACAGATGTGCATTGATGTTTGTTCAGTATGCCCAACTTTCAGCAGACAACTAAGGCATCTTTCCCAGATGCCCTGAGCAGAAATGAGCCTGCATTTTGTGGTTTGATTAACCTTTTCTCTCTTTCCTCCCAAAGAAATCTGTAGCAGAGTTGTTGATAGGACATTATCGTATTGCAATGTATGTGAAAGCATTCTCTGCTACGCTAGCACACTTCTTTGAGACTCTGAGAAGCCCATTACCAGAGATCAATCTTTAGGGATTCTACATCCATCAAAAATAGTTCAGTTTGTGGATTACTCTGTGTTCTGATGTTTAGGCATTGCAAAACAGAATTTTCTTTAGTAATCCACAAGTGTCAGATGGAGCCTCTGCTATTCCATTGGCCCAAATCAGTGCCAAAGGTCTTTCACAAGGCAATAAAAAAAAAAAAATTCAGCAGCAAAATGCTTATAACCCCTCTGGGTTCAAATCCCATTTAGAAATAGTGAATACTTGCAAATTTTGAGCCAGTTCTATGAATTATTCAAACAGAAAATAGATTCAGAGTTGCATTTGTACAATGAGAAAACACAGATGAGAGATGGTTTCACATGTCCAATCATAAATCGACCATCACAGCTTGAATTCTGAATACTGATACCAAACCCCTAATGAATAATTTGCAGATCAGGAATTTTTAAGTGAATAATTTTAAACAAATAAATTTGAGAAAATCAGACAAGTGGTTCATCTGCTTCTTTTGGAGCAGCTAATTCACCCATTCACTCCCTTCTGCAGCTCAGTTGCAATGATTTGGTTCTCAAAGGACCAAAAAGAAAATGTAAATTGAAATAAAAAGTGTGCTGGAAAAAATTATAGGATATTACTGTGCCGATTCAGAGTGGCAGGGTTAGCAATAGGGTAGGAGAAAA
Source organism: Phainopepla nitens (assembly GCA_013400175.1). Lineage (NCBI taxonomy): Eukaryota > Metazoa > Chordata > Aves > Passeriformes > Bombycillidae > Phainopepla > Phainopepla nitens. The sequence goes on from VXBQ01009490.1 coordinate 48,273, forward strand.
GCATCTGTTAAACCTGCTAAAAATATAGTAGCAGGTTCTCATAATCTGCCCTGGGAAAATATTTTTAAGAAAAGAATAGTGCAGGGGGAAAAGATTTATTCACTGAAAACCTTAAAGAGCAAGTGATGGCCTAGATTCAATCAACAACCAAAACAACTCAAGGGTGGAACAACTTCTTGGTTGGATTGGGACATTGCAAAATGAACACTTAAATGTGGGTGGAACATTTAAATGTGGGTTGAGAAAATAAAACATTCTGGGTCAGTAAGAAGGCTCTGGGATTTATTTTCTGGGGACAAGGAGAGTCCCAGGGCCAGTGTCTCCCCTGTTTTATGCCATACATACTCAGATGTGTGACAGGGGAAGGTGAAGCCCCTTTCACAGGCCATCTGCGGCTGCTTCTCCAATCCATCATTATAAATTCCACTATTAGAAGGCAAACTTGCAGCTAATTTACATTTTGGCTTTGTGTTCTTGTGTGGCTCCTGTTCCAAGGTGGGGTTTTCACACGGAGGACAGAATTCAGCTTAGTTTGTGGTTTACTCCCGTTGGTGTTAATAAGATGTTATTCTAAAAGTGGGAACTAATTTCAAACCACAACAGAGTTGCAAACTGCCACAGTGAATTCATCCTGCACACTGTTGCTCCAATCAAGCAGACTTCTACTTATGGTTGTGACAAGATTCATCCCTCATCCAGCCCTTCAGAAGCTCACTGAAAAGTAACTCCAACAACAAATTCCTGGCATCCCATCCAGTACTTTAGGTCACTCCTATTGCTCCCATTTTGGAGATGGAGAAACCAGAAAAGAACAGGTATGTCACCTAAATCTCAGTAAGAACAGTTTTCGGAGCTGAGCTATAACTTAGGAACTGGTAGATTCCAATTTTGTGGTTAAATAATTAAACCAGACCTTCCTCTTCTGCTGGAGCTAATCTGAGAACAATGAGTGCCTTCCCTTTAAAAGGTTTCTAAGGATATATGCAAAGAAGAATTTATGACCTACAGTTTATGTAAAGAATTTCCTTTTCATAAATCAATTTATTAAAGCTCTGGAGAAGCTTCCAAAGGCTCTGATCCAGCAGTCCACTTAAACACGTCCATAATTTCAAACAAGCAAATTGTCCCATTGAAGTGCTCTCCTGGGCTGGGGCCAAAGAAAGTGCAGTTCTTCCCTCGAGTCAAGGTTTAGATGTAGAACGGGTAAAAATAATTTCTCTGAAGTTTAATAAATTATATAATCATGGCAAAGCTCTGCCAGCCTCCCGCATTAACACCTCAAGCTAATAAGAATGGCCTCATGGAGATAATTGCCTCCTCATTGATACACTGAGATGAAATGTTAGTCTTATCTGGAGGACACGGTGTTGCTGACTTTTCCCAAATTTGGCAGATCCCACATTAATTCAAAGTGAATTATTGGAGCAGCCAAATCTGGCACTTGCAACACTTCTGGGACACGAGCTTCCTTCTGTTCAGACTTTTAAGGATTATCCTTAAATGTGGAGAAGTAAGCGTGGCGGTACTTCAAGGATTTGGAGTATTTTGCAATTTGTAGTAGTTTTGTAGCAGTTTTGTAGTAGTAAAGACACTTTGCCAAGAGAACCCTTCACGCCTTCTTCTGGACTCCTGCACTAGTAAATATTTGGGAGCCAGTACTGAACATACTGTTACACACTGCTGGCAGCCTCACCGGGGAGCTCCGCCAAGGACAGCTCCTCTAATCTGCTGAAAACCTGTGTGCCCAGGTCATGTGCAGAGCAGGCCAAGGTAACTGGACCTTGTGCTAGCTGGGAGTGTGGAATGGGATGTTAATTGCTGAAAGAAAGGGAGAATTCCTGGGGATAGGAAAGGGATGTGACTCAGATTAGCAGGGTGACAAATCTACGTCCCCACTAATGGCGTTCCTGTTTGCTTTGGGTCCTGGGGATGCACAGTTACACATCTAAACCTCCTTTGAGCTCTGCCTAGGGTTGATGCTCAGAATCAGAGTGACAGCTGTCCTTTCACAGGTGCAAACTGCCAAACTTAGCGGCCCTTTCCCACCCACCACAAAATCCAACAGGAGAAGCACTGCAGTTCCAAAATGATACTCACATCTACAATGAGGAAGTCCAGCCAGCACCAGGCACTGGTGAAATACTTCTTGAAGCCATAAGCCACCCACTTCAGGAGCATCTCCAAGACAAAGATGTAAGTGAATACTTTGTCAGCATATTCCAGCATGGTTTTTATGTTTTTTCGGTCTTCCAGGTAAATATCTTCAAAGGCCTGGAAGTACAAAGGATTGATTAATAACTTCTCCTGAGCCCTGATGGAAAGCATGGGTGTTGCACTGCAGGTCTGTATTTGGTAAAATATCACATACAGTCTGTGATTTCTGATATATTTTAACATTACAATTAAAAAGAATGTTCAGGCACAAACAGGACTCATCCTGACCAAAGAGATATCTGTTCAGCTTTCCCCTACAATGGACACAGGCTTGGCTATCTCTCTCCAGCCTCTATTGGCTGTGCTGGCTGTACATCCTTTGAGAGTAGGAAGAGATTCTGCGTCCTGAATTTGGAGTGCGAATCTGTGAGCAGAATGCCACCCCAAAGTGCCCTCATTTATCCTGCCTCATCTCCTGTTGGCTGTGCCAATGCTACCCAGGCACCTCAAATGTCCTAGGGCACAGGATGTCTATATTTAGGAGGCAGAATACGACCCTTGCATTTAGCCAAATAGATCTTATATTGCTAATGATGAAAAATTGGGTTATTAACCTGCCTGTGTTATGGAGTACTGGAGTTCCCTGGCTTCTGTTCAGCCATCACATTTCAGGTGGCTACAGCTCTCTGCCTCAAGAAATGCTCATTATTATTCACTTAGCAGAACAATAATGTTTTAAAGGTCAAGGTATCTATCTCCCCATCTCATCTGTCTCTCCAACTATTCTCATGCAGAGCATTAGGAAAAGAGTTTCAGTATCTGCATCAAATACGGGCAACTGAATAACCCCTTTAAAATATTTAAGATCTAAACCAATATGCCTCCCAGAAGAAAGAAAACAAAGATGTCTCATAATTTAGTCTTCACTTTATAACATAAGTCAAATAAAAGGCAGGATCCTGGTGTCAGGTTTGCCAATATGCAGCCTGTTTTGGGGCTACTAAGTCAAATTAGCTGCTTTTGCCACTGCTGTTACACAAGCTGCTCCTAAGTCCCTGTAACCTGGATAACCCAAGCTGTGACATATTACTCTCATCCCATCATGTGACCCAGAGCACTTGGCAGTAAGAAACAAAATTTGAGAGGGTCTGTGCTAATCATCTGAATTATCTGCATTTACATATTTCCAGATCTGTCACTACTTTCTGAGAAGCTTCAAAAAGTTAGCAAACACCCAGTGCCTGGAGATACAAGAAGTGTGGTACTTGTCACTCAGGCAGTCACACTGCTCTTTTGCCTGCCAGGGAACAGTAATTAAACTGACAAGAAAGCTTTGGCAGCCTGTGCCAAAGCTTGTCCATTTGTCCCCACACTTTGGGGTGACGTTTTCACTGCAACCCTGTCTCCTATCTTGCTTTCAAAAATGATATTTCAAGGGTGTGAAAGAGCTGTTGGAGAAAGCCTGAAAACAATGCACAGATTGGAGTTTATCACTTCTTGTAGGGGCTCACTCACTTTGTCAGATGACTTGCTGTACTTTGCAATTACTGCAAAAATAACAACAAACCATTTAAAGTGATTTTCTCCTCTCTCTCCTTTGCTCTCCCTACTTTCTACTAACTTGTTCAAAAGTACATTGTGTTTCGTCTACTAAAAGCACACTGTGAGCCAGGAAGCAGCTTATTAAGGGATGAAAAATGGGCTACCTGCACACTTCTGGACAAGCTGTGGGTATTACCCAAATGACAAAATTCTGGTACTTTGCATTTTTTCATGGTGACAACGGATGAAACCTCTGCCATATAAAATATCAGGAAGGGTGGGGTTTTTTTCTGCTTTGCTTTGTGTGTTAAAAAAAAGTTAAGCAGGATATCTGCAGTTATCCAAAATTACTATTAAAAAGTAGGCTTCCAGTTTGGGTGCTTATGATTTAAAATCTTAAGGAAGGTTTCTGGATCTTCTGCAGTAAGCTGAAGATATATTTTGATGGTTTAACCACATATCTATATATATATTGGCTTAAAGGCATATATAGCTCTTCTCCCTTAAGAACTTAAGGTGTCCCAGGGATGCAGCCAGATGAGCTCAGTTTTTGGAAGAGAGCAACCCAGAATAACAAGAAAAAAATTTTTGTGTTGCCTCCAACATCTTCAGTCCAAATACTGAAGCGCGGTGCTGATATATGAGAAAATGCAGGATAATTTGCCCTTATATAGAACTGCATTGGCTAAATTGAAAGCAGCAAAATCTAAATGAATGTACGCAATTTAAATTAAATGAGCTTTATATTGCAGTCTTCAGTTATCTAAGGCACTTTTAATTACATATATAAGGAAGCGTATTCATCTAAAGCATATTACAGCAAGCGACATTCCTCCTCTAAAATGTGTTCAAAAATTAACATTCTGATGCTCAAGCTGGTGAAAAAACTGTCAGAGTCCATTCATTTCAGCAAAGCTGTGACAATTTTCAGAAGCCTACTATTTACCTAAGTTTCCAGCCTCTTATTTTTCATAGTAAAATAAAATCCCCTGGGTGATATTTCAGTCCATCCCTGGTGGATGAGGAGAACAGTCCATTTCTTTCCTTCTTTGCATCAACATTTACATATTTCCACCTTCCTCTCTCCCTTCAGAAACTTTCTTTGAGCTACATAAACCCATTACTTCTGTATTTTCCTCTTTTTTTTTAGGCCACTGATAATTTGTGTGGCTCTTCTCTGGAGTTTCTTCAATTAGCCCATGTCTTTCCCAAAGTGCAGTGCCCAGAGCTGAAGCCAGTGCTCCAGCTGAGGCCTCCTTGATGCCAACTGGAGTGGAAGAACAGGAAAATTTATACAGTGCAGTGGCGTGGTGGGCTTTTGTGCAGGGCTAGGATGGAGTTTTTTCTGTCTGCTGGCTGCTTCCTCTCCAGTTGTTTTTAGTGAATCTTCTCCCTTACAGCCATCCTTCATCACACCCTTCTGCCCATGATTATTCCCGGTGAGGTGAAGCAGGCACCTTTCTAAGATGATGTTTGCCTTACTACTTAAGGCAGATTCACCTTGGCTGGAGTCAGTTCTGACCTCTGGAAATGCATGGATAACCTGTCCAAAGATGGCACTGCCTGCAAATTTAGTAAGTGTATGTCTTACTCCATTACAAAGGATATGACCAGTGACCACCAGACTAAAGCACGGGGAACTCTTGATACACATCTGTGCTCTAGGTCAGAATAAAAAACCTGGAAGAAATCCCACCAATTCCAGGGACATTCCTGATATGTAAAAGAGAAATATAAATATACCCCTGTGAAGAATCCAGGGCTTAAAATGCACAGAGGATAATTCCAGAATGCAGAGGGATCTCAGGAGGGGAGGACCCCCTGTCAGAGTCCTGGGCAATGACCAACCAGTGTCCACACACACTTTCACCTGGACACAAACAGGACTTGTGCAGGGAGGGTACTGAGTGTTAACCTAAGGTGTATTCAAAACAGGAATATAGGCATCCACTAGCTCCATGGGTAGCACTGATTCAGTGCCCTCTGTGTCTCTTATAATTTTAATTTGTTGGTTACAGAATGTGCTGGAAAAAAAAAAGGAAAAAAAACCAAACAACAAAACAAAGCCACCCCTGGAGCAAAATGCAAGCCTCCAGATGGGAACTCTCATGGAGAAGCAGCTATGGGATGCTGAAGCAGCAGTGCTGGCAAACTGTCTCACACAGACTTCCTCAAGGATTTTCTTTTCAAAACATGTGCAAGTCAGAATTTCATGCCACAGCAGAAGAAAGCTCCCCACCATATGGTAAAGGCAGGTGAAATCAGAAAAGCTGACAACTTGTTTTAGCCCCAGACTAAACATTTTGCTTTGAGAAATGACCACTAAGGGTTCATAAGATCTCAGAGACAGCTAAACTGGAGAACACTGGAGATCCATCTCCACTTTTAACTAGTTAGGAAATGCTGTCACATTTACCAGGGCTCCACTGCTCAGCAGGATCATGAAGATGATGAATGTTTCAAACCAGTTGTGCTCCACAATTCTGTAGCAGGTCTTTCGCAGCCTCCACCAAATTTTGCCTGGAAATTTTGTGATGTCCACTGAACAGCATGGGAAGAACCGCACACAGACTGGAAGAAATTAAACAAAAACAAAGGAATTGTTAAAAAAGCCCATTTAATTCTTAAAGCTGCAATAAGAAGCTGCTAAGAAAGATTTCCTTTAGCAATAGATTGCTGCACAGTGTCTTTCCTCTCTCTTGTTTCTCACAAAAACTCTCTGCTCTGCCTTCCATTTCCCTCTCTCACTCCTCTATTAAAAAACATTCAAAATCACTTAAAATGTGTCCCAAGGAGTACTTCCAATGATTTTTGTGATACAGAATATATTTGCCACGAGTCACCAGTGCCCTAGGTCATTCAAAAAGTGTTAGCTGAGCTCAGGCAGCACTTCTGATCAGGGCTGATAACTCTAGGAGGTTATTAGTGGTAGCTTCCACATCCTTTTGAAAGGAGGAAGGTTATTTTCTTGCTAGTACAATGCCACTGGAATTACTGATTAAAAGTGGCAATCTGATGAAAGAGAGATGATGAAAGGAGGTGCTACAGTGCAGATGGGACCAATATGCAGAAGAGACTCAGGCAGCAAAAGCAGGAGCAGATTTTGATCTCTTGGACTCTCATTAGCTTAAATAAGGTATTAGAACAATCTTGGAATTATACTGAAGCAGTTAAATCCCCTTTGATGTCACAGAAATTTAGATATCTGCTCCTTAGCAGGATCCCCAGTGATGCTTTGTAGCACTTTCTGACCTCACTGACAAATAGTGTGTGATAGTTAAGTGCTATGCTGGTATTGGGGCCCACATAAGGATTTCTAACAGGCAAGACTGTGGCCATTTTTAGTTTCCTTAGCAACACTCATTTGTTATAACAAAAAGATATTGTCATTGGTAACAGACAGATCCATCTCTCTCACTTCAGAAACACCATGTGCATTACCTTGTGCTGGGCAAGAACTTACAATGGTGTGAGAGGACCCTGGGAGCCAGGAATTGTCCTGGCCAGTCAGTCTTATGTCAGATAATCTGACTCAAACGTCACATCTGCTGATGAGAATGACCCTCAAAAACTATTTTATGTTCAAAAGGAAGTTTCTTATCCTATATTTATTCCACGTGTTGTACAGGAAGAGACTTAACTGTGGAGGTTTATTGGCCTCATTATGAGAAAAAAAGCCACAGGCCAACTGCTTCTACAGCTGGAAAGTGGCCAAGGTCACCAACATGTCTTGAAACACACAGCCACTGCTCAGAAGTGACAAGGGAGGATGTCTCACCATGGTGATGAAATACAATATTTTTGCAGGCAGAAATAATATTTAGGCGAGGCAGCTTGGGGAGGAGAGAGGGCGAGAGCCAAGGTTACAGAGAGAGCAGATGCTGCTAATTCAAGGTGGCATAACTGAGGCGCCTGAGCTGCCTGGGATAGGGAAGGAGATCAAGTGCAACTCCTGGGATGCTGGGATTCCCAAGCAGCTGGAAGCAGGGCTGTGCTGGCAGCGGGCTTTGCCAGGAGGAAGAGAGCTGCTTAGTCTGCTGTGGTGCTCCTGGCATTTTCTGTGAGTTTTTTATTATCCTAGATCCATCCTATGCAGCAGCAGAACTGTAGGATCTTCCACAGAGGAACTGCTCCCAGAACTTTTCCCCTCAAAAGATTGGTTCCCCATCTGAGATTTTGGTTAAGTGTGGGCTCTTGGCTGTGCTAGGTTTTGGTGTGGGACTAAAAGGACAGTAAACCACTTATGCAGAGGTAATTGTAGCACATAACTACTTGCTCTCCAGATGCCTGCATCACACAGACCCATAGCAGCTCGCAGTTTACCACTGTATTCTGGAACTCAGAGAAATTCTGGCCTCAGATGAAATACACTAAATTGTTCAAACTTTTTTAGAAAGGCATAATACTGGGAGAAGATGGAAATGTAAGAACCAGCTCTCTGTCTCTTTGTAGGTCAGGTACCACTTCAGCAAAGGCAAGAATTATCCTTCTAAGCACTTCAATCCCAAAACTAAAGAATCAAGGCAAGCGATAAAAGGACATCATATTAGTCACTACTTTTTGCTAAAACCAGTACAATGCTCACAGCTGGCAGTGCATGTGGGTTTGGGTGTATTTTAGGAAGTAGGTACACAGAACAGACTTCACAGAGCTGATTCTCTGCTGAGAGAGGCCCATCAGGAGAATCCTACCAGCACAACATGACCGAGGGCACTATCAGCTACATGTCTCAGCAGTGCTGCCAGAAGATTCTTGCACTACTTCTCACCCCACCGCCCACATGGTCATCACCACCTTTCAGGTGTCTGGCTCACACTCCATGCTTATAATTCAGGGAGACTGCCCACCTCATTGTCACCCCAGCTTTGAATCAGAAAGATCAAAGTCTTGGGCTGAAATCCCTCACTTATCAAATGAATGGCTTAATGAGCAGGTTGTTCACTCTGTAGGTGTGGATTTTTCATGTTAAGCAGAAATCGCCCTTTGTACTGGAAGTAGCCACTGCTTGCATTAGAATTAACTGTCCTTGCATGTATTTCCTTCTCAAAACCAATTTCAATTTGGGAAAAAAAAATCAGCTTTTTTTCTTACTTAGAACACTTATACAGACATTTCACTCTTTTCTCATAAGTTTCTACCTAAATGGTTGCTTGGCTTTTTAGTCTCGTAGAGGAATGCTTAGGCTCAGCCAGTAACAGGCAGTACGTGCTCTGCCATGCTCCTGCAGAGTATAAATTCTCTGTAAATACTGTTGGAAAAGGTTAGGATCTCCCAGGAAGTGGTTTTCCCTGCTGTAAGATAATTGGATGAATCATTCCCTGGAGGAGTTCCACTACACAGGGAGCCTACATGATTACCTGAGCCCAGGCATGGCTAAAATTAGGGATCACCTTCATATTAGAAACTAATGAGCAGGGCACTGTGGGTTCCAAAGTCACTCAATTTGTGATGGGAAATACTTACAACATGGTTAAAGTAGGTTATTACTGATTCAGTTGGCTTCCATCTGATAGTCTACAAGTACAGAGAGGTATTTTTAAAGACAGAAAGCCACGTAGCACGACTAATTCTTTTTTTTTTAATGCTCTTTGATTGCTTTCATGCATTTCAATCTGAAAAAAAGAGTCCTAGTTACTGACAGTAATACCTTGAAAAATCAAAAATAGCTTATCAGATGAGTCAGCCTAAAATCACAGTACTATTAAATCCCATGCTTTTGATTGGGCCCAATTCAGAAATGTTTAGACCAGATTCTGCTACAATTGCTAATGTCAAATAGCATTTCTGTGAATAATCATGCAGTCTGCAATTCAGATGAAATGCTGCTTTTAACTATTCACAAAGAGAAAAAGGAACGAAGAAAAGAAAACTGACCCCAAACAGCTCTTTTAATGAATAAGTAGAAACCTGTTTCTATTTAAATTTTGTGATTTTCCTCCCTGACTGTTCTTTCACGCCTTTGCTTTTCTGGACATCATTAGATGCTGGTAGCCTACTGCTCTAGTCATCTTGACCTAAGCTTAAATGCTGAGTTAGAAACTTCACTTAACCAAACAGAAGTTTACTTGACCTTGGTCTGTAGTCTAACACTTTGTTGTTTTGTTTTTCTTTTTTTTCCCATTTCTGTGAAATCAAAATATCAAAATAATTTTGATGAGGCTAAGGCATGACCTGGAGAGGGTCTGAGCAATCCTAACTCCAGCTGTTTCTATAATAAGGCAGATGGTCAGCAAGGCCCAGCTTTAGTGCACTTCTATCCCCAGGAAGGAGATCATTCATTAACACCTTTTATCACAGCAAGCTCAAGGCAGGAATAAAACCTCTGGCTTTTCCTATGACAGTTACTCATCTTGTCTGGTCTAACAGATTTGTGCTAGCCCACTGAAATCAGTGCTGGGAGGGAATGGGTTGTGCAGGAGACTCTGACCACCTTGTGATTTTGCCAGGGCTTAGCTTTGCTGCTGTAATTCATGTTGGGCTGCACAGTTTTTGAGAGCAAACTGACTCATTTCCACTACGGTCTTTTGGCTGGTCGATTACTGCTCATCAGAACACAGAACAGTGGAAGAAGTCCCCTCAAAGGGCTGAATTATTTCCTGGTAAATCTGTGAAGCTGTTCTGAGCTGCATCGGTGGTCAAGTTGTCCAAGAAAAATGTCTGTTTTGATATTGATATTTGGACATTTCATACCATTGATATATGGACATTTCATACCATTTATCATAAAACAGAGGCCTATTTACCAAGAAACCCTTCCAAATGCATTAATACACCATGATATTGTTTAGTTTTTGGTTGTATTTCATAACAAGGGAAATAGTCCCTTCAGTCATTATATTAGGGTGTCCTATATTACAATCACAGACTGAAGATTACAATATATCTTAAAAAAAAAAAAAGAAGAAGGAATTTAATATAGAATGCATTCTGTGTAAATATTCCTTTCATTCCACATTCACATTTGCTAGCCTGGTGCACTCTAATCATGGAGCTCTTAGAACTGATTGCACTACCTTGGCGCATTGTGAAAAAAAATCTCTTTGTAAATGTGGGAGTTAGACTGCAAAACCTTCCTCCTCAATGCCTGACAGCCAAGCCTACTGATTTTAGGCTTATGGGCAAAGAATTTATGAATCCACTGCTTGTTCACACCAATATATATGTTTAAATTTTCATAAAATTATTATTTTTCCTTGGGCTGGATTGGGCTGCTGATTCTCAATAAACCAGGAACCCCAATTAATTTCTTCTATTCTGTTGTCCAGCAAGTGTGGTACCTTGTGTTCAAACCACAGCAATTTTGTGAGTGCCTTTACACAAGAGTCCTCAATTATTGGGATATTCATTTTATGAACAAAACACTATTTTTCTTAGCTTTGAACACTGGTTACAGCATTGCTTAGTTTGACACAAAATACAGCTTCCTCAGCATGAACTCAAGCAGGCAGGTATTCATAACATGGGTTTTATATATATATTTATATCTATGCCAAGCTGGGTTTCTAATGACCAGTCTGGCTACCTGGACATGCACAAATAAGAGAGCAAACCCAACTGTACCCCCTTTGAAAGAACCCAACTCTCTCTCCATGCTAAGGGAATATGATCTCAGCAGGCTCTTTTTATTTAACCTCATTTCCTATCTTCTGGCCCTGCTATTAACTCACTCAGGGGAGTTGGAGGTGGATAATCTTTAAGGTCCCTTGCAACCTGAACCATTCCATGATTCTGTGACTGCACAGCTGGGTTTTATAGTGGGAAAGAGAGATTTACAATCACTGTCTCCAGCCTTTGGGTACCTGAGACACAACAGGAGACCTGAGATTTTTTACTTGTGTGGTACAACTGTGGGCTGCCAAGAGGGCATCTGCCAAAACCACAGCCAGGTGGTTTTACCCTTCCAAGGGCTTAACAAAGGTACATTTCTTGTTTATCTGCTGCTACTCTCCTCAAAACACATCATCTAGGAGGTCACAACAAATAGGGGTGTGACCCCTTGGAGCAAAAGCAGCGGGCAGCCTGGCCTACCACTGATGTCCTCTGTGCTTTGAGTGAGGGGGTGGATGAGTTTTAAATCTAGAGGTCCTGTCAAACCTGTATTAATTTAATTCTGAATGCGTAATAGGGCTGTGAGAGTCTTATGATGCCTGGAAATAGTATACAACATAATACCAGCACGCCATTCCTGGTGGAAAAACACAGAGTATCTCAGGTATGACAGCCACAGGGAAGTGATACTTTAAAACTTGGGTTTGTTCCATTATTTTTTCCTAGGATGCCAATGAGCACATTTTTTGGGCTTGGGTTGGTTTTACTCAGCCTTTAAAAATCATCTAGTGGCAGTCCCTGTAACTTGGTTTAGATTTATTCCGTTTAATGGTCTATTTTTCTCTTCTCTTCCCATTTTTTTGCTCCTAAACAGCTGCTATCCGCAGGCGGGAAGGGCAGGACACAGATCCCACCGCTAATCAGAGCAACTTCACTTGAGCATGTGGCATTTTCCAGTTTGGGCGTTTTAGGAGCGATAATGGCTCCCACCACGGTCACATGGAAAGATGGCTCTGGGCGTCCTTGGTGTCACGAGTTGCGGCCAACCACACGTGGAGCAAGGTTGCTCATTCTCGCATGACCCTCTGGTGATATTCCCTCGAAACCTCTGCCAGTGGGCTGTGTCCGGGGAATTACGCCTAAGGACTTGGTGGAATCTTTCTCCTATTAGGGTCCGGGAGAGAGGAGCGCGCTGTGGCCCGAGGGCTCTCTTTGGACGACCTTCTGTGGGGCACAGAAGGTAATGTCCAAACAGGGAGTAAATTTTGCTACAGAGAACACATACCAATGGAGGTAGCAGGACTCGAGTGTTGCAAGGCATCTGGAGGAAAAAGTACCCAAATAGCTGGCATTGGATAAATGCTCCTTTCCCATCAACTGGCAACCAGAAATGGTCTCTCCATTTCTATCGGGTTTTTCCCAGCAATACTTGCTAGCTGCCAGGGCTGTGACCCTACCGTGGCTTCACATTTCCTGACCCAAGAATGTTCCCTGTTGACCCTAATCAAAGCTATTTTGAGATGATAACGCATTAACAAGTCTCCCCAAGAAAAACGACCTATGGCTTATCTGGGTCACCCAACTCCCGGAAAACTGTGACCTCAGCAAACTTTCAGCAACTATTTCAAGAACATGCATTATCTTTGTTGCCTTTGTTATCTGAAAAAAAAGGGGCCTGAATCTGGAACATATTTGTTCAGGACAAAACCTATGCTGGATGTGTTTAGAAATGTCATGGTTTGAATTTAGATAGCTAAAGAAGTTAAGAAATTAACTCTTCCCTCTCACTCTTCTTTTTCACATAATCTCCTTCTTTAACAAATATTATTTTTCATACTCCCAAATATACCAAATATTCTTCTATCTCTTTATAAAAAGTCAGTAAAGGCAGCACTAGATAAACCTATCCAGTGCATGACTTTCAATATTTTCATTTTAGTAGTTTAAAGTCTTGCCATCTCAGCTAATTAGACTGTTGTTTGTTGGCTTACTTGGTTTTTAACAAGACTGAAGTGACAGCTGCATGAGGTTTAATTGCAACAATAAGTTTGGGCAAAAATATTGGAAATATTTAATAGCAGTTGATTACAGGAAAACACTTTATTTCCCTGCATAAATTAAACCTAATGTTGTTGCTGTATGCTGTTGCATTTGGACTTTCAGTTTATGGCAATTTGACTTGAAATTTTATGAGTGAATAACCACGTTGTGTTTGTCCATTTTTGCCAAATCCATGAGCAATGTGATCACATTTAGCCAAAACAGTAAACTCTGAAAAACGTGCATGGATAATATGTGGTGCACAGGAAAGGAGAGTAGATGTTGAGGAGGATGTCACCTGCAGGTGTCCCTGGACACCATGCACTGGGCTGAGGGCTGGGAGCAGGCTCTCCTTCAATTCCCATTTAGGGAAGGCTCAGCTGGCTAAATCCTGGGACAAGAGAAAAACACCTTGACTTGCACAGGCACTGATGAGGAACTAGGAGAAATAAGGAGTCAAAACAAAATTCAGGAACAGGGGTGCTCAGGAGGAAGGGTGCAGGAGCCAGAACCTGGGTGGATGTAACCCAAGGCAAGCTTCAGGTTCAGCCCACAGTGCCTTAGTTTCTGCATTTCTCTGCTGCCAGAATGCTCAGCAGGCTTCAAAGCTGGCTAAATACTCCCAGTGATTTATCTAGAAGAGCCCTGCTTGATATCCTGCATCCCACTGACAGCACTGAGGAAGATCTGACAGACTGGGTTGGTTCTGTTGTGGTCCTGCACTATGGAATTCCAGGCAGGTCTGGTCATTTAAAGACAGAATAAAATTACAGAGTGCTGCTGCTCTGGGAATGTGTTGTGTGATGCCTGCCTCGTTCCTTTTAAAAGCTGGATGGTGGTCGTGGCCAACCACAGTTTCAGGATTTGTAAACTGGCATCTGAACAGCACTGACCTCACAACACTGGCTTGTTTAAGCATCTATAAGATAATCACTTTGCAGGGCACAACAGAGATTGCTGCTCACTAGCCCCATTAAGAAATATATTGTGAAAGAATGAAAACACCAGATATAATTTCTAAATGTTATTGCATGGGCCTGAATAGTTACACCATGCTTTTTTCCATCATCTGCATTAGTTTTTGGCTACTGCTTTTAAGCAGAGCTGCCAAAAAAATGTTTAGATCCTAGGGACATTTGTAAGCCCTGCAGGGCTCCCTTACCTCATTCAATCATCTTTCTCACAGATAGAGAGATGCACATTTTTGCTGACTTCAGGGGCATTCATATACCCAGCAAATCATCTCTGTCTGATCCCATCTGAGCTGCTCTGTTTTTGTTTATAATAATGCTTGAATTTTCAAGGGACTATTCTTACATTCAGCTAACCCTGTTTTTCCCAACCCAGATTTAAAGGAAAACAAAGAATTTGACTGAGATAATATTTAGACTAGAACTCACTCTGAGAAGAAATAGCTTAGGATGTTATTTACTTTACATATTTATTTTAACATAGATCTGATGTAGCTGGGTTTTAAAACTGTGTTTTGGAGCAGGCTGGTGTTAAAATATTAATAAAATGATGGTGAATTTCAGTATTAAAAGAGATATGTAAATGTGATCTGTTGTTATCTCAGATAATTATGTTAAATGCCCTTTAAATAGCACTTCTCCAACCAGATGAAAGTTACTGGATGTGCTAATCTTGACACTCTTTAAAATAAATGGAAGAGAGTCCCTGAGACTGGTGAACCCTCCAGGCAGATTCTATGAACTGCCTGGATACATTTAGCAACAGAAACACTCTGATCTGGTCAGTTCTTTACCAAATTTGATCGTGCACAAATATTGGAAGACAAAAGTCTTCCCTGGCCAAATGACAAAAATCAGCATTTTAAAAACCAAACAAACAACTCTTTATGGCACAAATTATGATTTTAAAAGCCTAAGACTTTAGAAGCTGCAGAGCATTTTAGAGCATGCTCTTGGCTTATCTCACCTTGGAAATCCAAAGACTAATGATAACAAGAGATTTTGAGTGTATGTTTGGAGCATTATAGTGCTTAGGAAATTAAATGCATCCAGTGAAATACTACAGAGCAACATGGTGAGAAGGTCGGGGGATGGTCAATAAGAGAAAAGAAGGTTTCTTGCCTCAGCATTGCAGCGAAACCTGCAGGCTCTTACCTTCAGGGAAGCAATCTTCAGGCTCCATCAGCTCCTCAGCAAACTCAGGGATCTGCTCCAGCAGCTCTGCAGGATTTGTCAAATCCACTGTGCTGCCTTCAGAAAGACTGATTTCATCAAGCTTGTTGTCAACAAGAGCAAAGACGAGGAAAACAAATTGATCAGTTGCCCTGGAGGAAGTAGCTGAGTTATCATTCCACTAACCAACACCCCAGCTGAAGCCACCACAACAGAGACATTGCCATGCACTTCCCACAGTGCCATTCCTTGGTGACAGCTCTGCCTGCCCTGAGACCAGGGGTTGACCCATCAACAGCAACAACTTAACAAATAAAACTTACTTTTTGAAACAAAAGAGAACTAAACCACAGAAAGAAAGTGAATAGACCTTGAATATAAATCTCAGAATCTTAGAATGATTTGGGTTGAAAGGGACCTTCAAGATCATCCAGTTCCAGCCCCCCTGCCATGGGCAAGGACACCTTCCACTAGACCAGGTTGCTCTGGTTAATGGTAGGTGGAACCTTGGAATGATGCACTTCATCTGTTTGACATCCTGAAGGCTCATACCTTTGGGTGGGGGGTACCAGAAGTGGGACCTGCATCCTGAAATGCTAAAGGATGTATTGGATGACCTGCCTTGGGTTCTTGTCTTTTGGGCCTCATTCCTGAGGTTCAGCACCCACAGCTGGTGGGTGAAATCTGCACCTGCTCAGTCAGGACCACGCTCTGGTCCTGCTGCCAGCCTCTCCTCTGAGAGGAGCAGAAATCCCTGTTGCCACTCACAGGAAGCTAAAGTTCAAATATGTGAGAGGGCTCTTCCTCCTGTCTCATCCTGTGCCTTACTTCTTATCACCACATGACATGGCCCCTTGCCTTTTTGTCACACCTTTCTGATCTCCAGGTGATGCAGGAGGAGGGACACACGGCTTTTGGAAATGTCTCAAGGGTTCTAACACTTGCCTGAAGTATTAGGTGCATTGTATAAATTCATTGTATAAATTTCTCAGGTCCTCCTCTGTTGAATGAGGCAAGAATATTCTCACTCCTTGAAGCATTGGTTGTCTCATCTATTTAGAGGAGCAACTCTCAAGGAGATCTGGGTAAAAAAAATTCTGGGGAATATATTATTTTCAAAATCTGTTTTGAAGGCTGAAGTCATGATTAAAAGACTTATGATACATGATTTGGTAAGTCACCCAAATATGAAATAGAAATTTCATTTCAGGTTAAACTTTCCTTTAACAGAATTAAGACACTTTCTTTAGAAGAAAATAGGAAATTAAGTATTTCCCTCCTATTTTATTTTGCTAGGTAAAATAAAGGATTTCTATTTTATGTTAATCAAAAATTAAATTTTACTTGATTAACTTGTAAATTTTACAAGCTAAATAGCTTGGTCACTAAAGTGAAAGACCTGATATTTGCCCAGTCTTGCTCACAGTTTGTTTCTGGATGTATTAGAGCGTTATCTGGTGTAAATGGGCAGTACCAAAGCTGGCATCTTCTATGGGTCATGGCAATGACAAATAGCACAACAGAAGAGGTGTGTTATTTGTGAACTGGTTTACTCTGTTCTCTGAGTTCCCACTTAAAAGTTTTTGTGCTTTATCTTGCAATACTACTGCCTTCATTTTAAAAAATGAGGGCAATAATACTTACCCACACTTTTAAACAGCCTGTGAGATAGTTATCTGAGAGATGGCACGTACAGATAAAGTATTATTTTCATAAGCATGACGGTGATGGAGTAAGAGACTAGGCACAGCTTTATATATTCATTATTAATGTGAAAATGGGCCCTCTGTTTTCCAGCATACACAGTCAATGCAAAATTTATAGCTGAATTCAGAGAAATGCTGAACCTGGGGTAAAATGGGCAAGACTGAACACTCCAGCAGCGCTTGCAAGCGGGGGTGGAAGCTACTTGTTTGCAATTAGCTGCAGCATCCAGAAGGTCATAGTCTTGGCTAGGGTTTTTAATGCTCTACTCAAATATCTGCAAACAATTGAGAAGAGACCTTTTAAAAAGAGAGTCAGAACAGAAAGAACAGAACAGGTCCAAGATATGGACAAAGCTTCTGAAAACCCATATTCAGAATGCAGCTGTCATATAGAGGCCATTTCCTACAGACTCACAACAGTGTATGATGGTGGAAAAAAAAAGGCATACCAAGTTTTAGCACAGTCAGAACTTTATGATACTTTTCATTAGGGAATGCATTTAGTCATTATGTGTTCTGTTATGAAGATGTCAAAACAGAGATCACTGAAATAGTACTAAATCATATGCAGCTGTAGGATGTAGAAAATAGGGGTTCCAATGAGAAAAGATGCTTTGTTGGGTATAATTCTTACCAATAGCCAGAAATCAAAGAAAACTGGGAGAGCAATGTCAGCTCAATAACATTTTCAACTAGAGAGCTGGATTTAGCAGAGACAGGTTAGGAAATTCACAGAACAAAATGCAATGAAATCATCATAGATTATTTAGTTATTTATCAGGAGGTGTTTCCAGGAACTATTAGAATCCATCAGTGTCAAAGGGAGATGGAGAACATGCAAGGCAAACAGACAGGTTTTCTTCCGAAAAGCCTTCAAAGAAGAAGAGACAATGAACATGGATTCAGAAAATAGCAGATTAAGGTTTGAGGGTCTGAACAGGGACTAGAAAAAGGAGCCAGACATATGAGAGAGAAGGAAAAGATTAGGGATGATTCTGGGAAGGAGGCAAAGGTTACTCTTTGCCAGAAAGGTTAAAGGGATTAAGAAGGTTTTCATGAACTCAGGGAAGAGTCAGGGACACAAGAGCAATTGATGAGGGGAATGTAGCTAATCAAAATTCAGTTGTCTAAGAAAATAAATACTTCTTAAAATCATCCAACAAGGGGATCAATAGCAAGAAAGGGGAGATCCTGTTAGAATTAATATAAATGTAAGTAGAGAATTATCTAGAAAGCCTATATATACAAATACAAACTAGCAGATCCAGGCAAGGCGTGCTGCAGAGCATAAAGGGATCCAATACACCCAGTTAACACATCATTAGCAATCAATAGCGAATGCTCATGGAAAACTGGAAATGGCCCAGGAGAACATCAGTAAGTAAACACAACACTAAGCTGAGAGAGGAGGAAAAGGGAATAATCATGGGAATTGCAGATCACTAAACACTTGCTGTAGCCTGTGATTAAAGTAAATTAAATAAAGACGCAGAGGAGAAAAGGAGAGTGCTTATTCGGAGTGAAATGTCATAGACATAAAGGCAGTGAGGTTGTTCTCCTGTGTGCTAAGAGAACTCTGCACAAACAGGGTGAAAAGAGGTCAAAAGAAAGCAAAAAGGTCAAATACAGAATCTCCTCCTTCTTTCTTGGAATAGGTGAGTGGACAAAGTGTGCCAGGCAGAGGTACAGGATCTATCAGAGACCCCTTTGGAAGATCTTCCCTTGGTGCATAAATTCATGTTGCAGAAGGCAGTTTTTAGTGTTTGTTGGTGGAGTGACTGTTTTAAGTACCCGGACAGGGCTTCCACGCCCACTGCTTGTGTCTGTAATAGCAGCAAATTGATCGGAAAGTGATTTTCAAAAACCCTTTAGCAGTGAGATGCTGAAATCTCATCAAAAGTTGATGTTTGCTCAAGGCTTAGCCCTCTTACCTTCCTTCTTCTCTGCTTCACTTCTGAAAATCAGAGCCTTAATCTATCAAATTGACATATGATATATAAACCTTAAGAAAACAGTTGGATGTCTGTTACAGAAAAGCCTACTTTTAAAATAAATTGTAATTGGCTCAGGTTCACCCATTGCTGTGCAGAAAAAAGCCATTCTAAGGGCCCAAATATAGCACAAACTTTCTCTTCAGAGAAGGAAATCTGTGGGGATTAGGGTCAGCATTATCTTCACTAAAGATATAGAAGAGGTCCTGACCGATATAATCCTCATGTTAGCTGATAATATTAAATTGGAGAGAGTACTGAAATCGAGGAAGCAGAAGGGAAAAGGGAAACATGGAGAGAATATAGCAAAATGGGACACGATTTAAAAAAGTACAAATGGGCGAGTTACAGGAAAATGTCAATGGATATTTTGGAAACCTGGAGTAATATTAAAAAAAAAATAGACATGATTTTGCAGTGGGATATAACAATGTAGAAAACCATATGAAAGCATCATGTCTAGATAATGAGATATTACTTCTTCTTTTACGTTTCTGTAGAAATTGTATTTGGAATATTGTGCTTGCTTCTTGGCAAAAGAACTCCAAAAAGAAACAGTTGAGGGAATTGCAAAAAAAGAGGCAAAAGAAGTCAGATAAGGGCACAGAGATACTAATTTACAAGAAATAATGAAGTTACAGAACAATGGTGTGTGACTTCAGGGGGTAAGCCCCAGAAAACAGGAAGCAAGCAACAGTGTATCAAAATAAGAGATATTAATTCATACAAAGAGACTGATGGAAAAAATTGGTAAAGGACAGTAATGAAACGGCACATTGAAAGGGGTTAAAAAAGTGAAAAAAGGCTGGTATTTAAGGAAATATACCCAGACATGAGATGTTTCTTTTCAGCAAGTGAATGACTCTTGCTAAATGAAGAAATCCAAGTTGCCTGATCCATTTAAAACCAGATTCCACAAAGATCTACAAAATATTTTATGGGATGGTATTTTGGCAGAGAAAGCAACCAGTTTGTACTCTGAAGTCTGGAGGAGACACCAGTGATTTTATTTCTGTGGTTCCTTTCTGATGATTTATCTAGAATGGATTTTTAATCATATAATGTACCCTTTCCTGACACCAACAGTGTTTTACTTAGAACACGTCCAGCGTTTCCTGTCACTGACAGCCACTGAAAGCCCTGCCTCTTGGGCATACCAAATCTGTTACTCCCTTGCAGTTGTTGGCTTTATTTGGCCAGTTGCAACTTCTTGGGACATTCATCAAAAATATGATGAGCACGTCCTTGTGTGCCGGCACAAAGATTACTCCTGCGAGTGGGACCGTGAGTATGTCATGTCCACACGAGATCTGGCCTTCCAAAATAGCATTCTTTGGGCTTTGCTCTTTTATGCTGGCATTCATAGCCTCGTGTGAACTTCCGTTTGATTTCAAGTCATCCCTGGATTATTGCCATGTTCCTCCACCTCTTTCTAAGCAGCTGCAAATAGAATCAATTGCACTCTGCTATAGTGAGGTGGCATTTGTGTCTCAGGACCCTTTGAAAGTTGAGGGAGGAAATGGGGATTATTTCTTTATCACGATGTTGCTGAATATATCGGGGCTAGAATGTTCCTGACTTATCGTGACATTTTGCTATAGCACTAAAGAAGGACATAGTTTTCTGGCCTCCCTGTTAGGATCACAGGGTTCATTTGTCTTGAAAAGATATTAAAACATGAAGGATACCTAATCCCCTGAGAGAAAAATGCCTGACATGGTCTTCTAATTCCCCCTAGTTATAATACTCCTTCACATTGCTTGAAACTTTTGTGTTTCTTTTCTAAATATACATACTTTTTTGGGTTTTTTTCCCTGAGATCAGGATATTTGAGTCTCCTTCCTCTAAATTCACGATGTTTTCTTTCTGAAGATGAATATACCAAGAAGTACTCTGGCAAGGATTGCCCTTTAAAGAAATGCTTCATGGCTGGAGGATTTCTGGTTCCTGTGAGTGGAATTTATCTCACCTAAGTGAGTAAACCTAAGTGCTCCCTTTATAGTTAATGAAGAGAAATAGGCACTTTTATGCGATCTGACCTAATGTAAATGCTGATTTCAGCTTGAGACACATTTACCTGCCTACATTGTCTGTATTATACAGAGGCCTCAGATGACAAGTTCAGATGCAGACTGTCTACATCTAACTCAGTAAATTCCACCCCATATGACAACATGAATCGGGAGGCTTGGAGAAGGGGAGCCCTGGCTCTGGGATGGGTCTGTTTTCAGTCGTCCTGTCAAGATTTCTCCATGGGATTGCTCCTGCTGGGCACAAACTAGCCGGCAGTTTTATAGCAGAACTGGGAGAGGTGTGGTGTGTGTAAGTACTGTGCCATCCTTTCCCTTTCATTAATTTTTGTCCCACACAACCATCCCTGGTTCCGGTCTCAAGCTGCTAGGGAGTTCTCCAAACTCCCAGGACATCCCAAACTTCCATTTCCTGATTTCAAAGAGATGAATCCATCACTCTCTAATAATAAAGGCAATTTTATGTCAATAAAATACTAAATCTCAAGGGGAAAAACCTCCAAGTCAGCAAAGAGGATACAGACAATTTCAGAGCCTGGAGTCACTCAGTGTATGGTACAAACGCATTATTTTTTGATATTTATGTTTAGAAGGACAACATAATCCTACAACTTGAAAATAAATGTCAATATGTACACATCAAGAAACAATTAATGAGCTGCCCTTTGGCCAAATCAACTGAATAATACCAAAGCTTGCTTTTTAGTTAGTACCTTCACATCAGCTACTTAAATTGTCGCACCTTTCTTGGGCGCATGTTAACAGGAAAAGAAATGTTAATCTGTGACAGAGAGCAGATGCCCTCCAGTGAACTCAACATTCAGGTCTGCCAAGTCAGCAGATGCCATTCCTAGAGCTGCTTTTCAGTGGGAAATCATACACATATTTTCTCCTAAAATGAGACAGTAACATTATAGATAATTTTGTGGTTGTTTTTTTTTTAACCCAAAAGCCTCTTACAATTCCATCTTAATTTATAATGCCCATTTTCCAAGCTTTTCAATTATTTTTAGAATGACAAAAATCCTCTCTCTTCTTTACTAAGACTGTAATACCTATTACACACTATTGCTTTCTGACCCCTTGACAAACATGTATTTTTACAAGTCTTAAACCCCACATAAACCAGTGGCATGCACTATGGAGCTGGTGCAATGAATTTCATGCAGTATCAGGTAGGAAAGTTGTTTGTGTTACCTCTTTTTGCCCTACTGGAGGTGGTGGCTCAGCCTTCAACTGCTTATCCACGTGCAACTCACTTAACTCTTCATAAATCTCAGAGTTCTGACTCCGGACGCCTGGGCTTTGGCATCGCTGCCCCCTCAGCTGCAGCTGCTTTTCCTGCTGGAAATAATCCTGGATGGGTTTATTTTCTTTTTCTTTGATAGCATGCTTATTTGTTAAGGAGAACTCTCCAGCTAGAAGAGAAAACAGCCTGGACTATTCTCGTCAGGGGACGACATCTTAAGGAAAATGGCAAGAAATGAGATAACGCAAGTTTATGTTGCACTTTTTCAGTTTTAGCAACTTGGATATGCCAAGATATCTGACTGTAGAAAATGGACATACAAATAGACCAACTTTTTTTCTGAGCTGTTGTTGCTGAGGTGGGAGGAAATTCCCTCGCCATGTCCATTTTGAGCCTGATTTTGAGACACCAACTTCCTCTAGTGACCTGAGGCGCAGAGAGAGGTGGCTGCCAAATAACCAAGGGGTGTACTCTGAAAATGCACAACCAGGTGGTGACACTCAATGTAAAAGCTGGAGAAAGGCATAAGGGCAAAACCCAATATTGTTCTAAGAGTCTGCTTGAAACAGTGTGAAAATTCCCCAAGCCCAGAGAAGAAAAGAAACACATTGAAAGGGAAGAAAATGCAAAGTTCACTGGAAAAGATAAAAAATATCTGAAAATAGATATGGAAAAGCTGCAGGTAAACACGCAAATGCATGAGGCTCCTATTCAGCAAAACACTTAAGGCTACTTTGCACCCACTGAAGCATGCAGGGCTCAACCGCAGGCTGAAAGGAGAGCACGCCCTGAAGCACTTCCCTGAAAAGGGATGGACTCTGGAAGCACAGCCATAATTTTTTCTCTCAGTAAACACATTTGACTAGACCTAGTGCTCGCTAGTATGCGTGGTGCCATTAAATCCAGCCACTTCTTCCTGGGGTGGTGATTATTGCTGCTGAGCTCTCAAGAAGTTCTCCCAGGACTAATGGCAGAGGAAAGGATGTTTGCAGGGTTGGTCCCTCCCACAGGAGGCCCAGGTTCTCTGTTTGTGTGGCTTTATTGATTCACCTAAGGCAGGGATTTCACTGAAAACTCCACAGCTCATCACAGCACTACCACTGTTCGTGCCATTACTAATGCAGCTACTAAAATATTAATAAAACTCCAGCCGGATTCAAAGGGTTGTGCTGAATTGCTTACAGAGGGACTTCCATGCTGAGAAAAAAATTACAAGCATAACCGGATTTCAATAGTAATTATTTAAACCTATTTATCTTTCACTTGTCCATCTTTTTTTTTTTTTTTTTCCCTTGGCTTGACTGACATTCAGTGTTATTCAGATATTAAGCAAATTTCCCTTCCCCAGGGAGCCCCAGACTACCTGCCTCAGTTTTAAAGCCACATCACCACAGGAAGTCCCTCAAGAGGTAGCCGGAGCAGAAAAACATTTTATTCCAAACGTAACTATCTGAAAGACCAAATGACACAAAGGAAGCAGTTGGTTAAGTAAATTGCTCTCTGTATAAATACTTTTGGACTGTCAGGTTTGTACCAGTGTTTTCAAATGTCGTTGTCTGTTTCTGGGAAATTAATTTAAAATCAAATTACTTGTTTCCTGCTCCGGAGGGCATGTGGTCTAAAATATATTCTAACTTTACTAAATCAAGTTATGCATGTCCAAACCTATACATAGGCAAACCTCTGCATAGGAAGGTACTACATACAATTTCTAGTCACACATTTGCACTGATCTTCATAGGCCAATAGCCACTGAGTTACAGGTATGTCTCTAACAAAAAGTAACACTTTTTAAGGCTTTTCAGCACTCTTTATCTTTGGAAATACTGTAATATTGAGGAGAGAAGCTAACGTGGAAAGCACAGTACACACAACTAAGGCATTCAGCCATAAAATGTCCTTTTTTTTAATGTAATGTGCATACAACTTAGTACCAAGTAATCTTAGTGGCATGATATTTGTTATAGCACTGGAAAAACAGAAACAATTGTTTCATGTTGAAAGTGCAACACAATCTGAGGTGACATCTCAAGTTCATTTATGCAGAAAGGTTGTGCACTCAGATCCATTAGAAACTGTCCGCTGTAAGAGGACAGACCCTGTAACTCAGCTGATCTGATGGATATTCTAATTGTTACACAAATTATTGTGTTAAGCTGGAGTCAAATGCCAAACTTACACCAATTCTCTATTTAGTAATCCCTCTGTGTGGTACCAGGATTTGGCAATGCTTTCCTAGAGACTAAACTCCAGGAAATGTGGACCTGGCTTTTTCCCAGAAATCACAGTTGTACCAAGTATCCAATGAGTTAACATTAATTAAAACTGATGAAATATATCCTGGCAAAATATTCAATGGGGGCATCATGCACATGTGCTCAGACAATGATTTGGTTCATCAACGTGTGTTTTCAGACTTGTCCTCTGAATTTATAAGCTAGGAGAAAATGCGTAAGAGAAATAGACTGTTCCAAAGAATCTGGTTGTGTAGACTGATCCCAAAAAGAGTGTTAGGGAATCAACTGAGTTTTTGCAAGCAACCAATGACAGCCCTGGTGAACCAGGCTTCTCTTGAGATGTGACAGTCCCACTTCAAGCACACAGCACCTGAAAATCAGCAGAGACCTGTCTGTGAAAAGGTGCCTTTGGTTTATGCTGGTTAACTTCAGGCTGCTTGCTTTTGTCCTGATTCTAGACAATTTCTTCTGGCAGCAACAGCAGCAGGTCTATCTCCTGTAAAACTTCCCACCGTGGGTGGTTTGCATAATTTATTTTTAATTTTTGTATCAAGTGCCACGTTGCCAAGGCAATACACATTATGCTAGTATTTATCAATTCAGTTGCTTTCTTCATTTGTAAAGTAAAAACATTGAATGGTACTAAAACTTTGTGCATGCAAAGGGATGGTTGGGAGCTCAGGACTGACCTCAGCATAAACCAGAAGTCTGCCCACCTCTGCTCTGACATGGACCCTAAAAAGAGGTGATCTGCCAACACCATAGCAGTGATCAGCACATGGAGGAGGGTGGACAGTGTTGTCCCCTCTCACGCTGCAGGCTGGTTGCAGCACCAGGAAAACAGCTACCAGATTGGAAACAGAGCATAATCTGGGTGACATCTCAAGAGTGCTGGTGCACAGACCCACATACTTGTTTGCTGACACAAATAAATGCAAAGGCTCCACACTGTGCTGTGTCTCTGAAAAGCACAGATCGGCTAATTGTTCCAGGCTCAAACGGGGATTAGTGCAAATGCCACTCCTCTGGAAAGAGGACTTGCTGCTGGCAAAACACTGTCATACCTGTCATCAGCATGGATTCACTTTATTCCTTCCCCATGGAAATATCATTTTTTCCAATCTGTGCAAACAAATTTAGAAAGAGGATCCCAGGACTTGCCTTTCGGGTGGTGATTGGTTCAAATGGATTCTCCTGATGCTTCCCTCACTCCCTAGATCATGACCCTAACTTGTGACATTTGTTCCCTGATTCCCTGGCCGTGGCTGTTGTGAGAAAGAAGATGTGCAAATCCTTTGATAGCAGGAAGCTTCCTGTCCCAAGCAGGTGGGGAGGAAAGAAATGGGAACTGGCTCTGGGGCCCTCCTCCCTTGTCATTGTCACTGCAGAGCCAGCAAGCAAAAATAATGTGGACGGATTAAGTTAATTATTTTACTATCTTATGAGAAGGATAAGGATTTTCCTTTTCTCTGGTGAGACAGTGTAAATGCAAACTCCCTTCTACTCAATCACAATGCAATGGGAAGCTTTGATGCCATGTATGTTCTCCACTCCCCACCATACTCATGCATCCAGCTGCCTCTTTGAAGACCACTTTTGAGACACTAATAGAAATTCAGGGGTGTTTGAGCTCTGAAGTCACGTTTCCAGGAATGAGCTGGAATATCTGCAGGATATCTCCAGCTACAGACTCAGGGGTGGAGGCTTGTCCTGATCCCCCACATACCTGCACACACTGGGCTATGCCAGTGGAATTCTCCTTTACCACGAGATGTTGCCCACCAGAGGAGCAGCAGGATTCTGACAACAGAAGAATCTCTGCTTCAGCCATTCTGTAATGAGTGACACTATGATATTGAGTCTCCCCAAGAAATCCAGCTTGCTTCAACCTGGAAAGTTTCCTATACTCAAATTTTGGATATCATAAGGGGAGTCTGCAGAGTTTTTCATACACAGTAAGCCCAGTTCAGCAGTGTGACAGACATTGATTCAAGAGGGCTGTTTACTCTGTAAAGTGAACTGTTGATGTTTGTGTTCCTCCTTGCAGACAACTATGGATTTCACAAAATTGCTGTGCCTGGTAGCAATTGGCACCCTTTCTCAGCAACAGTTTGCATCTAGTAACTGGCACCCTTCCTCTGCAAAGAAGCCAACAAGTAAATGACGGTGAAAACTGAACTGTTTATACACTACCTCTACATAAGTGGAGAAGCAAGCAGATTGCAGAGCTGCTGAAACACGGTGAGATTGCATTACTGCCTTGGTGGCACTTGTTTCGTGTGTAAAGTAAACAGGAGACTGCAGTCTGCAGAGCTGTCGGCCTGACAACTCTCAGATATGTTGAATTTGTTCTTTCTGCAAAACCTTGAAAAATCTGAGTGATGTCTGGAGAGAAATAAATAACCACAAACAGGAGAAACAAATTGTTGGTTCTTATTATCGGAACAGATGATTTATGATCCGGGTTCTTCTTTTTCACAAATAAATGTAAATCCTTGTAGTGCCAACAAAATAAGTGGATTTATCTTTCTGCATGAAGAAAGATCACCAAATATATCAGGAAAATTCCCTTACTTCATTAATATGAGAAGGGGAAGATTAGTATCACTTATTCTGCTAGGAATAAAGGAGGGCTGGAGTGCAGCTGTCAATTTTAAATGTGCACATTTAAGAATCTTTCTAACCTGCTTTGAAGAATTGCTTCTGTAATGCAGAGTTGCCACAACTCAGTTTAATGGTAAATCAAAGGAAAACCTGGAGCAATACCACACCACAGCACTGGGATTATAGCTGAGACACAAGAAGGACTTGTGCTAAACTCTGTTCATTTACAAGAGCATTTCACTGGCAGACTACAACATTTGCAATACCAACGTAAAGTGTGTCAAGTCCAACCTTAAGGCTGACACAAACATGTATCATTTAAGACCTGCAAATTCCTCAGAGAGGGGACAAAGCCCAGAAAGTCTAAACCTGATTATTTGAGACTGGTGATGCCCTCTCTCCATCCTATGCCACTTGGTTCATCATTCCACTTCAGCAGGAACAGACAGACATCACAGCTTAGTACAGTGATTTTTGCTCCATTTTGCAGCATTTATCCACCCCTCCCTGTCATTTCTCTTGTCATCCATCTATGCAAAAGCCCAAAACAAAATGGTGCAAAGGGACTAGTAAAACATCAGAATGAGAAGCTGCTGCTCACATTTTTGCTCTGTGAATCCATATTCATTTTCTTTTTCACTTTCTTGATGACTCAGCCTTTATAGGAATCATGTTTATAAAAATCCAAATCAGTAATACATGCATAAGAGTCACATGGGCCAAACAGATTAAACACAATAGTCTCTGAGTTCAGAAAAAATAGAATTTGTTGCCCAGTCTCCGGGTAGATGGTGCCCCCAACCTGGAAGTCTGTAGGTCCCAGGTGATTTTCTGTGTGTGCTGTTGCCTGCCAGAATTAAGGGCATGGAAGTCTGAAGTTACATGTACGTAAGTTAAACACACATCTTGTCCTCCTGTTTGACCTAAGAAACACATTTGTCCCCAAAAAGTCACAGGGTATTTGTAAGAAAACTCCACTACCTGCTCTAGAAAAAAAATAATGCACCTGTGAGTACTTAGCTGGATAAAATTAACATTACGATTCAGGATGTCCAACGCTAGGGCTGGCCAGAAGCTACAGCTGCTCAGCAGAGGAGGCTAACAGCAAAAGCTCCCATGGAACCAGCCTGACCTGGTATTTTCTTCCATTTTGAATAAAGGTGAACTAAAACTTTGCCAGACAAACCTCATCACAGCCACTAAGTGCTGGTCTCTGCATGAGTGCTGGATGTTTTGCAAAATGTCATCCCTCAGAAGTAGCAGTTCAGCAGTGTTCCTTCTTGGATTAATCCAGAATATTTTAAGCCTTTGAACTCTGGCTGCAGGGGAGCAAGGCATGTTTTTTCTAATGGCTTCTGCCTTCCTGGCCCTAGATCTTTTACCACACAGCGCAACACACTGCCCATAATAAAACAGAAATTCATTATTCCAAGGGTTGACTCTTAAAACTTGTCTGAGAGGGAGAACTTGGCAAAAAGATGGACTGCCAAAGTTAATTTATCCTGTTATCAATTCAATAGGCTTAAATAGGCAGTGAAAGCGTTTCATAAGTGTTCATTGTTCAGAGTTCAAGCTAATACCTTCTGCTAAATTGCATTTTGGAGTTTAATCACAATCTACTTTATGTTTCTTTTGGTAATTGGGATCTCTCCACAGTATAATATGAAAAACTCAAACTAATGGGCTTCTCTGATGGAAGTTTAAATTTTGGAAATTTGCCTTGGAGTGCAGTCAACACAAGCGCCTGAAATAACCCAGAACCTTTCACCGAATTAAGATGTTAATATTTTGATCATTAAAAAAGTTTCATATTATTACAGGCAGCAGCAACAAAATAATCATCATTTGAAGTGTTATTTTGGAGTATAATTAATGGGAGCAGTTTTACCCCTCCAACACATGCACACACCGCCTCACGTGGCGCAAGAGCTGCTGGGGGAACCGGCTGCTGCTCTTTTTTGTCCAAAATGCTAGATGTCGGCATTTTCTTTACCAAAGGGAGAAACAGTGAGAAATGCTCATTTTCTGGTCAGCCTTTTGCTCCAGGGAGGGATATGGATACTGGGAAATGGCATCCAGCAAGCTGTGAGTGACACACGGTCCGGGGTCTGGGCGCTTGTCCAAACGCATGTTGTCAACTCTGCCATGCCTGGTACCAGCTCTCTCAATGCCAGCCTGGCTTTTTTTTCCTCCTTTCTTTCCTTCCTCCACCAGCTCCCTGTGTTTCCTGCACCTTAGACATTATGCTGTGGACAAATATGTTTTCCTGAACCCTAAAACCTGTTCGTGGTGTGGCTACTCCAATCACAACTGCCGAGACCTGATATGGGAGTTTCTGCCCCACTCTACTGCCACGAAATAAACCCAAGCATCTTTCTACATATAGAAGCCAAGATGAGGACATAGGTGCTTTAAATCTGCTGCTGGGATTTACAGTCCTGTTTCTTTTCTCTAATGCCTTTGCTGCTATTCATCTGAAGACAATAAATCCAGAAATGTTCTCTTTTATTGCCAAAAATAATTAGCTAATAATTGAGTTCCACGCAGTTTTCAAGAAACACAAAGCAGAACGTACGGCTTAAAAAGTGATAAATCCAGGCAAACTATGTACAGAATAACAATGAAACCCTCCTGCTATCTTACTTAATGATCAGAAAAATATTGGCCCAAATAAAGGTGACAAGAAGGATGCTGTAAGGTTTATTGTGTGCAGCATGCATGTACACACGTGGGCTCACTCTCCTCCCACTGAGAACTGGGGAGTCATCAACAGGATTCCATGGTATTTTATTCAGTTACACTCAGAGAGAATGTGTCCCACAGACTGGAACTGCAAACAGACAGAATATAAATACTGTTTGAAAAGGGCATTAGGGTTCCTGACAGCAAAGTATATTTCCTGCAGTAAAAGGCTGAAATTAATATACCTTGTCAAATAAACACATGGCTTCATGGTATCTCTGATTTATAGGTGTTAGAATTATTAGGAGCATAAGATATTGTCACAAACAATTTTATAACAAAATCTTTGTGCCCTGGCATTTTTATAGCAATTTTCAATAATTTCAAGCTACACTTACATCAGCCTGGAATAATTCCATTGACTTTTACAGAATCCCTTCCGGTTTAGAAGCAGGTTTGTAATGAACAGGAATTGTACAATAAAATTTCCACTGTATACAAAAAGAAACAGATGTGGGCCTGCATGCAGATGGTGAACTTTCTGTTACCTGAGAAATTTAATTATTTATTTTTTTTCCCCATCTTACAAATGATGTATCATAGCTAAAATAAACTTACAGGCTCTCTGCAGAAATTAGCTGTTGTCCTTGACTCAGTGCTGTGAGAAAGCAAAACCATCAAAACCATCATACTTTAACAGTCCTCTCTGACCTCAGAATTATGAATCTCTTACTGCTAGGAACTCAGAAGAAAAGCTATCAGAAACAGTTTCACCTTGTCAAATGAAATGAGTTAGTAATTCTGAAATATATAAGGGGAAGAAGAGAATAAAGACTTGGGGTTTTGATCCAGTTCAGGGCAATATAGAGACTGCACCAATGGAATAGAGACTGAGGGGCAGCCAGCTTTATCTTTGATGTGTACAGAGGCAGTTACTCATCTACAGCTGGAAACCTATTTTCTCTGGGAAGTGTGTTTGGTGAATCCAGACAAGGGTGCACAAGTGGGGAGAACTGTCAATTGAGAAAAAAAACATAAGCCTGAGAGAGCAAAGTGTTCTCTGGAGCAAAGAACACCCATCCAGTGCGCAAAATCCAGGTAATGACCAGCCCTTGAGTCTTTTGTGCAGATCCAGATACAAACATCCTGAAAATGACAGTAGAGCTGTTGCTGTACCCGAAGTGGTCTAGGAAAATCCCACTGAGAAGTGGAGCTGTGCAGGTGGGAAACTGGGAGAGCCTGTGAGGCAGTGAAAGGCACTGTCCTGCGGGCAATACTCCCTGCCAGGTCAGGGAAAGGTGAACCCCAGGAGACACAGCAGCAGCTCTCTGCAGTTTAAGGATTCCTGGAGCCAGGGGTGAGCCTGAGGCAAGAGAATGGGCCAACCCCCCTCAGGATGGCACAAACTGGCCGTGGGGGGAACTGGGAGCTGGTCAGGGAGCAGAGAGAGCCAGCGCTCCCAGGGCATGCGTGCCTGGAGCCGAGGCCAGGGTCGGAAGCTGGGAAGCGCTGGGTCCTGGCAGCAGGCAGCCAGCACTTTCTGTATGACCCAATTAGCCACTCCCTTGGAACAAATCAATAATGGCATCTTCTGGAGACAAGCAGGCAAGTGCTGCTGGCTCGGCACAGTGCTGCAAGGGAAGGCACAAAGGTGTGATCTCTGTGGAAAATCGGCACCTGGGCGGGGTTCTGTCACTACAGGGCAGCTAAGCGTGAGATGTGGCCACGAGCCACAGAGCCAGTAGCCACTGCAGCATGGGTTTTCACCTCAGTGGCATGCTGGGTGGCCTTAGAAAAGAGGTTTGAGTGAGGCAACCCATGTAGTAACTCAATTTAAGGAAGGGCGGAAAGATGTAACAACCCTGCTGGTCTGACTCAAATGACATGGAAAGGGTAGAGCCATTTCTTTAGGTGGTACTACTAAAATCTCCTGCCTGTAGGAGCTCATGGATGAACCAAAGGATCCAGACAGTGAGCCCAAAAACCTGAACCTCACTGAGACTGTGTTAATAGGTACAAGGCAGAGCTAACTGTAAGTGCAGGATGTTGTACTTTGGGGGCTGATTTAGTACACCCAGCATTACTCATCTGGAACCTCTGCTCGGTCCATTTATCACAGGATTCCTCTGAACCAAAAAATGATGTCACTGTGAAAAAGGCACACACTGTTCTGAGCTACAGCTGTGGGCTACTTGAAAGGGAAGCAAAACTAAAGCAGAAATTTTTGAAGACAAAAGCTTTGCACTTAGATATTTAATGTAAATGGTACAAACCCGTGATGTCTGAAACCTTCAATGTAGCTAAATTGAAGATAAGTTGTTGTAGAATCCATTGCATTAGTTGGACTAGACTATCCACTTAATTGTCCCATCACCTTGCTGTTCCCATAATCTATTTCTTACTTCTTCAGAGGACTGAAAGGTGGTGCCACATATGAAAAGATGGTCATAAAGCAATTACAAGACACTCTGTGGAGGCTCAAGATGGTAACTTCCACATTTTAATCATCTAGGAAGCCAAAACGAGAACCCAAAAGAACCTCAAGAAGATGCAGCCAGTACACAGTCAGTAAAGTGGTTGCTGCTGAGCTTTTGGGAGTTGTTTTCCTGCTGGCACAACCCATATGTCACATGTCAAAGACAGGGGAAAAATTGAAAGAGAGTTATTATTTTTCTCATTATGAGGCTGAAATCATTAAATCCTTAAGAAATCTTTTGGACTGAGAGGGAGAGATTTCTCCAGCACTATGAACAGGTCAAGGAGAAGGGGTTAGATAAAGACACAAACTAAAATGCTGCAGTGACCAGCAGCAACACACATATCACCCAGCAGTGACAAATTAATTTAGCTCAAGGCAGTTCTTTCTCAGCCTCACTCCTCGTTTCTTGCGCCTGTGCTGACTTTCATTGTTCTGCTTTTGTTTTGGATCCTTTCACTGTGGGATGTGTGGGCTACAATATGTGTCCCCTGGCCCTCTGAGCTGGCAGAGCATCTCACTTGCATCTCAGTAATCAAAGGAGATCTGGGAGCCATCAGGTGGGCTCACTCCTTCAAAATCCTCTCAATGACAGTGCCACAAATTGGTAGCTTTCAGGAAGACGGCTGCTGCCAGTACAAGCTTTGATAATAGAAATGGCAGCTGAAATTTAAACTTAGACATTTCTATTACTCAGAGGAAAATGTGCAGTCACAGAAGGTTTTCTCATAATCTGAAATTTCAAGCTGCCATGTGCAAAGCTCTGGGGCTCATTTCTCATAGCCACAATGGATGATTTTAGAGTAGTTTTGTGACTTTCTGGGAAGAGCCCGGCATTGGTACAGGAGCTGTAAGCTGAGGTGATCCTCCCCCTAAAACACCCCACTGGGATCAATAACTTCGTGGTTCTGCCCGAGACCAGCACCCTTTTAGTCTCTCTCTTTTAGACTGGACAAGTCAAACTAATGGAAGGACAGGATATCTGCTCTGAGATCTTCAGCTGACAGAGAATGTGTAAAGGGTATGTAAGAATTGTGTACGTTTACTAGCTGTGCACTGCAGAAGCATTCATCCACATTATCACTTTTTGTGCATCTCCTGTCACCTCCTCTTCCATGCTCTTGCACCAAAATCCACATGCAGGAGGAGGAAGATACATTCTGGCAATGCTGCCAAAGGGCTGCTCAATTCCAGGTCAGTCAACAACTTTAAAGGGAAGCAGGGTACATTGTCTTCTCCTGAGTAGTAAATGTACATACACATTCCCTTTGTGCATACTAAAATATTGAAATATGTAAAAATATGGGTTGTGATTAGGGGAAAGTTGGAATAGATTTGAATGTTTAGCATACCTCTGGTATTTCTTGCTTGGTTTCTGTGTGATGCCCTCCACACAAAATGATGCTTCACCCTAATTGTGCCCTCTCAGTGCAATCATGTAAATTTTGCTCTTGTTCATGTTGTTCTTCCTTTGGGAGCTCTAATCTGGTTATCCTGGGCTTCTTGGAGGAGAGGAGGTAAAGACACCCATGGAGTTGGGGCTTGCAGGATTAAAGCTTCTGGCCGTGAGAGAGGAGGTTTATTCCCCACAGTCCCACAGGGGGTAAAAGGGTCAGCCCACTGTAACACCCCAAAAGGCAATATCCAGGGAATTGGGATTTCATATCATAATTTCTTCTGCAGTAACCCACATGTTGATCAAGAGAATTTTTCTCTGAGTCCAGAGATCGTACATCTTTGGAATGGGCACCAGTAAAAATGACAGATCTTTGAATTTGTTGGCATCTGCTTTCTCATGGCTCTGCTCCTTTTGGAGATATTTACAGCTGTGCAAATTTATTAGGGGTTTTGCAGAAAAGCAAATGCAAAGCTCATCACACAATTATCATTTCTGCTGTTACTCTTCTTCCTATTTTTGTTTATTTATTATGCCAATGTATTTTAAGTTTTTGAGTTGGAACAGCCTTGTACACACACATTTTCCCCTCTAGAGATTTGTTAAAATTGCTTTCTGGATATATGAACTTGCTGCTTGTTTGGACCTTTTCAGCAGCAGACCCCTCAGACCTGCAGATAAAAACTGCAAACCATTGATCAGGGCTCTGCACAGGGGAACAGCAGTGACCTGCAGCAGCTGTTTGTCCAAGCCTGGAAAGCACTAGTGACAAAGCTAATTAATTCATTTCTCAAGTCCATGCCTTCTGTCTAATGCACATGCCAGCAGAGAACCACATTATTTCACTGCAATCCAAATATCTCGTGGTAATGCGACAATGTTCCTCTAATGTTTGTTGAGAATTTCATTAAAAGATACAGTGGGAAAGCAATATCTTGGTTTGCTTCTCCTACTGGGTTTTGTTTCCCCCTATTTTGTTTCACTCTGAATTCCCAATGTTTCTATTACATTTGATGACGTTTTATTATTATTGAAACTATTAGGAGTTTTCTTAATATTTCCAAATCAACTTTTATTCATAATATTGTTTCAGTGAAATGCCTGTTTTTCTACATCAGCTCTTTCCCTCATGATTCTAACAGATCTTATTAAAGCTCTATTTCCACATTTACAGCATAAAATTATGTTTACCTGTTTCTTCCCCCAATTTACACACCAGCACAAAGAGCAGCTAAACAGAAATCTGCATTTCCACACTTTCAAAGCACATTAAGACATAAAAATCCCAAGTCCTCTGTGCCCTATGCTGGGATTTATCTTGTAATTGTGAACGTTACTATTTATCTTGAGAGAGGAATGATATAGTGGTGCAACACGCACCCCTGAGCATGCACAGACACACACTTCCAATCAGTGTGAAGGAAAAAAAATCTGAGAGTGCTTGAGATTGTTACTATCTGTCAGACATAGCAGAAAGGTGTAGGCATCTTTAAAGATGAAAAAGAAAAAAAAAATCACCAAACCCAGAATTTCATCATTAAACATATTTATACACTATTATCCACATATGCATTAGGCAATATTTACAGATAACCTGATACTAAGGGAGAGTCCTGGTTTAAGCTGGGATAGAGTTACTGGTAGCTGGTACCTGTAGCTGGTACAGGGCCATGTTTTGGATTGAGAATGAGAATAAATGCTCAGTATATAAACTGGGGGAAAAGTTGGCCAGGGGCCACTTCTTGGGAACTGCCTGGGCATCAATCAACAAGTGGTGAGCAAATGCCTTGAGCATCACTTGTTTTGTATATTCTAGTTCCACTATTACTATTATATCTTTCTTTTCTTTCCTATTCAACTCTCTTTATCTCAATTCATGAAGTTTACTCCTTTTTTTTTCCAATTCTCTCCTTCGTCTACTGCATTCCTATTTCACTTTTCAAATGTTCTCTGCTTGTTGGTTCAAATACAGGTGGGGAATAGAGAAGAACTTCAAAAAGGAAAACACAGATTATTTCAATAAAATAGTCCCTAAACAGACACAAAAACCCCCACCCTAAAAGTGTTTACCAACAATTGCAGACTTGTGTTTTTGTTACCTAGGTTTCTATTTGGACAGTGGAGCTTTGTGATTAAGTCTTCTGACCTCTTGTTGTTCCACTCCCCAGTGAGATGATCATTGTGAAAGACTTTCTGATGAAGCAGTGATACTGAAGAGATTTCCACAACACAGCAGCAGAAATTAACTTTTAGCAGCTGATTTGTGCCCAACTCCTGACACAGAGTCCTTCCTTGGAGCCTTTTTACGGCAGTCCTTCCTTCTCTAACAACTATTTTGCTTCCAAAACTTTCTTTCCCTCAACCGTGAGATTGAGGATCCCTCCTGACATCTGGATCTGGAGCAGGAGCTTTGATCCAGTGCCTGCTGAACTCCATTGGTTTCAGCCAGCGTCAGAAGGTGCTGGATCAAGGCTGGAGGGTCTGGAAAACATTAACTAGATATGGTGTGTGGAGCCAAGAGATAAAGCTGGTATTAAAGAGAGAGAGGGAGAAGGAGAGAAAGAAAGGCATTCCCCTGAAGATGTTTCTTCTATATTTCACACAACACTTCAAACTGCACAGGATTTTTCAGCCTTTACTACTGAGTGCTTTGGAAAAAAAATGAAAATCTGCCATGTCACACCAAAGAGCAGGTGAATAACTGTTTCTCTTGTCAGAATACAAATGAACACATCTTCTCTCTTTCTCTGATGCCTTGTCATATCATCCTCTGTCTTATTGTATTTTAAAGAGAACTACCTGGCCCTCAATTCTTGTTGCACAAAGTAAACCAAGACAGTGCCCATTTTGAGAAAAATCCTCCACTAACCTAAGATTTGTTCTGTAGCATTCCCATGATTCAGCTGAAAGAGAAAAGAACCAATCTGCTGTGTGAGAAAGGATTTAATTGCTCTGGTTAGAAGAATTAATCTAGACAAGTGCTAAGATTACAAATAAAGGAAATTCCTCTTGTTGGAAACTGAATTTTGCTCTTGGATATGTACTGCAACTTCTTCTGAAGTTAGCAGCATATCAAAGGCAGGACATTTGCATAGGCCATAGAATATTTGCATCACTAGCCATGGATCCAGACCAAGGGTGGGATCAAAGGGCATCCTAATAAGCTGAAATTACCAAACATTTTAGTTGCCTACCTGCTCCATTTCTGTAAAGGTGCTCTGCTCCTCATCCTCCTCCTCGATATCCGACTCCCCCACAGCAATAGGAACACAAATGGACAGGTCAGGATTGGTCATAAAATCATCATCTGTAATCGCTGGGTGCTTCTCTCCATTTTTATTCACTCCATCCTCAGCGTGATTCTCCTTGTGGTTCTCCATGTCTTTGCCGAGCTCGGCGGTGGCGTGGCTGTTCACACAGTTGTTGAGGGCTCCCGGGTTCTGGGCAGCGAGTTTCATCATCGCCTTCTTCTCAGCCGTGGTCTTGGGGTGCCGGAGGACGTGGCAGCAGAAGTTCCACGCGGCTTTTTTGGCGTACTGGAGGCCCCTGTTGATGCGGGCGAAAGCCAGCTGCAGGTTGTTCATCTCCCCGTCCTCGTCCGGGGCCGAGAGGTTGTCGGCGCTGAAGGAGCTCAGCAGCAAGGCAAGGAACAGGTTGAGCACCTGAAAGGAGTAAAGTTAAAAAGGGAATCGGTGAGCTTCAAATGTGGAGGGTGAGCGTTTGGGTCTGAGTTTCAGAGGGGCTGAGTTTCATCTCATCTGTGGCACCGTGACACTGTCATGGAAATCCCTCTAACTACAGGTGGTAAGGAGTCTGCAGGCATTTTCAAACACATTGACCTCATGGCAGAAGTTTGGCATGGACAATAACACACTAGAATAACACACTAGGACATTCCCTTCCCCCTGCCTACCCCCAACATCCCAAAACACGGAAAATAAAATGTAAAGCACAGAAGGAGAATACAAAAAACCCAAAAAAGCTCTGGGAAGACGTCACTGTGGCCTTTCAGCACTTCAACAGGGTCTATAGGAAAGATAGGAACAAACATTTTGGTAGGACTGTTGTAATAGGACAAGGGGAAATAGGTTTAAAATAAAAGAGGGGAGTCTCAAACGAGATTTAGGGAAGAAATTTTGAAGATGGGGATGGTGAGGTATAGGTTCCCATCACTGCAAACATTCAAAGTCAGGTTGGATGGGGATCTGAACAACCTGATCTAGTTAAAAATATCCCAGCTCATTGCAGAGGTTTCAACTAGGAACCCTTTAAAGGTCCCTTCCAACCCAAATTCTTCTACGCTTCTATGACAATGATGTACATAGGCAAAGCGCTTCAACCAAATTGTACATTTGGAAACATTTCTGAACATTTGTATGCATTTTCACAGACAGTCTTGTTTTAAATATCCTCTGGGCCATGAAGGAAATCTATTGTGACTGTGAATAAACACCTCAGAGGTCATATAGCTTCAAAAACTTCTCCCTCCAGGCTAAAACAAGCCATCACAACCAGATTACTGTGGCCAAATCTGAGCAAGACTCACTCCCGAGGCAGCCTTGGTCTTGAAAATGCTGTTCCTAGTCAGGAAAAAAAACTATTTGAAGATTTTCACAGGTCTATGAAAAGGTCCAAACTGAACTTGAGATTGTGAGTTACCTTCCTCTTGTTCTTGCCACTTCAGAACTCTCTACTTTTGCTGGCAGTGCGCGGCAAGATTAGACACAACAAGGCATTTAAGTGACATATTTGATGGTCTAAATCTCCTTTTACACCCCTGCCCCAAATAAATACCATTATATCCAATAAATAAAACCAGCTTCTTCTCAAAGGCCACCCCCAGTAATATATCTCACAGGCTGGTCACCAGTTGCTGTATATTGAACATCACATCTGCTCATGGTCTGAGAAAAAATAAATTACAGCTTTTGTGCTGGATTTATCAGGGCAAAAAGTTCACACTGGAGGTGGATGCTTGAGATGACAGGAACAGGGCAAAGGTGACTCAAACCAATATCAGCTAAAATATATTTACCCCAAAACAAATCAATCCCAAATTTCCTGGTATCAACTCAACTGCTGTCTGTACCAGGTGGGTGGGTGCCAGCTCTGGGTAATGCCAAGGAGAGGGCAGTGCTGCAGCACTTCTGCCATTTACAGCAATAAAATGGACTTTGTGCAGGTATTTTCTCTCTGATCTCTTAATGCTACCAGAAATACCTGTAAGCACCTTGACTTCTCTCTTTCTGATAATACTTTAAGTTGATAACACCTGCTAGACCAACATAAAAAGTACTTCTGTTTAACTGGGCCTTACCAAAGAGCCACAACCTTTTTCTATCATCCCCTAACCCTGTTCTCTCTTATTTCAAATATTCAGAATATATGGGATAGAATTCTGAAAACCTGGTCCTAATCACTGTGATGACACAGCGTTTCAAGTGCCCTGTCAGTGCCGTTTTGTAAAGTACCCTTTGCAATCACTGTGATTAAAAACAAAAGCAGTTGGTAGCACAGCAGATGCCCCCATCCATTATGAACTACTGAATAAACCATTCCTGCCCTGAGCACTGCCCTGCTCTAAAGCAGAGTGAGATTAAAGCTAATTGTTTTTTAGCTGGTGCACCACACTGACAGTTTGTGTGGGTCTCGTCATCGCTGTGGTGGCCTGGTGGGAATCAATCTTTCCTTTCACGCCCCACTCGCAGGTAGTGCAAGTGATGCTGTCTGAAACCAGAGCAGTGGCTATGCAGCTAAGCAGGTGGGAGCCCATCAGGGAAGGAGGCACTGACAGATCCCCTTTAACCATTTTCAACCCTGTCTGACAGCAGGATGATGTCTCAGAGATAACCACATTGCTGCAAGTGTCCTGGAAATAAGCAAGTGTGTGTGTAAGAGGAAGCAGCTGGTGGAAGGGAGGGGATGAAGGAATCCAGAATAAAAATCTGGACTCTATAGTACAATTCAATTACCTTAATAGAGGTGTCTACTGATGTTGGAGAGTATGTGAGATATCTGACCAGACCTACAGGAGGTCTGTGTCCCCCCAAAGCCCCTGCTGCCATCCAACCAGGGCATCCCAGTGTGTTGCAGGAGGAGACAGACTGGCCAAATTTAGGGGAATGAATTGCTCATCAAGGATGGCAGCTGCCTCCAGCCTCAGGCACCAAAGCCTGAGGGTATAACGGTGCATCTAAGCCTCATTTCAGTCAGAAATTCATCTTGTGGACAACAGAGACTGATGAAGCCCAGGTGACCGTGCCAGGGCTACACACATCTGCCAATATGTCTAGTGCCAACTGACCCTTCCATTTCCAAGTCATCCTGAGGAAACTGCCCAGAAGGAGACATGGTTATGGGAGAACTGTGTCCAGCGGGAGGCCAGGATGGATACCTTGCAGTACCCTCAGTGGTCCTCAGGCAAAACTGAGCCAAACTCTAGACCTCTGCAGAGTAGTGGTAGCTCAGACATCTCCATAGATGAATATCTCCATGTATGCACAGGAATTTCTTTATCTGAAGCTGAATTTCTTCCTGTACTTCATTGACTCTGCTGTTCACAAAAGGTTTGAAACATCTTGTTTCACTCTTCTGAACTAATTTCAGACATCAAGCTACATATATACATTAGATATGTTTGCCTAGATACATCTGCAGGTACATGTAACAGGTAGTAACATCCTCAGTGTTGTTATTTACCATGGATTATTAAAGCAATCTTATTTTCTGCCTAGAAATGTAGCTGACATTTTGCACAAAGAGCTGTTTTCACTTTACGCTTTTAGCCAAAAATAAATCTCAAATATTCCCTGCTTCCTTTATGAGCAGGTAACCTCAGAGTTGCATTGCTGGGCATTCAAACAGAATGAACTGCTGAATAAGCACTTCATGTTTACTTATTCCCACATTTCACTGTACACTGCATTTTCCAGAAAAATATATGCCTAACCCATGACACATCACATTTCCTGTAAAAGGTTACTAATGATACCCAGTCCTCCTGGCTGCTAACACAGTCCTTTCAGTTTAAGTA
Source organism: Phainopepla nitens (assembly GCA_013400175.1). NCBI lineage: Eukaryota > Metazoa > Chordata > Aves > Passeriformes > Bombycillidae > Phainopepla > Phainopepla nitens. The sequence continues at coordinate 89,105 of VXBQ01009490.1, forward strand.
AAAGCAAACTAAAGACCACCTCAGTTTTCAAAAGCAATGGCAGATTTGTATGTCCATATGGACCCCCTTAAAAAGAAATCTGCTTTCCAGTGACACTGAGCAGCCAGACTGCGAAAGCAGGTCCCTTTTTCGGACTTTGAGGTTGGGAATCAAATGACAGATGCACTCAAAGAACCCCAAATTCTTTTAGTATAATTATGTTAAGCTTTTAGCCTAATGACAATCCAGCATGCTTTCGTTGACCTTCTCACTTTTAATTTTTTTTCCAAAGCTCGTGACTCTGGTTGCGCCAGTATAAGGCACAAATGATCAGATTAATCCAGCCTTATGTCAGGTGCCTCGCTGTGGTGCTTAAGCTGGAGTTTTCCCAGGATGTCTGCAGACAATGGAGACAGTCTGGCATTCCAGGGGATGTTGAGGAGCTGAGCAGTGCCCACCGAAGACTAAGCAAGCTTGGATTTTGTATCTCAGAGCTGGATCAAAGGTAGATGCAGGTCAAATAAACCACACAGAATCACAGAGTATCTCAAGCTGGAAGGACCCATAGAATCATCAAGTCCAGCTCCGTGCAGGACTATCTAAAACTAAATCATATGACTAACAGCACTGTCCATTTTCACACCCAGCAGGTGCCCAGGCAGCCCATCTTGGTGACAATCACATTTCAGGGCAGTGGTGACCAGCCTTTACAACCAGACAGCCTTCCCCAGGGTAGAGGGGAGCACAAAGTGTTTCAGCCCCACTCCAAGCAGCAACACAGGGTAACAGGCCAGGCACTGAGCAAAGGCTGCACCAGTTCTGTGGTGGCAGCAAGTGAAAAGCACAGAGGGCTGGAGCTGTGAGGCTGATTCCAATATCCCCATCCACGGGAAAGGAACAGGCTGCTGGAAGCACCCATCCTCCCCAAAAACCTCTAGGCAAGGACTGCTGGTGGAGGCTGGGAGACACATATGTTGCTGTGGTAGGCTGCAGTCTGAATATCTCAGCTCCATCATCTCCTTTTGTGCCAACACAGGGCACAATCAGACAATTTCAATCCAGATGACAACTTCTCATCAAATCCTGTTTGCAGATATATCTGCAAGCACTGCTGCTGAAGTTAGAATACTTTGGAACAAAAGCATGAGACTACTTCTTCCTTTCCCTTCCATCTTTTTATTTACCTTGATTTGGCAAAAGTGGAGCAATATAAATCTTTATGCATTCAACCTTCCATTTGTCATTCAGTCAGACAGTGTGCAGGCCTTCTGAGCTCTTGTGAATTGACTTAGCACTGCATTCACTGCCCTGGACCCTCACTGGTGTCACCCAGAAGGAGAGGAGGGGATTTGACACCTTGCTTCCCTGTGGAACCCTCCTAGGAGCCAGCCAAACAGGTTTTGCTATAACAACAGGGTCCGGAGCAGGAAATCCCCCTATCAGTGAAATCTACCATGCAAAAAGCAAGCCATTAATCCAAACTGTAGCCCTGTGGCTGCTCATTGTCACTTCTGTCACTCAGCTGCATAGGAAAGGCCAGACACTACACATGAAGTGCCTGCCAGGATCTCAGCTACTCATTTAATACTTTTTTATTGTGGATAAAACAGAGCCCATATACCTGCAGTGCTTGGTAGACACAGACCAGCAAGAAGCTTTTCAGACACTCTCTGACCAGTGAAAATATCTGATTTTCTTCCTTCCTGTTCATGGATGGCAGTGGACATCTGCACTGTTCTTTGGCTAGCACAGATGGGAAAGATGCAGTTTGTTCTTTGGAGACTTTTTAGCAAGCCTCACAAAATAGGTACCAATTATTATATTTTGCTTACTGTAGCAAAATTCGCTAAGCTGCAAAGAAAAACTGCTCAGAAAGGGGCTTTCATTGCACTTGAGTAAGTGTTAGATCTAAGTTTAAGAATGAGATCTGCAGTAATAGGTCAGTAATGCAGTCAGTCTCTCTGGAGGATTATTTCTTTCCTTGGAAGTGTATTTTCCAATCCTTTGTACGTTTTCATCCCAGGGCAAAGTCTACTAAGAGAGAGAGAATTCCTGCAAAAAGCAATTTACATGATCAGTTATTTTCTATATTCCCTTTCCTATTCTTTCAGCTATTTGTGCTTCGATAAGAAGCTTATATCCTCCCAGCCCAGTTTCTCTTTAGCCTGCAGTCAATCTCATAATCCCATTCTTCTGAGATCTTAGTTTCTCGCTGTCAAAATGAGCATGATGCCACAAGATTGGCAAGAAGTCCCTGTGGCCTGGGGCAAGTGAGGGAGAGCACAGGTTGGAGCACCATCGATCTCCTTCATTTTTCTTGCCCAAGACCAGCTAGGAAAGCACATGGAAATGGGAATATGAATTTCCTGCCTTGCAGCCACACAGCCTCCCAAGTGGAAAATGTTCGAACCCACAAGCAAGACAGCAGCTGCAGATGGGAGGGTTGTGGGACACAATAGGATCACTGTAATATCAATTTTTCCAACAGGAATTATTTTTTCCCATCAACTCTGATTTAATCTCTTAGGTGAAATAACTGGTTTGTCTGTTTAAATGTAAGAAAATGAATTTTAATAAGAACTACACAGCAAATACAGTCTATGTCCTGAGTAAAATCTCTGAACTACTTCATGATGGTAATGAGAGTGATGTTCTCCAAGTAATATGGTAAGAATAATTATTTCATATGCAAAAAGTGGCTGCAATTTCAGTGATTTCATGTGAATGATTTCTATTTACCCAGAAAAAGGGGAGAAAAAGGCTAAATTTTACCTCTGGTCTATGAAGGATAAGCAGAGAGGCTGATACAGCTTTAGCCATCTTCAGACAGACTCTAGGAAGGGGGTGAATTGAGGGTGTTCCCCCCACCCTGAATGTTTTTGTGGTATTTACAATAAAGCTGGGGGTTTTACTGACCATCCTCCTCTTCAGGTACTGAACTTTTAGTTTTGGTGTCTCTGGTGCAGCTGCTTGTCCCTGAGCAGTGCAGGGCAGAGGAGATGCTGGAGGGCAGCTGTGCTCACCTGTGTTTGATGGGGTGGGGAATGATCACCCAATTTCTCACTTCAGAGTTTAAAGGGCTGTCTGTAGTTCATGGGGTAGATTCCTCAGTCCTGTTCTCATCACTTTACAGAGGAGGGACCGACCTCTAGCCTCTGCCTCTCCTCATCCCCAGGTCCTGCAGCACCCCACAAGCTGGAAGAGCGAGGTGCTTGTGTCCTTGTCACCTGAAACACAGTCCTGCAAACATAAACCTGAGGCAACCCCTGACACTTCTTACCACAACCTGGTGGCTGCCTCATGTTGCCAAGACTTTTTTAATTTGTTATCCACCTATGTTCATATTGTGCAGACAAATTGTACCACTCCAAATCTGGTCAAGAACTATTGAACTTAGATTTCTTTTGAAGCTGATGACTTTCAGCTTTTTTTTTTTTTTTTTCCTAAATGTCCCTTAGAAGTATTAGAAGATGAGTCTTTGGAAACCAAGTGTTTTGTGATCTGAAATTCTAAGTTTCCAAATGTTGTGTGTGAGGAGGAAGAGACGGTGAGTGGAGTCAGATAAATTTTTTCCACTACTGGAGCTACAGCATAAAAACAAACATGTTCCTGCAGGTTTTTCATCAGATACCAAAACAACATTAATTCACCAGAGTAGCAAGGGCTCCATCAGAGCTGCTGTGGACATCTCAAACCACTGTCTAGACAGACAAAATGTGCTTTAAGACAAGTCCAGTTGAAAACTTCTCCTGGCAAAACCAGCTGTGTTTGTGATGTTGAAGGCTCAATGTACCCCAAAAACATTAGGGAAACTATGGAAAGTTTATTGTTTGCAAACCAAGATACAATTACCCTTCTGCTAAGTCAACAAAACTGTCTGGCTGTCCTGCTGAGAAGCATGTCAGGACAGTAAGAGAGTAAGAAAGACAGACTGCACAGTCTGGGACTGACTGAACACGTTGGAGAATCTCTGCTATAGCTGCTCCCTGCAAGGAGCAATGATCAGTGAGAAACACCTGCATTTTCCCTGGAATATTTTCACTGGCTGCATGCAAACAACAGCTGCTTTACCAATGACTATACAATGACTAGACACAAGGAAAAAACCCTCTAATTTTGGATGCTTAAGTTCTGCAGTTTTTGCCTGAAGACTACACCAAGCCTAACTCTAGGGGGGCTCACGTGGAGGACTCTGCCCAGTCCAGGCAGAGTGGGATCCCTGGAGTCATCATTTTACAATTCAGATCCTGCACCTCCACAGAGAGGAGGACACCCAGTCGTGACCAAGGACCATGCTAATTTTTGCCCTCAGTGATCTCAAGGCCATCATGTCCCTTTGGCAGTCAGGACTGGAGGTAAGATAAAGAGGTAATTCTCATTCCCACATGGCAGAAAACATGTGGGGAAAGGCAAGCCACAGAGAACCAAAAGGATAAAAAACCCACATGGAAACAGAGTAAAATTGAAAGAAAACCAGTGATAATGGACACAGTAAGTAATGGCTCCCCATGGCTAATATATTACAGCAAAGAAAAATCAGCCTGAGGGCAGGCCCAGAGACTTGAAATTTAAATCAGAGTCAAGAAATAATTAATATTATCTTTTCCCTTTTTCGTTCTTTTATTTCAGGGAGAACAGGGTTTCCTTAAAAATCCTACTTTCTAATGCATTTCCCAGGTTTAATATTATAATTTGGGTTCCATCACAAAATCACACTTTCCTATTAAGTGAAATGTGAAAAGGATACCTCTACAGTGAATTTGGGAGGTGTAAGGAGGTTCTGGTTTTGTGCATTTTGCAAGTGAAATTCCTGGAAGGGCAGAACAAAGTGACAGAGCTGCCTGCCAGCCAGGAGGCCTTCTTTCAGAAAAGCTCCAAAATAGATTTCTACCAGTAATTTTGCACAGTATGAAATCTCCTGCCTTCACAGCACATGGCTGGGCTTTTGGCTTTCACAGACTTCTGTTGGAGAAGCCCCATGACTCAGAAGTGGGACAAACCCCCATATTTCATTAAAGAAACAGGAGGATTGAGCAGCAGTGGTGCCAGTTACATCTCCAAAATGAAAGCCATGCCCTGCAAGGTGGGAGGTGCTGACACACACACCTCACTGCTGTGCTAAAAAGTGACCTATTTCATCTGCCAGCACCTGCTCCTGGGTCCCACAGTGTCCTCAGTGGTCAGCCCATCCCCTTGGGTCTCTGGCTCAGCTGTGGCTAATTCTGCACATTTCTTAATCCTTCCTAAATTCCCAGGGACATATCCATGGGAAAGAAGGGAAGGAGGTGGATGTCCTTATCCTACAGGATAAAGCTGATTCTGAGCTGTGCTTTTCAGAGAAAAGCAGAAAAATATAAAAAAGCACTCCAAGGAGGATTGGCTACCAGCATCCTTCAATTCAAATCTGTGCTCCACCACATGATCAAAGCAAACTCTTCTTTCCAAGCAAGATGACCTCATCTCTGACTTCCTTCTTGTATCAGAAAATACAAAGGCATTTTGCTGATGTGGGCATTCAAAAATCGTTTTATTTATTAATTGTATCTTGGGTGTCTGGCAGAAATCCTAGCAACTGGGGTTACTAAAAACTTTTAGTGCAAGATGGGTAAGCAAAGATGAAATTCAATGGCGTCAGTTGTCCTTAAGATCATTTCTATGGGTTTATTCTCACTGCCAGTCAGTCTGCTAGAGAGAAAGCAGGAACTGAGAGCCAGGCAGCTTGGCCATTTTATGGTCTAAAAATTGCATCTCAGTAGTAAACAAAGACCAGCCAAAGATCTTTTTCCCATCCCTGAGGGCAAGCAGCTGGCTTCTCTTCCCCCAGCCACATTGGCTTTGTGGCTGCTCTCCCCAGCCAGGGCTGTTCCCTGAATGCCCAGGCACCAGCTGGGATGGGGTGGCCAGGGAATGAGCTAACCAAGACAGGGGAGGGACGCTCATAATGTTTGTTTTCATGCCTTCGTTTCTAGAGGAAGCCACCTGCCTGTGTTTTTGAACAGAGATTCTTCAGCAGGCACTTTGCACTTGCTGAATCTCACAGAAACAGGATGGAACAACATCCAAATGTGGGAGACAAGAGAACTACAGGAGGGGAGAAGGGACATGGAAGTCTTCCTGGAAGAAACACCTGTACAAAAGAGTTTGTAACACAAGGAGCAAGATGGGGCTCTTAGTTGTGCAATTTCAGTAAATGAGTCTCTGTGAAGGGGGCCCAAAAGAGAAGGGAACTTGTGATGGGGAGGAGGCTGCAAACAGAGGAAAAAGGGCCTAAACTGCAAGTAGAGCTCCTTGAAAACCTTCCATCCCCAAAGATTCTGGAGCATCCAATGAAAATTTAGCATGGAAAATCATCAAGTATATTTTAATCCAAATGCTAAGGTCAGTTGGCATGTACCCTTTTCATGAGAAAATATGACTATGACCTACAGATGGCAAAGCTTGGTCGAAACATAAAATTCCTTTTGCATTGAATTAATTTCAAGAATTTCAGATGGCTTCAGGACAGTCTTGGAACTTGTTTGTGTATTGGGAAGGGTGAAGTCAAGATACACAGTGAGATGGAGCTCAGAGATGTTATGGAAAGCAGAAATCCAAAGCAATGTGGAAACAGGAGATTTGCTCTAAGGGTGAGACTAGGAACATTACAGCAGAGATGTGAAAAAGGGAATTATAATCACCTCTCCTGTGGAGATAGGGTGAGAGAGTCCAGGGACTTCAGCTGGAGAAGAGAAGGCTCTGGGAAGATCTTAGAGCACCTTCCAGTGCCTAAAGAGGCTCCAAGAGAGCTGGAGAGGAACTTTGGACACGGGCATGGAGCGGTAGGACAAGAGATAATGGTTTTAAACTGAAAAAGGAGAGATTTAGATTCGATATAAGAAAGAAATTTTACACTGTGGGGGTGCGGAGGTAGAGAAGTTGTGACTGATCCATTCCTGGAAGAATTCAAAGCCAGGCTGGAAGGGCCTTAGAGCAACCTGGTCTAGTGAAGGTGTCCCTGCCCATGGCAGGGGGGATGGAATGAGATGATCTTTAAGGTGCCTTCCAACATAAAGCACTCTTTGATTCTAGAACAATGAAGGCCAGAACTGACTAAAATGGAAGAAAATACATTTTAGGTAGAAGATAATTAAAGGAATGGCAGATTTGGTTCATATTCAATTAGAACTAATTTAAACAAGAGTCTGGCTAAGGATGACCCAAACAAAAACAGGAAAAAAAAAATTAACACATGAATCTAGAGTCAAGCAAATAGCACAAAAGAGACTTAAATAGGAGAAAAGAAATAAAATTTATAAGCGAGATGGAAAATCAATAGGTTTGATTCTCCTTTCCTTTGTATTGTTTGCACTAATATAAAATTGATGGAGTAGATCTGTATCTGTTGGAAATTCTCTGCAGTAAGTGTGGGTCAGTGGGTTTATTGAATTTAGAGAAGTTTAACACAGTAAGACACAGACAAGTAGAATTTCAGAAAGATGAAATAATGTGGAATGGCAGCAGGAGACCAAAGGCAGGACCCCTTTGACTGCAGGAATTTCTTACTGTTCAATAAGACCCCAAAAGGCAGGAAATTGGTATCTGATCTTGTGTACTTGTGATCCTGTGTTATTTTTCAAATGCATTATTCAGCATTTTTTTCCTTGGGAAGCCACAGACCTTGTTGCCACATATGTGCTGGGTGGAGAAATCCAGATATGAATGTGCACTGTACATGGAAAAGATAAATTCCAGTGTCTCTTAAATATCATACACCTGCTAAGAAGGTTAAGTCTGTCATGACTCACTGGTTGTTTCACATATTTTCTTAACAAGATATTCCTAGAGGCAACTGTTAGAATGAACGGCTCACTGCTTAGTTTTGGTGAAGAAAAATAATATTTGTAACAGGTTTTTATTTTTTAAAAAAAAGTATGAGATGTTTAGGAGTAGTGAATAATATATTAACTTTGTACCACCTGGTCTATTTTAGCATTAAAACCTTGCCTTTCCCTCAGCACACGTTAGGAATAATTCTGTTGTCATTACCCTTTCAATGACATCCAGACAACTTGCACTGTGACATTAATAAAAAGAGACACATTTAGTTGTGCCTATCTTTGCACACTCTTGCCCAATTAAATTTGACTCAGTGCCATCTAGGTTTTTAATAACTACCCAGCTATTAGCAAGAACTCAACTGCTGACAAACCCCTACTTAGACTATGAATCAAAGACACATATAGTACAAAAAATGGGCAGGTTTACCCTACTGATGCCTACTACATCAACAGGCCTGCAGTCTTACAAATAATAACTTAGCTTCCCTTCAACCCCCCAGAATACAACCAAATCTCAGCAAAGAATCCACTAGAGTCTTCACAAATAAAATATGTATGAGAACATAAAACATACATATGGTGTATCTTATTAAAAATATTTCATCTTATCAGTAGTTCATATAATGGAGTCAATGCTTAAATAATATTTTTGGAGAAGTATCTTTGATTTGGAAACACAATTAGAACAAAATGTATGAGGATGATTTCCAAAGGGTTGGATTGACTGAATTGACGTATTACCATTCTTCTTCCTTCATATTTCCAAGACACTTCACATCCATAATGTGAAGATAATGGAAGATAGTTTTGTATTCCCTTATATATATGCCTATGGAAGAGCACTAGCATTGTTAACAGATTTTATTTCTCTCTGATATATCCCAGTGACTCATTTATAGATCAAGAAGCAATATTTATAATTCTACTGATGAAAATCTGTACCAAATGCCAAAATCTGTCACAGTTCACTAATGAATCTGCTTTGGATTATGGCTTTGGGAATTCCTTATGTCATAAATAAATTAAAAAAAACAACAACAACAACAAGGAAAACTCAACAAAAAACACTTAGTCCACTTTTTGTTTTCAGCCTCCTTTGAACTGCATTAGAAGCAAAAGCTCACTCCTCTTCTACATGCCAACTTCTACTGGGATTTGAGCTAGCTCTATTTTCAAATATCTACCTTTCTGTGGATGAATATTGCAGGGAGAAAATTGGCAGATTTTAGTATCTATTCAACATGAACACCATATAATACCTTGAAAACACACTTGTCCCCTAACACAAGATGCAAGCACAGATTTAGTCACCAAGTGCCAAGATTCAACTCTTCAGAAGAAACAACTGAGCCTGTAGCAGGATACAGATTCTCATAAATCTGAAGTGACAGAAAGAAGCAGATTACTTTTTAGAAGTAGGTTTTGAAAGTAGTCACTCCTCCCATCTATTTTCAGGTGCATTTACCTCACATATCTTGGGTGAAACAGCCCTAAACCTCCCAGATTTGAATAGACTCCACTCAATCTACCGTAGAATGGCATTTTTGAAACCCAGCAGTCTTTGATGGCTCATCATAAATACAGTGAGGTTAATTTCCCCAAACTTTTTAGCACCAGCATCTGGTGTTACACATGGGGACAGGATATATCTACCCAATAAAATAAATTACAGTTATTTATGTGGTTACAGATAAATCATACAGCTTTTAAAGCCTGGAGTGTCAGGCAAAAGCTTAGTATTTAAAGTAACCCACAAGAGGATGGAGGCTTTCCATCTCTACTAGGAGCCATCAGAGGCAACTGGCCTGATTGATGGTTGGTGTCAGGATTTATCTTTATTAAGCATCAGATGATGCCATCTGTTTCTGGTGGACATTTCTTTAACCCTGAGGATGTTTAATACTTAAGCAGGTATAGCCAGATGTTTGCCAAAAATCCTCGACTACCTGAGTGCTCTGCTTCCCAGGCACTTCTCAAGAAGGGACGGATAATGGGGAATACAAATTGCCAAAACTGCTTTGGGACACACAGAGTGTTCAGGTAGCTGGCATGGAAACTGTGAAGGGAGAAGCTGGGAAATGCGATGGGGTTTCAGAGCCTCCCTCTGAGGTTTGAGCTCTCCAGTATCATACCAAATGTTCCCGCTGGCAGCCGTGAGAACAAATGAGTAGAAGCAAGGACGGTGACACGCTGACAGTTGTTCTGACACCACTTTCTCTGTGTCCCCACTTGAGCTTATTCATGGATTCTGAGCTGCTGTCCTGCAGAGCCACATGGACTGGGGGAAGGAAACTCGCCTCCCTTACATAAGCATCCAAGCTGATGAGACAGACTCAAATGACACTTCCACTTCTCGCTAATGATCCCTCGGGCTCCCTGCCTTCTTCTGCACCCTCAAACTCCCCAGCCCCTGTTGCCAGTATTTCCCAGCTCTCATTATGGCTCCTGCAGCTTTCTGATCAATCCTCCTCTTCCCCAGTGCCCCACGTGCCCTTCGCTTGCTGCTTTGCGGATTTTGTCTATCCTGATGATGACTGTTCCTGACATGCCTATTCTTGCCTGTTTATCTGCTGGCCCTCTCAGCTGATGTAACCAAAACACAAATGCATACTTCCAGAATGTTGGGAGCTGCTGAAAGAGCAGATAAGGTGAACAGCAGCATCCAGGACATGAGCATTGGTGTGCAGAGAGAGGGGAGGGAACGGAACACTCATGTAAGACTTGGGACAGCCTGAACTCTCTTCAAACCTCCTGTGGCTTTCCTGCTCCTTGCAAAAAGCTGTTTTTCCAAAGCCTTCATAGAGTTGCATCTTATCCTTTCTTTCTTCCATTATGCAAGAAGTGGTACCAATGGACCCCAAGGAGAGTATGAGCTTAAAGGTACAACATATAAAGCTGGGAGACACTGCAGACCTCTACTGTGGTTTGAAAATTAGAAATTTAAACCCTAAATGTTCCAATTCAGGCTGTCATATCTTCTTCCCAAGCCTCCTTTAATTTCCAGCAAGGAAATCTAACCTAGTTAGATTTGCAATTAGAAGGTATACAATATTTTAAAATTCCACTTCATTTATAATTATTATGAGATGCAATACAAATACTCCACTTTCCTCCAAGGAGATTAACTTTTGTTCACACAGTGGATGTCTTCCGTGGCCCCTACGAGTAAGTCATGTTTGTCATTAAATGCAAAAAAAATAATTACTTGATTCAGGGCAGCAAGTCTTGCTGGAACCCTTGAGTTAAGCATTTCTCTAGGGATAGACAGTAAAAATCACAAAAATGGGGCTTTGGTATTCTAGATTTGTACACAATTTGAAAAGAAAAAAAAGAGATAGCTGGAAAAGTGCTGTCATACATCATCACAGTTCCATTTTCATTCATTTATTGACAAAGGTAATCTGAATTAAAGAGGCCTTGTACTTTTTGGGGTAAAACAGCCCTTCATCACCCTTTAAAAAGTTTTATAGTCTTGAAATTCCCTGGTCTAATGCTTCCTGTCTTTCAAAAGCATTGGGGTTTTGATGTATCTTCCCTCAGTGACAGCCCTGCCATGTCAGGCAGAAATACAAATTTCCATCTGAAGACCACCTTTGACCATCCTAATAGTCTTTGGTTGTCTGAGCTCTTAAAATGTAAAATTGCAATCCACTTTTACCCAGGCCTGTAAGATGCTATTTTGCTATTACTTCTCGTTTTACCACAAGGGATAATGATAGTTCTCTCTACCCATTTCATTTAAACAAAGAGAAAATCTGATATTACCATAAGCCTCTTTCAAGCCCAGTCACGATCTGCTGAAAAATTTCCAGTGATGGAGAAGCATCAAGCATTGAGTGAGACAGGACTTTATGGATACTCCTACACTAATAAATTAAATGTGCTCAGGGATATTTTCTGGCACTGAGGGCAAATGCAAAAGATCATCTCGATCCATATTATTAAACTTCTTCATACTCTGCACTGACCACAAAATTCCAGCTGGGCTAGACCTGTGCAGCTCCCATACAGCTGATGGATTCCCACAGAGTGGGCTACCAGTTCTCCTTCACAGGTGGCCCCACAGACTCTTATGTTCACCAGCTAGAGATGGTGGCGCTCAATTAGTGACAGGGTAATTAATTCTAGAAAATGGTTTATACAGAAGCAAAGCCCCCGTGTTGAAGACCATGCAATCCAAATATCAGCCCTGTCTCACACATTTACACACTACACATTAAAGCTGCCTCTTTTGTGTTTTTTTTTGATCTGTTTTCTTGACTCTAAACATGGAACTAAAGGGAACTTTAGCAAACAAAGCAAAAAAAAAAAAAAAAAAAGAAAGGTATTGATAGACACATGGGACCCAGTGACACCTTATATTGCTTAGGGTCTGTTATTTAGGAAACTGATTCAGGGCAGGGAATTGCTGTGAATTTCTTCTCATAGATTAGGCTTCACATAAAGCTGTAGTCAGTTCTCTTCCCCACCCAAACAATCCTCCCAATCCCAAATCTCTCTCCTGCACATCTGTCAGGCCAGGATCTGTGCTAAATGACCCTTCATCTTCCTTGCATTTCTCCACCTTCTAGCCCATTATTCCCATCTGGATGGCATTGGTGGTGCTCAGGACAGTGCTCTCATGGTCAGGAGGGAGACTCTTGTAAAAGAACAGGATGAAGTGGAAGCACTAAGAAGTTCTGCATTACTCCCAATTATAGAATCATCTCCTGCTTTGGTTTGGAAGGGACCTTAAAAACCACCTGTTTTCAATGCCTCTGCCACAGACAGAGAACCTTCCACTAAGACCAGGCTGCTCAAAACCCTGTAACTTGATTTTTCTCCCTTGCCCAGCTGCAGAACAGTGTGTCTGTCAGAACAGCTCTGGTAACACATTTTATCAACAGCCTGTCTGTTCAAGAGGGAAATGGTGGCGAATGACTCGTAAGGAGGTTCTGTTGGTGTCTGACCAGTTTGAGAATCCACTGATTCTAACCTGATGGAGGTTTAGTGGGGCATTTCCAGAACACCTCTTCAAGGATCCGTCCTGCATGGACGTGTAGGAAAGGCTTGTAGGCAGGCACAAACCTCTTCCACCAAAGAATGTGACATTTCCATATTTCTGCCTGTCTCATGGGGCAAATTATGACAGAAAAAAACATCCATAAAGGCTTCCTGAGATGTGGAAGCAGAATAGAAAGACAGGTTTCAGGCAGATTTGACTTTATCAGAAAAAAGTTTACACTGAGTTTAACCAGTGGTCACTTCAAATCTCATCCAAGCCCTGCTGAGCAGCTCTGCTGCCAGGCACTGAAATTACCATAGGAAAACACAGGACCAGAAGGTCCTCTTGGGTCAACATATCAAGCCACATGGGGATTTCCACAGCTGAGTTTGCCTCCTAGGACAGCAGGGACAGAAATAGGTAGTTTTAGGGCCTATTTAGTCTGATATATTTAGATTTTTTTTGGGTGGTGAGATATTTTATGACTTCACAGACTCCATTAACCAGATCTGATTATAAAGGCACCTCCATATAGTTATTTTAGATGTAGATGTTCCCAGTGACTGATACATATACTCTCAAACATTTTCTGTTGGTAAGCTACTGGATTATAACATAAATATTTAACCAGGGCTGAGTGCATGACCTTACACTTTGTATTTCATAATTCCATGCATTAATTCAATAATGGTTATGCAATCCTGCCTACAGGATAGTGGATACCCTAGAAATTGGTGGTGCTTTCTACCTTTGTGTTCTCAGAAAATGTCATCAGTATTTTCCTGAGTGAATGGACAGCAGGGAAAAAAAAAAAAAAAGGCTAGGGCTGATCCTAAAGGAGGAATTCCATTCTAATATTTGGCTTTTAAGGAAAATTCTTAAGGTGTCACTTTCCTGGTTACAAACCCTACATGTTTACATGCTTGTGACTCCAGTAATGCAAGATCCACCAGGGAAATGCAGCAGTGATTGTTGTGGTGGAATGGGGAACAGGGGTGGATGTACCTGGATGCACTGGGATGTGTGAATGGGACAGAGGTGAGACAACAGCAGCCCAGAACTCAGCCCTGAGGGCCAGTTAAATGCGCTGCAGCTCTGTGGATTTAACACTCAGAGATGATTTTTGGGTCATGCACAGCCCAGCTGGAGCAGGAGCAGAAACAGCGAGGGCATTTCTGTGGCACATCAGGCTGTCCTTCCCTTGGTGGTGCTTCAGGAGACGCTGGCAGCAACCATACTTCATCCTGGTGGCCACTGGAGGGTAAAAGTGTGGCTTGGCCAGCATCATGCACACTCAGTGAGGCTGGGAGGTTGCTCTGCCCATGATGGAAGTGCCACTTTTATTCATGCACGTTGTTTGTGCCCAGCGCACACAGCTGTCCCCTGAGAAGTGGCTGGTGTCACACTGACTCTCGCACCAGCTGACCCGCCAGAGCAGAGGGCACCAGGGCCTGCCTCATCACCCTAATTCTCCTACATCTTCTTAATGATTCCTGTCTTGGTGATTTTCCTTGTTCACCTCAGTAACAGAAACAGACATTAAAAATACGTTAAGCCCTTTTGAAAATGTAAAAAAAAAGAGCATAATTATTCACTTAGCTATTTCAGAAGCTATCTCTTAAAAATGAGGAAGAAATTCTTATGATCTGTCTGGTTTGGCTTTACCTTCTAAAGCAGCCTCAATGACTCCAAAATGCCACCTGGCAATAGCAGCACAGCTTTATTGTGCAAAAGGCAGTTACATGGCACAAAGCTTTCCAATTATATTGTAAAGTTTAGTTCCTTGAAGATGATTCACTCATCAGCTGACCAGCCTTAAATATAGCTTTGTGTGGCATTGCACACAAATTGTCCAAGACATTTTCAGAATATATAAATACAACCCAAAGACTAAGGAGATACTGAAGTTCCTTTCAGCAACTGGACTGCTCTATCACACGATGTTGCCCAGAGAACTCACTAAGTTGCCTGGCTTTTCTTCCATCATTCCCTTGAATTTATGTTAGTGAGACTAGATAAAACCTGCAAACCAAATCACTGAATCTACCACAGAATTGCAGTGGTTGTAACAATTTCAACACTCGTTTGAAGACTTTACAGGAGTTCAAGAGCAAGTTTGCTCCATAATCCTCAGCCCTGCAGTTGGGAAAGTGACTACAGACATCACCATAAAGCAGATGTGACAGATAAAAGTACTTAATTTAGATGCATGTACAGATATGCTACACCAAGATTTTCTCTGTGCCTCCAAATACTATGGAAGCATTTAGAGTCCAAATGAGATACAATCTCAGGAAAATATTCTTTATCAGAACTACTCTTGAAACTCAGAAGAGGAAAAAGGATCTCAGCATGTTAAAAGAGAGACTTTTCTGGCACAGATGGCAATGGAGCTGCAGGTAAAAGTTTTCACACAATGAGTATTTTTATTTGAAAGGGCTCATGGTGCTTTTTAGCTACCAGAACTTTTGGGTCTGATGATGTTATGCATACTGAAGAAAGCAACAATTTTGCTGAGGCCAGAGGTGTAAGATGACGTCCTCTCTACCTGCTAATCAACGTAATGAAATCTCCATGTTGACACTGGATGAATCCCATGATTCAGAATCTGTTGTTATTTTCACCACCTTCATCACCTATAAATATTTTCCTTTTTTTTTTCATTTGTGAGTGATCCAAACACAAGCATCATTCCTCTTTATCAGTCTTTGCCACATCCTTACAGAACTGTTGGCTGAAAAGAGTAAAGCTAGCAATTTTTTCTTTCAGCTGACCAATAACTTCAGCTTATCCATGCTGACAGAGTTTTTCCATATCTGGTTTTACATCTGGGACAGCCTTTTTTTTGAGCACTGAAGGTTAAATATACGTAGATAATGTTAATGCAGTCTCTGCTGAGCCAGATTTCATATTTAACAGAATTTACGCACACTGATGAGTGTTAACATCTAAGGGTATCAGATGTTGCTAATTCACATCTTTTAATAATTCATTAATATTTCAAATGTTAACATTTTCCCCAGAATTTAACACATATTATTTCCAGCTTTCATCATCATACAAAGAACACATTGCTTAATGGCAGAGGGAGATTAATTTTCTAGATCTCAGGTTAAATTCTCCTAAAAGATATAATAAATAATATTTTCTCCCAAATAATGAAAGTAATATTTTGCCCCTTCCCAGCTCTTCTCATCAAATTTAATTCAAAGGAAAATTTATAGAAATGCTAAGTCACAGGAAAAAAAAATAATTTCCCAGTTTCTGAGTAATCACAGTTTAATCTTTTGACTTTTATTTAAAAAAACCCTAAAAATATACCTTGCTCTTGCAATCAACATTTTCAGTGTGAAAATAACTGTTAAAATTTACGTTAATGTAAACAAAGCAACACACTTTGCTTTTCTACAAGCTCTTTCAAGAACTTTTCTCCCCCAGCAGCTGAGAACCAAAACATTGGGTACTTAAAAGCAAAACAACAACTAAAAGCAATCAGTAGCAAAACCCAACATTTTTTTTTATAGCAGCATCTACTATTAAACAAGTCACTACATAAACAGTAAGGCCATTAGAGCCACAATGTCAAAGATGCTCTGTAAGCTGAACAGGCAAAACATTTCCACAATGACTGAAAGCCAGCAAAGCGCTCCTTAAGACGTCAACAGGGAAATATAATTCAGTCTTAATAGGTTCAGAGCTTGAGTTAGCCATGCTTATGGGATAGTCTATTAAAAAAACCAGCAAGTGAGCCAGTGACATTACTGTGGACAAAACCTGCAGCCTCCTAAAAAATGCAGGCTAAAGATGTTCAAACAAAACCACTTCATCTGGGCTGCTACCACCATCCTAACTAGCAGAGTGCCAGGTTGTATTCTGACTCTTTCAGTGGTTTTCTTTTGCACTATTGCATGCATTTTATTTTTTCCTATTAAATTGTATTTCTGACTTGGAGTCTCTCACTGGTTTTGTTTTCAAACCAGCACAGTCCCAAAACAGAGACAGCTGAGGTGATACTCGCACCTGTACAGAAAAGAGATCAGGAATGCTTTCAGCCCCATGAACAGCCTAAGAAATAAAATCATTGTGATCAACCCATGTGCCTTTCTTCTAGTAAAACATCTGCTCTTCTGAAAAAACCTAGCAAGTCCTCATTCCCAACTAGTCAACTAGTAATGCAACTTTGTATTTGGGATAGGAGCAAATTTCTCTTGGTGGCAACTTGGTTCATTGAATTAAAATCATGGAGCAATGTGAGATTCGCCATTTCTGGATTAAAAAACGGTACATTTGCACATGCCTACCAGGAAAGGAAGAAAAAAAAAACAAAAACAAACCATCTTGAGAACTCACCACCAGGTTTCCTATCACCATGACCAACAAGAAGACAAGAAGGCACAGTGGCTGCCCAGCGACTTCCATACAGTCCCACATGGTCTCGATCCACTCTCCACACAAAATTCGGAAGATGATGAGGAACGAGTGGAAAAAGTCATACATGTGCCACCGTGGCAGATTGCCAGTCGTGCTGATCTTCTTCACATTGTCCAAGTAGCTCTTCCCAAAAAGCTGCATTCCTACCACGGCGAAAATGAAGACGATGATGGCCAGCACGAGAGTGAGGTTACCAAGGGCACCCACTGAGTTACCAATGATCTTAATGAGTGTATTTAAGGTCGGCCAGGACTTTGCCAACTTGAAGACTCGCAGCTGTGAACAGAACATAAACAACAGTGTCAGCTCACAGAAGCATCAGCCGTTTCAGCCAATGAATTATTAAAGTGAGTAAAACGTGAAAGATGTTAAATGCCGCAGTGTGTGCGGTACAAGGTGATTTTAGCCATACTTCCTGTTAACCTCATTAATTCTATCAATAAAACATCAGTTGGGCTTCTCAGATGAGAATTAAGTTTTCCTGAGCTATGCTCTGCTTGGTTAGATAGACATGGTTTTAATGGCACATTCCCCCACTGGTGGAGAAAGGATGGAAAGATGAAATCTATTTCTTAGTATTTTCTTTTGTGTTGCTTTTCCTCCTCAAAATAAACAGCCTGGCAGGCATCTGGAGGGAGAGGTTTCAGGTTTGGTCCCCAAAAAAGAAAAGGAATTCTTCTGTGCTTCAGAGCAAGCCTCAGTCAGATGTTATTAGCTGCTCACTCCTAGGGTGAAAATCACCTCTGTGCTGAGGATCACGCAGTCTGTGCACAACCCACGGCCCACTTAAGACCTATTTTAAGGGTGGAAATGGTGCCTAGCCCTTGTGCTGTGTTTTCAGCTGAAGGTTTAAATTAAGCCCTATTGAAGCAAGATTGTTCCAAAAAAACTGAAGGGAGACACTTAGGACAGTGATGGAAAATTTATGTTTTTGAGCAATGCAGAGAATTTTGGGGAAAAAAAAAATTATTTTCTTCTGGTAAATGTAACCACAAGGGTTTATTTTCCTGATCTTTAAAATTTCAAAGCCATATCTTGGCCAGAATAATTAGCATGGACATCCTGGTACATGAAGTGCAACACAAATGTCAAGCTGGCAAGGAAAGTACTTTTCTGTTCCAGCATGTTGCTAGTTTCTCATTAATAGAACACCACTGTCCCCTGCTTAACAAAGGAGCTGACAGCTAAGGAGTTCCCATGAAAGACAGATGCTATGTTATGCTGATCAGTTCTAGGAAAAAAAAAAAAATCTCTCTCTGAATAACTCAAAGACCTTTTTCTTTTGACAACATCTAGAAGAACAGTGGCATGTTTATAATATAATTTAGGAATAATAGCGCCTAAAACAACAAGTTACCAGCTCTTGCATTTCTTGGACTATCAATTTTCTACTGTCTGTGGTAACAGGTGTACAGGTATAAAATGGCAGATCTTTATTACAAATTGGAATTCAAATATTTTAAGTGTGCTACAAGTACCTGGCACAGCTGGAAGGAATCAAATTATGTTCTCATTTACCATGATGTAAATCTGGAACAATTCCATTTATCCCACAGCAATTAGTGTCACATACTGTTCACCAGTTTGCAGCAATTATAGGCAGATGCATTTTTAAGAAAATATGTTGTATTCATGTCAGAGTTTATATGTAATAAAAAAAAAAAAAAGGTTAAGAACAGAATAAGATCATTACCAGTCGAAAGGAGCGTAAAACAGACAAGTTTCCCATGCTGGACAAACCCAGTTCCATCAGGCTTAGAATAACAATTATGCTGTCAAAAATATTCCAGCCCTGTTGGAAATAGTAGTAGGGGTCAAGGGCAATTACTTTGAAGATCATTTCTGCTGTAAAAATCCCAGTGAAGACCTGCAGAAAGAAAATATTAAGTCAAACTAACCTTTTAAGCACAAAACTCCTTGCTTGTGGAGTTTCCAACCACACAGATGAACCCAGCAGTAAGCCAGACACATTCTACAAACAAATACTTTCTTTTTTTTGGTAGCTGACTCTTTATCACTATTACAATTTTGTCTAGTCTTTTCACAATAATACCTGATACTGCTGTAAACTTATAATGACATCTGACTTCAGGATCTGGATTGGAACATACATTTCCATCTCCTTCCATCATCTGAATAATCACAGTGGTAAAAAAAAGAAAAAAAGGTGTAAAGGTGCCTTTTATAAAGGTTAAATCTATTCATTTCAGTGGAGAAAGCTAAGTGAATGGAAAGTGAGTGTTAAGGACTATCTGGGTTGCAGTGTATCTGGTGTATTATCCCTTTTCATTTTGTTCTTATTAGCAATAGAAGGGCAATGCACGCCTCCAGTTATTCTGAGGTTATTGCTGGCAGCAAAGATGATTAGAAACTCTAATTTGAGTCTTGGTTTTTTGTTTGCTTTTTTTATTTTTACAAATAGTCACGGCAATTTTCTTCTCATTGCATCTTGGGAAAACATTGGTTATTTATGACCCAGTTCAAATGTCATATGGTAGAGCTTCTAATTGGAACATTTTTCTTTAAAACAACATATAAATATTACCTATGAGGCAGAGGGACTGGGGAAAGGAAGGCTACTGACAGCAAATTCACTTTTAATAGATTCCTGTAAAGTATCCCAGAGAATCAGATTTTGTCCTTTTGTATGCCCTGCTTAAGTAATGTTTTAAATGCATAGTGCAATGCTACAATCAACTTAAAATGACAAAATGTGGGCACCAAGTTTGTCATATACTGTTTTATTTTCATTTCATATCCCAGTACAAGCTGCCCAGAGCTTTGTGTTTCTGGAAAATTCTGGAATTTCTGAAATAGAAATAGATAACATATGCAGAAATTGATAGTATCTAGGAAATTAGAATACATGGTTTTCTGTGAAACAATCAACATTAATGCACTTTGTTCGTCAAAATAGTGGGGGAAATCCAGAGGTCATGTATCACTAATATGCAGTGAAGGAGAAATGTTTTCTTTCCAAGAAGCTGAATATTTGCAACATTAGCCCAGTAAAACTGATCAGCTCTGAGCAACATAGATGAGACACCCACTAAGACATGAAAGGGAAAGAGTAAAATCATACAATTACGATATTAAAGAATGAAAATAAATTATCATAGCCTGAATTAGGAGTGTTTGGCTTTGCTCTGTAATGCTTCAGGAATTAATCTTTTGTTTCCCCCCCCCTTCTGTTTCCCCTCAGGAAAATGATATCTTGGATTGCAGCAATACCTTGGGACAGAGCAACTTTCCATCACCACCTCATACCAAGAACACAACAAGCAACCTGTCTCATATTTCTAATTAGCAAAGAATTTCTGAGTCACAGGAGTTAGAGATACCCAAGATTCCCACCATAATGCTCAAATTTTTCCTGGGACAGAGAACAAGACAAAACTGGACGTCTGTGAAATGGTATCCAGGGACTGCCTGAAAAAACTATGAGACCATGCTGCACACATTATGCAACACTCTTGCTGAGAAAATGACTCAGGAGGATCACTTTCTTTGCCTGAATCATTTTAATCAATAGCCTTCTGAGAAGGAAATGTCACAGCAAGTCAGCAAAATGTCTGAGCCTTCCTGAAGGCATCAGGAGTCGTGTGTGTGTGTGTGTGTGTGTGTGTACCAGCCACAAATTCCACACGGCACCTGCTCCCCTGTGCCTGCACAAGGGGCTGGGTGTTTCATGTGATAAAGGCTGGAAAGAAAACAAGTAGCATAACACCCCACTGGTGCTAAATATGACAGTGCTGATGTTGAGCACTTTGTCTTAAAAAAAAAAACAAACCACACTTTTACCTGTCCTTTCAGCCATTTAGGCTTTAATGTTGCATAATGGCACCTCAGCTTCTAAAGGAAAACAGAAATTGAGGGAGTCTTGCTCTCTCCACTCAGTTTTTAAGTAGCAGCACTGCGTGGGCAGATGAACTCTGTACACGTGCTTGGCTGGCCTTCTGACCACATTTCTTTGGAAATGTTCATTCCTGTAAGGGATGAACTAAAGGGGCCTGAAAGTAGCAGATGCTGAATGAAGTAGATGGACAATCACAGTGGGAGAGCCCCAATGACTGGCAGATCCAGAGAAAGAAAATCTATATTCCATTTTCATTCTTTCATTTCTCTCAGAAACATTTGCTCTGAGTAAAAAAAAAAAAAAAAAGAAAAAAGCCAAAGACCTGCTGTCTTTAATATTTCCCCTGTTTAATGCTAGCATAATCACTCAAAGAGAGTTAGATGTAACGGGAAGACAGCCAGCCAGCCGGCGTGGGGGCAGAGGCGGGGCTGGCAGTCTGCAGCTTAGGGGATGCAGTCACCTGGCAGCCTGCCCTGGAGCTGGGACTCCCTTCCCTTTCACAGGGAATTGCAAAAAATGTCAATTTTCATTACAAATGACTTTGCAAAATCTTCCGCAAAATGGAGTTACCTTTCTCTGACCTGCTCTGCTCACAATTAATTCAGTTGTGCAGGGGTTTAGTAAAGCTGGTGAGGGTGTGCTGGGACAGTCTGGGCTCTCACAGACACAAGCTGAGATCTCAGGAGAAGGGGAGCCCCGAGACATCAGCCTGCCACAAAAAACACAGGCAGGCTGTTTTGCTTACTTTACACTTTAGCACAAAAAGAGAAATAGCTCAAGGCAGTGCTAAGAAAGTCACAGTGAGATTTTTCTTCATTTTTTTGGCAAAATTTGCTTTGTAAAATTTCTCTGTCTGCAAAAAAAAAANAAAAAAAAAAAAAAAAAAGAAGTAAAAAAAGTTAAAAAAAAAGTGTCTCTCTGCAAAATTTCTCAGTCTGCAAAATTCCTGTCTCTACTGATTGTCTAATTTCCTGATGGCACCTGGCACAGCCTTGCTCAGCCCTGGCAGGTCTGCAGGAGCCGTGCTGGCAGGAGGGATGCCAAGGGCTAAAGTTTCACTGCCTGTGGTCTGCAAAGGGGGAAGCTGATCTGCCAAAAGCAGAGTGAGGAGCAGACACCTTGACTATCCCAAGTGCCAGAGGGGGAAGTGGCAGCCTTGCCACCTGCTTTGGTGGATGCAAAGGAATTTTTTCAAGTCATCTTAGAAGGCCACAAATCGTTGAGCAACAAGAAGGAATGCTGGCTGCAAAGTGAAGCTGGATAAAGTCCTGTAAGATGATTACCAAGCTATCCTTATCTACTGCTTTCTGCAGAGGACAAGAGCATGGGTTCGGAGCAAGAGAGACCCAAACAGATTTCTGCTTAGCACAACAACAGAGGGAGATTTGCCAAGACAGAGATTTGCCAAGACACATCAGCTGAAAAGCTGGAGACAGGTCCTAAAGGCTAGGGGAATAACCTCAACCCACCCATGGAAGCCCAGAGCTAGAAATGACAAGGACTAGGGTAAAGAAAAAAATCTGCATGTGTTATATGCCATATTCTAGGACTGATACAAAAAGCCTGGTTATTGCTACTGCCCTCCCAAACCTGCCAGCATGGGAGGCTTCTGACTAAAGGCAGGTCTCACATCTGCAGTGTCTCTCTGTTCTCCCACTGTGGTCAGTGGCTACGACAGTCACAGCCCTCCAGGCCATCGTTCACCTTATCCAAAAGTAAATGTCTCTACAACATCACATTAATGGGGCTTGAAACTGTCCATTACTTTCCACGGGCTTTACAAAGAGACAAAGACAACTGACACAGACAGACTCCTACACTGTAAATACCTAAAGTTAGGTAACATTAATCCAGCTTTGAGATACTGCAGCCTTTGTTTTTACAGAAATAAGGGGCTTTTTAAATCTCTGCTGTGAGCTGCCCAAGTGCATACTTAGCAGCATCCACCTTCCACATCACTTATGTTCCAATAGGATATCTCTGCTGCTACCATTACATTTTTGGGGCAATCTCACCATGCCATAGCTATATGGTCTGTGCCTTTTCTAACTCAGAATCTTCTACAATTAAAAGGATTCTAAACTTTAAGTTTTAAAGCAGTAACACACGGCAACTTTTAAACATAACTCAGAGAAAGATGATTAAAGAAAAAGATTCCATTTTGTGGTAACTGCAGAATTTTAGTGGCCCCCTGGGTCACAAATTGTATCACATTGCCCTTGGAAAGGCTTTTCTGCTGTCCTTGCAGCTTGACTGTAGACTGTCCCTCCTCTTTACTTTGGAGAAGTGTGGTCTCTGCTTGCTTTGCATCTCTACACCCATCTGCTCTGGTTTGCACACTAAGTTTCCCCTCAAAGCATCGGCCGTGCTTTGCTCCACGTCCCCTCTGCCCCGGGGTTTTCATAGGATCAGCACATGCAGAAGATGCACTACAGGCACCTTCCAGCATAGATATCAACCCATGATCAAGCACAGCTCCATTTCCCTCCAAGATCTTGCCTTGCTTTTTTTTTCTGTAGGTTTCTTTTGTAACATAAAAGTCACTATTAGTCACCAAGAGCTGCTGCCTTATGGGTGCTTTACCAGAAATCCCAAATAAAGCTCATTAACCTTTCTCTTATCTCATTTCCTCAAACAGATATCTATCAGGAACAGCCCGAAACCATGGCTGTAATGGTTACCAACACCACTAGAATATATTATCTTGATAAAAATAGAGACTTGTTCTTCATTCAGTTCTCTTCAGAAAGAGGTGGCTGCGTGGACCTGCTTAACAAAGGCAAAGCAATGCTGGCAATGTATCAAAATGGGACATTCTCAAGCCACGGCCAAAACTCTGAAAAGCAGGAAATTCACCCCTCAGGTGGCACTTCAGCTTCACAGTGACTTACCAAATTGCCTATGTACAGCATGTGGTCAAACTCCTTCGTCATCTTGTAATGCTCCAAGGCCATGAAGAGTGTGTTCAGCACAATGCAGAGGGTGATGGTGAGGTCGGTGAACGGGTCCATTACCACAAACTTGACAAATTTCTTGATTAAAAGCCAAAGCGGGCAGCAATCCCAAATGAGGAATTTAACAGCAAAGTGGTTCCAGCAGGGAGGACATTTCTGGTGCGATTCCTCAAGCTCTAAGTCACAAGCAGCAGAGTCACAGTCAATTCACACTGAGTTATATGACAAGAGAACACTTAAAATTACTCATGACACAGAGGAAGGCCCACAAATTACCCCAAACTTTTTTCAAAGATAAAACTATTCCTGTCCTAACAGGTTGGCAAATTACACACTTTGGGGTTTTAGCCAGTTGACCTGCACTTAGCAGACAGTGACCTGTTCTGAAAGTAAAAAGCTTTTAAAAGTGTCACAGGCAAAAAGTGATAATCACATTAAATATGTGAAGTCTAGTATTATATGCAGGCTTGGATTCTTACTCTGTTTTCCATTTTGCCAAGTTCAAATGGATAAGAATACACTATCTTCACTGAACTTAGATTGGAATGTATATTTTTCATTTCTCGGTCACATTTTCAAAGTATCTTAAGTAATACCTTTTAAAGCAGATAAGAGATAAAAGAGCTTAAATCCAATATTTAAAGCTGATTTAAGTACTTAAGAACCAGAGTATCTCTGGTTGTCCACAGAGTTTCTGTCCTTGATGTGCAATCCAAAAAGGCATTAAATATCTGATTTTTTTCTGAAAGGCTCACAGACAAAATCGGGGAGCACATAAGCCAGTTTCAAAATGCTACTAAAACTCCAATGTGCTTTTTAAAGGGGCTCTTAAAATATTGCCTGTAATAACACTTTTACATGCTCATTTAACTGATGCACAAAAGAATTGAAATAGCTTTGTAAGTATAATTTGTGTTAAATTGTGAAAAAAAAAGAAAAGCCAAAAAAGACAGTTAATGGCTAAATGACAATGATCAGCAGAATTGCTTAATGCCTTCCTTTTCTGGTTCCTTTATGGGCATGGAATGCTGTATTATGGTTTTAGTCTATATATAATTAGAAGCTGCACTGATAACAGGAAAACTTCAGCCAAGGCTGTTATTTCAATCAGTTCATAAACAGCCTCCTCTCCCACGGCAGGAAGCATTTGGGACAAGGGGAAATGGCCCCAAGCTGTGCCAGGGGAGCTTCAGATCGGATATTGGGAAAAAATCTCTTCACTGAGAGAGTGATTGAGCACAGATGGAGTCACCATCCCTGGGAGTATTAAAAAAACTGAGTGGACGTGGCGCTTTGCAATATGGTTTGGTGGCCACGGGGGTATTCAGCCAAAGGTTGGACTTGCTGATCTTGGAGAATTTTTCCTCAGATTCTCTGATTCTTTATCCACTTTTCTTCAAAGGACAGCAGAACTGTGGCATTATGTGTCTTCCATCAAGCTTTCCAAATACCATATGGTGTCCTACCTGCACAGGTTTTGCCCACATACCTACACTGCTCTGAGATCTCTGGGAAATCAAATTGCTCTGAAGAAATTTCTCTTTCCAGCCTCCAAATAGAGGGTTTACAGGTAAACCCTAAAATTATGTGAGAACTGTAGATTTCAATGCAAAATTCTATTTTTTTTTTAAACTTGCCTCTGAAAGCAATAAAGAGTTTAGGGTAGTCAATTTCTTAAGGATCTAATTTTCCAGGTAAATCTAGAACACATAGATATATATCGTTATTTTTCGCAACATAAGCCCCTTTAAGTCCAGGTTGCTGCTCAAAGTCTTGGTTTCACCCTTTTCAGCCTCAGCCACATATTATTTCTCTGTCCTTTTGCCAGCTTTTGTGCTCCAGGACCTTCTGGATGAGCCGGTTCTTGTTGATCCAGCTCAAAACCAATCATACAAAGTGCAGGAACACAGCAAGGGAAGGAGGAAGGTGTGACTGTCTTCTTTTGGCAGTGATGTGGCATTAAAATGGTTTAAATCAATTAAGAATCCACATTCTTTCCCAGTAAATATGATCTTTGGAACACACAAGATATCTAATATTTTTTTTTTTAATATCCGCTAAAGAAATAGTAAAACTAGCCTCTGTTTTTTCTGCTACTGTTAAAAAAAAGATCGGAAAAACACAACCAGCATTGTGTTGGAGATGTTTTTACTCTTATTTTTAAATTTAAAAATAAATAGGTCCTTTCTTGTCTGCAAGGCTTTGTAATGTCTGGAAAAAACAGACATTTGTTGACTACTCAAGAGCTAAGAGCAGAAACCAAATAAGAAAAGGGGAAGAGATTTCTGTTTCCAGCTGTTCCAAAGTTTGGCACAAATCTTACAGCCATGAATATGGTTAAATCCTGTGATATATTTTATTCTGATCTGACATTCCTTGTTAACAAGTATTCCATTTTGGTGAGTAATCAAACTCTGGGAATTAGGAAACCTTTGATAAGGGTTTCTATATAGAATCATAGAGTCATTTAGGTTGGAAAAGACCTCTAAGATCACTGATTCCAGCTGTTATCCCTTGACTGCACAGTCCACCACTAAACCACATTCCTGAGTGCCATGTCCTCTGAGTTATCCCAGCCTGGATGGTCTCTATTTCTGTGGTAAAAAGGAATAGAAAAAATACCACTAAATAAACAAGATGTCCAGAAGTCCAGGCCTTTTAGGCATTCTTAACACATTACAAGAAAGCAAATCAGCCACAAAGCTAATTGCTAAAAACCCCACAGAAATAAAATAAAACCTCTGCAGAGTACACTAAACACTGGAATACACCAAAGGAATTGTTTCCCTGTTAAGAACACAGCTTTTTACGTATTCAAACACAAATATATCTTCTGGCCACAATACTGCTGAATATAACCATGAGGAGGGTAAAAACCTGAGGAAGAGGAAGGGCTTTATGGCTTCACACTGGGCAATGTCTACATCTCTTAGGTGAGTCTCTACACATCAGTCACACAGAGAATTAGGCTGCAGGAGAATCCACAATTTCCTTGGCTACTCTGTTCCTGACTGACATTTTTCTGTGTTCTTAGGTGCTACCTCACCTCTCATCTCTGTTTGCAGTGTAGGAGACCTGAGAAAGTGTAGGAAGCCCTTTCATGTTTCAAGTGAAAAGACTGGGAATGTGGTGATCTTGCTCTGAGCTGTCTTGCTGTCGATAAATTTGCAAGAGGAACATGCAAAGTTCCTGCCTATAGAAACTCAGAGGAGGAAAATCCTCCTGCATCTTGTGAGAAGAGCAATGAAAAAATTTGTTGAGAAATATTTGCACGATTAAAGGGATCCTTTGAACATCCTTGAATTCCACGGTGGGACTCAAACACCTGCCACACTGCAGTGCCCCTGCTGTGAGAGACTTTGAGACTTTCCTCCCCCACAGTTTGGATGTTCTGCACAGTTCTGTGACTGCACATTCCAGGCTTTCCATCAGCCCTGGAGAGATGAGATACCAGCATATCCAGTCAGTTACCCCAAACCAGGCTGGTGCTCTGCCACCCTGCACTTTAGCGAGCGCTGTGTAAATGTAATGCCACGACAGCACAAAATCTTAAATCTTACACCTCCAATTCTGATGATACGTCCTTTTCTCTGGATTTTTACAAGTCCATGGGTAAGATAAGGATTGTGTTGCCTCTGTTAGAGGGGTTGCAATAACAATTCTTAGTGACTTCTTTCAAAACGGTATCAGGGAATTTTGTGTCACTTTTTTCCTGCCTTTTAACACAGGCGTGGCTTTGAGTTGGGGAACTGATGTCTCTTACCTTCCAGGGCACTGGTGATGATGCTGACAGCACTCACTGCCCTCTGCCTCTGAAAGGGCTCATCTGAGTGGTCCACTGAGGGCCGGTGGGGCATTAAAAGCTGTTTCTTGCTTGCCTCGTCCGAAGGGGAGGTCTGTTTAAAGGAACACACTTTATCAGCACAGTAAAACCAAGGCAGATACTGGGTAGAAATTTTAAAACTGCCTAAGCATTAATTTTGTCATCTGAAGACTCTAAAGCTCAATGACTTCTGAGTTAAAGACATGCTGGTGGGGCACAGCTTTCAAAAATGGCACTTTGAACAATTTTGGAAAGTTTGTTGTGCCCTTCAACTTCTCGTAAACTGTGGGCGAAAATAAAGGAATGCTTATGATGCCAGGGGAATAGCAGTGCTGCTTTCCCATGCTCTTTGCTTGTGGAAGAAGGCCTGCTTAATTACATTAATTAATCCATTATTTCTGAAATGTGTTAACTATTAAATTATACAGCTAGAAAAGGAAAAGGGCGTGGGTAACAGCTCCATTACAGACCTCTGATATCATACCAAGCAAACTGACTCCCCAACACATGTTTTTCCTTGTTCTGAAACACTGCCAAATCTCAGGAACATATTGTCATTGTGGTGATCTTTGGTGTTATGGATTCTGAAGCTCCATAATTAGGGGAGAGACTTAGCTTCTTTTTCTCAGGAAAAAATAAATAACCTAACCCTTGTTCTCATGTTTCTCAAAGAAAAGCGTAAAAAAAAAAATCCCAAAGAAATCAAATACCAGAAAGACAGAACTCCCAATCTGTCTTTGTTTGATGTCTCATTTTAAATTAGTTTTATGCTTTTTGTAGGCTTGGGTTTCTGAAATCAGACAGAAATACAGTATTGCTGAAGACACACACTGCATTCAACACTTTATATTGTCAGCTCACAGGAGCAAGATGTTAAGGCTTTTATTATTACAAGCTCCCACTTCATACAGAGAACAAGTCCCACTTGGTTTACTCCTCCAGATCCCACACAGATGGAAAGAAAAGTGGTTGAGGTGCAAGAATCTGGGAAAGCCAGGTTTTCTGTCACAGACCCCCTGGTTGAGACCCTCAGTTTACCAAAATAAATGTTTAACAGCCACTGCCCTGGTCCTCAAGCATCCAGGCTGTGAGGTCTGAGACACTGTGTAATAAGACAGGTGTAGATAGATGGATCCTGATGGCTCTCAGGTTATAGCTCAAGGAAAAGGGAAATGAGAAGAAATCCCTACAAAGATGAGAACCTCTGGTTTATTCAGATACCAGAGTAGCTGCTTTATTTTCTCCACAGACAAATGAGCTACAGGAATTAGATTCAGTCTTCTGGATCTTATAATTTGGGTCTGAAATGGCCCTGACCACCCTGATCAGCACCTGGGTTGACAACTGAGATGTGCCAAAAGCAGCAGCTCTGCAGCTCTGCTGTTTGTGCCCAGGATCCCTCCTCTTCACCATTTCTCTACCAAAAATGCTCTTCAAGAAAGGCAATTATGTGAGAAAAGCATGAAAAAAAAGTTGCTGAATCTCTATGAGCTGTGACCTCTTCAGGGCTGGGAATATCCCCAGCAAAGGGCAAAGACGTTTGGCCACTTGTCAACAGTGAAAATTATAACCAGGATGGTGGTCCCAGGTCACTTCAAGTACTGCAGTTAAAAATACCAATCACTGTGAGACCAGAGAAGAGTAAGGACTTTGAAAGCAAGCACTTAAAACATTAGCTGGGCCAGAAAAGCAGTAATGCTCCAAAATGGCCTTTTTTCCTCCCCCCTAAAATGTCCTTTAAAAAAAAAAACCCTCAGCTAAATTGGCTCACTGTCCATTGAGTTACTGACAAAGTCATCTCAAAAGGAAAGTTATAATCAGAAACTCTTCAAAGAGAGTTGTACTTGTGCACAGCAAAAAAACACTCTCTCCTTGGCTTAGGAGCCAGGAAAGGTGTTTCAGATGCATTAGTTTGCTTGATTTCCTTCACCTCAAAAACATCCAATAAAACCAATGAAACAACAAATGTTTTATTAATGAAGAAAGCATCTACAAAATTGCATAATCATTTACAGCAGTTTGGGATACATAACAAATACATAGTACCAAAAAGAAATAGCTAGACAGGGTGAAGAAAAACAGGAGGGAGATGAATTTTTAAGTAGAATAAATTAAAAAAAAAAAAAAAAGGAAAAGCAAAGAAAAAGAGGAAAAAGCCCCCAAACCACAAGTTTGCCTCTGTAAAACCTCAAATTTCAAATCTGTCTGGATTATTTCACTTTTTTAAAGCTCTAATATCTTCCCATTCTATCTGACCTAAAGCATAGAATGTACCAGTAACATGTCATCAGGCAACCTCATTTCTAAGAGTCCTTTGTCTGAAAGCCACCTTTAACTCACAAGTGCAAAGAGGTAGCAAGCCAAAGGAAAAGCATTCAGAGGTTCATTCTTCCTATTTTTTTTTTTAATTGATTTAACTAAACCAAGCCCCTGTTCCCTGCCCGCCCCCTGGCACCAGGCACACAGCAGAGGTTCATCCCTAGAGCCAGGACACAGTGTGTGGCAGGCAATGCCACTGGGCAAAGATTTGCCAACAGAGCAGTAAATCCATCACATAGTCACTTTGTCACTTACTAGGAAGAATTTTTCCAGGAAAGAAAGTTTCCATCCAGGTGAACCTCTTAAAATTATTAAAGCTGCTTAAGGAAGTCCATGGGCTTTTGCCCTATGGAAAGAATAGATATGTGTGGGTTTGGGTTTATATTATTATAATTTCTTTTAGAATAGAGATTGCTGATAGCCACACAAGGAACTGGCAGCTTTTGCACTGTGAGACAGAAACAATTCCAGGAACTGGACAAACAGGCAGCATAAAGACTATTATCATCTCTGACAGAACACACACAGGCACAGTTGCTCATTGTACTTATATTTCTATAGAAATTAAGTATAAAAAACCAGCAGTCCCCAAAGTTATGCAAGGAATCTCCCTAGGGTCCCCATGAGAAATCACAATGGAGTTAAACATAGGCACCTCCAGCAGGACAAGATTATTTGTGTTGCCCCCTGATTGACTGGAAATGTTCCTCCTTTGGATTAGCTAAATTCTATAGAGACAAATATACTATTCTGTAATTTACATATAAATGAGGATGCATAACAGATTTTTTTTTTCACTGCCTATAGTTTTGAACAAACAATTGTCAAAACAATTATGTGAAGATGGGCTTTAACATAGCAGCATTTTTAGAGACTATTTTTGGGAACCGGGACAGGTTTAACTTTCCTTGAACACTTCAAAATTTTTTCAAGTAGAAAAAGAGGTGGAGAGGCCACACCATGAGCAATGGACACAGTAAGGCACCAGCACAAATATTTGACGAAATTGGAGGTGGACATAATAGAGCACAGCATTACACAGAAACCATCTAATTTTGGAGATGCTTGACTATTTAAAGAGATGCACTTTAAATAAAGCAGTTTGAAATATTTGTACCAAATCTGAGTGATTTATACTTAGGATGTACAAAAGCAAATTTTGCAATTATCAGAAACCAGAGCTGTGGTGACAACTGTCTGTGTGACACCATCAGAGGGCTGGGTAGCTTTTATCCACATAACTTATTGGTGGATTTTTGGATGACTTATTCTGTTGACCTTTATTTCTGAACATGGAAACTGCTAACACTTTCCCTTTTCACCAGTCCTGTGGCAAAGCAAGAAGTGAAAGAGAAATTTTACCTCAGGGTGGTTTTAGTATTGACATGAAAACCTCAAACAAATGTGGTCAGCACAAGCCTTTTATGCTTAGCTGAAACAAAAAGCAAGGTCTTTTTATTTTTTCCATTTTTCTTTTAAAAACAGTATCACAAAATATAATATTATCTAAAGATAAATTTCTAAATCTTTATTTCAGTCCCTTGATAAACAGCTTGGCCACTCTCAAGGGCTGACTCTCCAGGTGTTTTCCCTCCTGCCAATCTAGCAATGCTCAGAATTTCAAGTTTCCTAGAAAAGAAAGCCTAAGTGCGACAAAGAAGAAATTCAGGAATGGTTATGTGTGTGCAGAAGGGTGTCCCCAGGTTACTCCAGCCTCGCTGACTATCCCAAAACCACGTCACAGGCTGCCCTGCCCTGCTCCTGGACTGATGGGAAGCTCTGGTGAGGAGGTGCCCCAAGGAGAGCAAAGCAATGGGGATCGCCAGCTAACAGCCTGTGCTCACTTGGAAACCACCACTCTTTCAGTCTTGCATCCCTTTATCTTCCACTTCCCACCTCTGGAACAATTGTAAAGTCAGGTTAAATTAAAAATCTTGTGATTTCCCTGCACTGTTACAGGAAAGGCTCTAGTTGGATTTAGGAGGCAAGAAAGGATGGTGTTTTGTGTGTTCCTTAACCCTCCAGAAGTTCTTGACAGTCACAGGCAAGATCTCCCTCAACCTCATCAGAATCCATGGATAAATTGAGCTCCAGATAAGAGCTCATTAACTAAATAAAATTCTGCTCAAGCATATCAATACCTTGTGAAGGGAGGTGTTATTCTAACCTCTTAACTAAGAAACACCTACACACAACAGCAATGTAAATCCACAAATAAATACTGCAGGAAGGTGCAGAACCTTTAGGCTGTAGTGTGCCTTGAAGTTACTTACATAATACATAGACTTTCTCTAAATAATGCAAAAGCCAAAATCTCACCCAGCAATCAGCAGGAGCATAAAAATGTATCATTTTTCAAAAACTTCAGTTTCAGGTCAACACAAAATCAATTAGGACTTCTAGCATAGTCACCAGAGCTTGTCTTATATACACTGGGGTAAGTTTGATAAAATCAGCAGCTGCATCACTTGAAGAAAGCTTGTGGGAGAGCAGGATAGCCCTGACTGAGTCCTCTGCATTTCCAGAAGAGTGACCAGGATTGGCCATGGGTATCCTGGGACAAGCTCCCTGCACCCCCCAGATCTGCCCACCTGTTGCTCTTCCCCTCCAGGTGATGACTGCTGGACGCAGACCTGATTTTGGGAAGGGTGTTTGCAGACCACACTTTCATACTGCACTACTTTTCTCTTCCTATGACCTCTGCAGGCTCTCTGGCTGGAACCCTCACAGCAGTGAGCCCTCTGTGCAGCTCCCCACAGTGCTGCCACTGGTCCTTGTGGGAACTCTCTTTGGCATGGGGACAAGAGAGTGTGCAGAGATGCACGGGCTCCCTGCAGAGGGTAGGATGTCCTCTTCTTGCTCAGGCTGTGCACTGAAGCCCCTGGGGACTTTCAGGACTACTTGGATGCAGATGAGCTCGTAGGCAGGTGCCACTCAGCATGGACCATGCTGACCACAGTCAGCAAACCTGGTGGCCATTGAGACTGCCCCAGCTGATGAGAGTGATGGGCTCTAGTACCATCCATTGAGATGGACCTAAAATCCTCCCTTTTACCTCAGCTGGATTTAGGAATTAGGGAGAGGAGATCTACAAACACACTTGGTTTCTCATGGAAACCCACTCATCCATTCATGCCAAGCAGTCAAGGCCATCTGAAGAGCATTTGAAACTGGCTTTTTTATCTTACACGCTTTTCTGCAGCCGAGTGCCAGGATGTCACTCCTCTGAGTCACCAGCCTGAGTAGTGGGATAGCCTGCTGCAGCCACTTTTCTCTTGGGAGAGGGCAGCTGAACTGCACAGATGTTTTCATGTCAGCTCAGCTGCCACCTGCAGCCATTCCTGTGGGCAAATGGCCCTTGGCTGGGACGGGGGTAGCAGTTGCAAGGACACAAAGGCATGGAAGTTATTCGCTGTGGTCCCAACCCAACCACTTTGCCTGGGGTAAACCATTCAGGGTGAATGTTGCTAAAGCTGATCAAGCTAAAATGCTCCAAAGTGGATAGTGACTGTGTTCTCCTGGAGAAACCTGAGGAGGAGTCACTTTGCAATAATTTGTGACAACTATGAGCTAAGTCACTATTTGTGACTGAAGGGCTATAGGTTGAAAACACAAAACCAGAGATGGTCAGATCTTGTCTGATGTTTGCTCTGTCTTTTAAATCAGAAGTGCTCCTTCAGGCTTTCCCCAAATCAGAGTTCAGTGATCTCCTCCCTTAGTAGCAGTCTGATGGGTCTGTGTTATGTTCACCTGATACTACTCAGCATCACTGAGCGACCTAAAAAAGTGCATCTTCAAAAATCCAGTGCTGCAAATTGTGGTTTTTTTCAGCTCCATCTACCCAGGTGATCCATTTGCATGAGCAAATCCACAGTAACACCTCAGGAAGCTGCAAGTCAGAGCTTAAGCCACGTTACAGAGATGTATTTTCATGGACTGGCCCTTCATTTCTTGCTCATGAGAGATAAAACAAATAGCTCAAATGGGTCTTTTTCCACCATGGGCTCACACTTCTTCAAAATAAATAACAGCAGCAGGGTCAGTGAGGTTAATGAGGTAACTGCAACATCTTTCTTCAACCTTCCTCAAACACATCAAGAGATTGTAAAAAGAAACCAGAGCTCCTAATAAAGAACAAATTCACCTACAAATTTTAACATGAAAAAGGTGAAAATCATCAAAAGTGAAGCCAAGAAACATGCTGATTTATCTACAAGCATGCTGAGGGGTCAGATTTGCTATTTCCTTCTGCCTGAGCCACAGCTGAGGCTGCATGTTTGTGCCCAGTGCTTACAACTCCTGTAGCGAATGCATCTGTACAACAATGGGCCCCTTGCCAATTAGCTTTTAACTCCAGCTCACATCTTCTGGATAGATTAGATACCAAACCTGTTTTGCAGAAGACACAACGTCCTTCACACTGCATCACTGGATGAGCATCTGTTACTATAGTGCCTGGGTGTTATTTCCTAGATGGCCAGGGAACCGCCGAGTGAGCTCACCCACCCCGGCCGTTCAATTTTCAACATCCATTTTTCCAAAAGGCAGGAGGCTGACAAATGAAAATAAATGCTAGCAGAGCTCAGAGCCTCCCTGTCACCTCTGGACCCAATCCTGTAAAATACCGGTATTTTCTGTGAAAGGTTGAGTGCTCTTGTGCTTTGCTAAGCTTTTTCTGACAGCTGGGACAGCCTCAGCAGCCTGCAGAGCTGCTTTCCTTACACAGAAAAAAGGGACATCCTCTACTTATCTGCTGAGGTCTTATGACTTTGGCTCAGAATTTTTTTTTTTTTAACAGATGCACAAGTTTTTTTCCCCAGCTCCTTTAATACATACCATTATTAATATTATTATTATTTTCACAAAGCTAAATCCAGTAAAACTTCCCTATCTACAAACAGCATTCCTGTTGCTCAGTTGTTTACGGAATTGTCTCAGGACTGGTCATCCTTGTCCACAGAGAGTTGAAGTGGGATTACCAAAGTCCTAAAGGAAGGAAGATGTGAACATCGGAAAAAGCAGCAACAGTCTCAAAACCGGCAACAAAACAGATAATTCTCACACCAACCAGTTTCCTGCATGTAGCATGGCCCATTCTCTCATGGGTGGTGTGAGAGCCTATTTGCAGAACTACAGGGAACGCCCAGATAGGTGAGGAAAAAAATTCAGTCCAAACCCTGGAAGGAATGAAGCTGCTTGGCTCTGGAGAAAAAAACTCCTTCTCAATTTACTGATAATCTGACACCACGGCTGGAATCCATCTCACTCACCTTTCTCTTTAGGAGACACCTTGGCTAATACATGTTATAATCACATTTGCTTTTTTCCCCCCACCACTAATGTAACCTGGTTTTGGCACCTTGTTACTCTGAGTGGGCTTTATCTCACGTAACTTAAGACTTGTGGTTAAAGTGAACAGAAAGAGGCACTTCCAAGGAGAGAGATTATTCTGATTCATTTTTGATCCCTAAAATGAGATAAATCCTGCACACACTGACTGTAGTAGTGAACACCATCATTTTAAAGACCACTGAGAGTGATGAGCTTCAATGCAGATCATCTACATAAGAAAAGATAAATTCTTGTTATCTCAAACTAGCAACCTGTCCAGATTGCTCTGCCTGTATAGCAGCTATTTCCTAAAACACCATCTCATCGTGTTGGTCTGCAACAAAGATGCTGGCAATCCGCAAAAGGGCTGAAATCTGTTGATCATTTGCTCATATTTCCTGGGTGTTACTTGAACTGGATGTTAAACCCTTCTGGGAACTACATTTGGATTGAGGGAACAGCCCTCCTCAAGTAGCCCAAGAGAAGACCAGAGGTCAGATGCAAACAGAGACCAATCAGCAAGAGAAAACACAGTCTCAAGACGGCAAGATTCACGGAATCATTTAAAAACCGTAATTTTCTATCCACCAGACAATGTCAGGTATTCAAAAGTCAAAAGAAATCAAGTTCAAGGAGAGAAAGTCTGTGTCAAACTCAAGATTTAGTTATTTGCCTCCAGACAGCTCTGAAGAGAAAGCTCTCACCAGAAGGCATGAACCTCCCTGATGAGGCAGTAGGCACACATTTCTCTGTGAATCAACTCACTGTCTTCCCACCCTGCCTGGAATGGTGGGTCTGGGTTTCTCACTGTAGACTCCATATGGTGTAAATAAATTACAGCAACCTCCAACAACATTCAGAAGGAAACGAGAGCGTGAATCACATACAAAAGTTATAAAGTACTCACCAGGTCGCCTGTCCCAGGCTTTTCCATAATAACTGGGGGGAGCAGTAACCCTGCAGGAGAAGCAGGGTCTGGGTTGAGTGCCCCGGTGCCTCCTCCTATCAGGGTAACCACACCATTGCAATCCACTGAGCTGTTCCTTTTGCCCGTCTGGGTGTAGTTGGGAGTAGTAGGGTGAGAACTATGGCTCACTTGACTTTGCACGCTTGGACGCCTCCCAGATCTTGGAATTAAGAGAGAGCCCCGGTGGCTTTCATTTTCCCCAGCGATGCTGATCTCATCATCGGCAAAATCTGTCTCGGAGCAAGTGTCTCTGCCACGGAGTCGGAAACTGAAAACGCTTCCGTGGCTGGTTCTGCGCTTCACCAAGTTTGCACTGGGACCATAACTAATGCCAAGGAGAGTCTGGAAACCCCCAGAAAGGAAAAAGGGGAAAGAGAAACAACATTTTGCAACACGTTTTCAGGAGTGAGGAAGTTCTGGGGGAGAGCAGCAAGTTCCATTTTAAACCAAGCGCTTCAGAGAGAGTTAATTACAGGTATTCGGACTCCGCAAAGGTAAGAGGTCGGACAGTCATTCCTAGCCTTTAGGTATTTGTCTAACACTTGATAGTTAAAGATGTACTGAAATAGGAAGGGTCAAGGTGGCATTCAGCTCACAGTATGATACTTCCTTTGCTTCTACTCCCCCCAGTAGGAAAAGTGCCAGAGGACCTGGGAAGGCAGCACAAGGAATGGAAGACAGGAGCAGGGAAGGGGATCCAGCTCCAATCTACTGCATTATCACACATCTTCATAACAGCTAGGGAAGGAACAGTGCAATGGGAGAAGAATAGATAAAGAAATAGGGCAGGAAATGACTGCAGGGAAAATGAGAAGAAGAGGGAAGAAGAAGAAGAAGCAGAATACGACGGAAGAAGGTGATAAAAGGAAAAGAAAAAAAAAACCAAAACAAACCGAGAGCAAGAAGAGGGATATGGTTTATTAGTTTGTAAAATGATTATCTCAATGCACATGGCTGCTTAAGGGCTAGGTAACCTCAGTACACAGCAGTCTCCCTCACTCAAATATCAGCCTTGATGATCCACTCTGACGTCAGCTACTGAGACTGCAACTCTGCCAGAGCATCAGCAAGATGTAACCCAGGACTAAACACCTAAAATCTGGCAGAGTAAAAAGGATCTTCAGAAAACGTGTAAGGAATTCAAGTCTATCCCTTTCTCTTCTCTCTAAAGAGGAAATTACTGGAGTAAGAGCATTTAGGCAGAACATATTTTTGAATTTATGCCTGAACAGAATTTCCAGCTTCTTCAGAACTTTCTCATGAGCCAAGTATCTATGAAGAGAGGTCAGATTGCCACAGCACCCACAAACCAGACAAATCAAATGAAGCCTGATTTCATTCTGTGCTGTAGCTTACACCACTGAGTTATGTAATGATGCTATTTAGTGACACTGGTACATGGAGGAATAAAAAACCCAGGCTCTTTTTAACTAAAAACAACCCTTTTGGATTGCTGCCAGATTTCAGCTGGTCAAAAATCCATGCCTGGGTTTCCATGGCACAGTCATTGAGACTGATTTCTGATGGCAACACACTTCCAGCTGCTAAGATAACATCTGAATGATGACTAAGCCTTATTCCCTCCAACCATGCCAGACACAGCCTTGCAGAGAAGATTTACTATAAGCTTTGAAATGTGTCTCCCATGCTTCTCATGCATATGACATCCAGGGGTGAAAACTGAAAACAAGGAATATTAATCTGAGAAATAAACTGGAAATGCACAGCTCCAATCCACAGTGCTTCTGGCACGTGGTGTCCTGAAACCCATCCAGAATGAAGCTAAAATGCAATTCTGGGTTTAGAAAAGGTGCAATTTTTTACATGACCCTCTCAACCAATAAGACAACAACAGAAACTATTGGATTAAAAAATGCATGTCATCTACAGAAATCCAGCTCTGGGTAAATTTTGAGAGCTGGGGAGTCATTAATTGGTCACATTTACTTACACCACTTACGTGTTTTCTATGAGCTTTTTACGGCTGCCAAGTATCCCTAAATTCACTGACAACAAAACAGAAAAGGGCTTAGCCCATTACATGGCTATTCAAAACAACAAAACAAACTGATTTAAACTTTGCCCTCAGTTAAACAAAGACAAATTATCTGGAGCTATTTATGATCCCTTGATACATACAGCATGGGCGGATTCATATTCATGCATGTCAGGAACATTTACATAAAACCTTATTTAATAACACTGTCACTCTGTTTTTCTTCCCTGCAACAGAAAGTAGAAACAAGTGCCACAAAGTTTTGACTTAGAGGCAACTAGCAAAAGAATATAAAAATGTTAATAATGTCTTTGTATAATATTTAAAAAGCCCTCAGAGACAAGTTTCATCCTTTTCTCCTCCTCTCTTTTATTTTTAAGCTTTGTAGATTTCCACTAAGTTTTTTTATATCTCTAGTAGGGATAGGATAGATATAATTAGATGAATGAAAGAAAATAAACCATACTGAGGGTAATCTTGAAGAAAAAATAAAAAAAAGGGAAAAAAATTGAAAAAAAACAGGTTTATAAAAATGTTTAATGGGCATTTTAAATTCGTTTAAAAAATAAAGTGGTAATATGTTTCCTTGCACCGTTCTAGCACAGACTGTATGGTGTATCTGCTGTGTTAATATCAGTTATGGTATTAAATATCTGTTTCTTCTGAAAGTTTCAGTTAATTGCCTTGTTCAGAGCCTGGCCTGTCCAGGAAAGCACAGTGTGGAACAAGTGATGTTTCAGACCATGGCTTACCATCCTCCTTTGACCATCATCGTAGTCACACTTCGGATTCCTTTGGTCTTCCCCATACTCGTCTGCCCCCAAAGATTTCTTTTTCTTTCTCTTATTTCTTCTTTCTTTCGCACTTTTAGGGGACATTTCCAATGAGCTAAGTGACATTGAATCAATTCCTTTAGCGGCTAGTGCCTAAATCAGAAGATTGTAGAAGGTATAAATATTGTTGTTTCAAGATTTCAGTGAAAACTACTACTGCTCAAAAATTACTTTTCATTTTAAATTTTAAGGTTGTATGAGAGAGATAATAAAAAATTTCAGGAGATAAGTAATCACAGAACTTAGGAATGGCTGCATAAAAGTACGGTTTTTATGTGGAGTTCCCACACAAGATCGTTTGACATATCACGAAGGAACAGCCTGTGTGCACATGCCGTGCACACATCTCTGGGACTAACACTTCTGGTGCCAGGCAAAGAAAAATCTCAAGCTGGGGAACCTCAGATTAAAGTCCCCCCGGACTTCAGCCCCTTGAAGGGCTGGACAGGAGGGCAGCCCAGCTGGCTGCTGGGATTTTCCCTCCCCTGCCACAGAGAGATGCTAGGAACAGCAGGCAGCTCAGCTGGCACGTTTCTGTAAACACTTATCCCGAGCAGCAGCGCAGGCAGCTGTGATCAGAGATGCAAAGAAAGCTTAACTGGAGATAAGGTGGCCTTTGCTGTGCCATGTGCTCCCATGCTGTGCTGCCTGTCTTCTGGGATTGCTGCAGGAGCAGGCTGATAACACACCAGCTGCTGGGAGCCCAACAGAAGCCCAATTCCAAATCCTGAGCTCTCAAAGCCACAGCCCTGGGAGCAAATGAGCAGCCAGGAGGAAGGATCGATAGGAGCTGGGAGAGCTGGGGCCCCAGCCCCAGCACAGGCAGGAGAAGTGAGGGGACTCTGGGCACTTGGGTAAGGTGCTGGAGGTGCTGGAGAGCCAGTGGTGGCCACATCAGTGGCCAGGAGATCAGCCCTGTGTAGAGCTCCCAGCTGCAACACCTGAAGAGAGTGAATTATTAAAAAAAGCCTCTCCCGGTTCCCCAGAACAGGAGAAACAGATGAATCCTCAGTGCTATTGTCTGTAAGCCACTAGAATCAAACAGGCAATCATCTCTCAACTGCAAAATACTCCCTTCCTCCCACAGGCATCAGTCCAAGGAAAGTGAAGGCACTTAACAGCCGTGTAAAGAATCAATCATGTATTTCAAGAAGTAGCGGTAGCTCTATCAAGCTGAGAGCACAACAAAACTTAATTCCAGTGGGAAATATCTTTCATAAGCAAGCTGCTTAGAGCAGAGAGGAGGAGGGCTCAGACACTGGTCTAAGCTGTTTTGGTTGGTTTGGTTTGGGTTTTTTTGAATCAATTGATTTAATTGCTATGCTGAAGTGCTTTCTCTTCATAAAGGTTTGGCAAGTCTTTTGGTGTTAAGCTCAGATTTAGGAATATGTTAGACCAATTGTATAAATTGACTGATAGTCCCCAAGCAGGACTATCAATTATATTTCTGCTCCCTTTATACTGCACATTATAAAAGCTGGCCTGAACAGTTTCGGTTTTCCTTTTTGATTGCTGTCATATTTTGTTGATCCAGAAAATATTGCAGTTGTGCTACTAAGCATGCTGTACTCCTACTGCAAAACAAGCTAATTTTTAGTTTCTTAGCATTTTCTTATCTATTCCATGAATTGTTTCAGCGCTCAATACCTCTTTCAGATATTGAAAAAGGATTTGGACTGAATTGTTCCTGAAGGCATGGGGGATCATAGAATCACAGTACAGCTTGTGTTGGAAGGGAGCTTGGAGTTCATCCAACCCCCCTGCCATGGCAGGGACATCTTACCAGTTTACTCAGTGCTCCACCCAGCCTGGGCTCGAGGATGTCCCCACATCCTGCCTGTCTACCCTTTCTGTTTGGGTTCTTGTGGTTGGACCATGTCCTGATCCTCAGGCCCTGCAGGCCATAACCCACTGCAACAACTCCAGGGGCAGGAAAGGCGCATGGGACCAGGCATACCTGGCAAGGACATGTGATGGCTGAAGGATGGGAAGAAAGCTTAGCTCACATGAGCCCTGATATGAGCACTATGCAAAAGAGAGCTCTTGGCCAAGAACTTAGTGGTACAGTGAGAAAATCAAAACCAGGATCTTGATCAAGGTTTGGAGAACCAGATTAAAACTGAGTAGCTCTGACTGGGGCGAGATATCTCAGCAGGACATCTGCAAGCTCCGTGGTGCAGTCACCCAATTCCCCTTCCTGAGCCTCTTCCTCCAAAAGTCTATTTTGAGACACCAGGAGTT
The DNA here is from genome assembly GCA_013400175.1 of Phainopepla nitens. Taxonomy (NCBI): domain Eukaryota; kingdom Metazoa; phylum Chordata; class Aves; order Passeriformes; family Bombycillidae; genus Phainopepla; species Phainopepla nitens. The sequence goes on from VXBQ01009490.1 coordinate 130,636, forward strand.
GATTTGCAGAATTACTGAACTTCATTAGTGAACAACATGGACCCAAATCACTCCACTCCTGAATTTCCTTCCGATAAAACTAGGATAATACTCCAGGAGTACTGCAAAGGCAAAGGAGTATTTTTGAAGCACATGGAGTTTGAACAGTGGCAAGAGGCACTAAAAAACCTTGGAGGATATTTGTCACTTCCTCTTCCAAGGAGGCTTTGACTGCCTGAGCTGGGAAGTCTGCTCCAGCTGGCCTGAGGCAGCAGAACGAATGATGAGAAAGCAAAGAGCTGCTCTTGAGTCATGTACTGTCCACCCTTTGCACTGAACAGGGCACAGGGAAGATAAGAAATGGTTGGCTGAAGAAAATACTCTATTATAAAGCATATAGACAAATGGGAAAAATTCAGATTTTTCAGGTGCAACTTTCTTTTTCAACATGTTATGCTTTCCGGGCTTAATGTTCCTTTTTTGTGTACACACAGGCTTAATTGAAATCAAAGCCTTCAAAATTAAATTCTTAAATATCTTTAATTGTAGCTGGGGCTACCAGAGTTGACTGTTATTAGGAAGAGCTCAGCTGGAGTCAATACACATGAAAATTTGTATAAAATAGGTACGAGTTGGAGCTCAGTTTGTTCCCTTAGGTTATGAGTTACTCTGGCAGAGTTACTCTGTTCAAAGTGGCTGTATATGGACTAAATTGCATTTACCTATTACTTAAACTATCAAAGAGGATCTTTAAAAGGACTTAAATGATTCATAAGCCACTACTAGCACTTTGTCAAGAGTGAATTGCATTTTCTATTTTCTTTCCAAGGATTTAAATGGGCTTTGGATTAGGCCCTGAAGCCATACGCACCCAAAAGAAAATTATGTATATTAGTTTATATTGTGTTTCAAGGATTTATTTCTCTGAACTACAGTGCTACGTGTTATTTCAGACTAATTTTCTTATTGTCTTCTTGTTCACAGCACCTAAAATGTTATCTTCTACTGTCTAATAAAACTTTTTACCCTGCACAAACCACATGCAAATTAAATACTTTTATTAAGCCTATATCCACCATTTGTCCCCCCTGGTTTGTTTAAATTTATGACATAATATTAAATCCATATACTTTGCATAATTTGCAGATCTTAACCTCAAGGTGTGCCTGTTTACTTTTCCAGGAATGAAGCTGTATGTGCTTCAAAGAGGTTAATCTCCACCTTTTCCTTCATTGTCAAACAGCTGGATATTTATGGCAGGTTGAGCAAGACAGTGAGGAAACTAATGTGTGCTAAAGGGGTGGTGGAAGGACATTGAGCTGGGGCTCTGGCTGAGCTACCAAAACAGCTGGCTTGTGCTCAAATGCAGATGTAGTTTTACCACCATTAAAACATCTCACATGCTAAACTATATTAATTTTCTCTGCTGGCATATGTGGCACGGTTAAACCAGTACAGTTCTGTAAACCCCAAATGGCCCCACTCCTAAGAGGGAGAACTATAATTTTTCTTTCACAAAAAAAAAAAAAACAAACCCAAAACAAACAACCAACCAAACAACAACAACAACAAAAAACAAACCACAAGAACCGAAACTGCAATAACTTTGTCCAGTACAATAAACTTTAAACTGCTTCCAAGCAAACTCTTACTTTGATTATCACACAAATGTAAAATAAAGAGGACATGAATCCCATGGTAACATTTGTTTGAGTCACCCAAGGCTAATCATGTTACATAGTTCACTGACCTCCTGCTCTTTCTTTAACATCTCCATGGCTTCCCGAAACTTTCTTTCCTTCTCCTCTGTTTCAGCAATAGTGGCTTGGTTCTGCTCCTCATATGCCATGGCCACAACAGCCAGAATCAGGTTGATCAAGTAAAACGAGCCCAGAAAGATGACCAGCATGAAAAAAAGCATGTAGATCTTCCCAGCAGATCTTAGAGTCTGTAAGTGCAAAAGTAAAATTAACACTCTTTACAATGCTTTAAAAAAGAAAAATAAAGAAAAGAAGGGGTTTCTTTTAAAATTAGATTTATAATATAATTGAATCCAGCCTTTGTTAATAGTTCAAACAGAAAGCCTTTGATGAGAAATGACAACCACATACAAGGAAATAATCTCCTCACCAATAAATTTTTATACCTTCATCAAAAACTGTGTGCTTTGCAGTGAATTAATTTCTAAAAGATTAATGCTTTCAATGCTCTTCTGCTTTACCAAATATCTCTGCTGGTTTTCTCTTAGAATAGATATTGGAGTCAGTTGCAGTGAAAAATTCCCCCACAGTTCAGTCTGGTTTTGTCTAGTGTGTAGAAACCATCCAAGTGGGATTCATGTTGGATCCCTTCAGATGTCTAAAATCCAGGTCCTTTTTCAGGGAATAAAATACACAGTCAGAGTACAACTCAACCAAATATCATTGAGACATCTGTGTCAGGATGAGAAGAACCAAACCTTGGGCTCTGTTGAACGTGTCTCCTGGTTCTTCACCAGATTTCTTGGCGTAACTGGAATTTAGGGGGACAGCTTATGTATAACAGATATGTAACAGATATGTCCTATGCTCAGTGAGTTGATACTACTGACAGAAAACGCTGTGTGATAGTATAAGGTCAAATAACAAAATGGAGTGATGTTCATCCTTATTTGCCATGACAGTTTCTCTCTTCCAGAGTTGTACACGTAGCTCTGTGTCAAGTAAGTGAATACAGCTGTTTAAAGAATCTTCTGGTTCGTAGTTTTACATTTTCCTGAAGTGAAATTGCATAACTGGCTGTATGTGAAGCTGAAGTCCCCCAAATCCTCAGCAATGTTTACCTCAGTACCTTTGGAGTAGTTTGTCAACGTTATGCCCTGATTGCCACACGATCATGAACGTTCCAGTTTTGGCAGATTTGAGATGCAGCAACAAATCATCAATTGCTTCATGGACAGAGAATGTACTTCAGTACCAAACTGGCAGATGTAGTTCTTTGGGGTTTGCACGCATTTCAGGAAGCGCATGCTGAAATAAACATTCACTGAAAGACCACCTTCCACATGACTGTGAGTTGAGTCTGGATCTACATGTGCCTCTGTCTGTCAGGTGTCCCTCATAAAGAGCTTGCAGCAGGGAGAACTGAAATCCATCATGCAATCTTGCCATTTTCTGAATTTGTGTTCATCACCATGCCTTGCAAAACCAGATATGCCAAGAACACATGTGCTTCTCTGGCTGGATTCGAAAGATTAACTCGTGTTACACCATCCACCAAAAAATCACCAAGTGGTGATGTGGTGATCTTCCTTAAATGGTGAACTCCATTTAGACTCAGGTGAATTAGTGTCTTTCCCTCAGTACCACTTTTTCTCAATTTTCCCAAACACCCAGCCTAATGTCTTCGGACATCATCACTCTTAAGAAAATAAATTAATTATTAGAAATGATTGTCCTTCTCCAGAACATCTGATTATCCTTCTCTAAAACACACACAATGCACAGTTTACCTAATAACTATCAATTCTTTCTTGTCTTTAACTGTTGTATATGCCACTGTAACAAGATGATGTCTTTATTTATATTTTTTAACAGTAAGAAAATAACCTCATACCTGTTGGTAAAGACGTTCCCAGTAATCTTGAGTCATAAGACGGAACAGGGAGAGAAAGGCCCAGCCAAAAGTATCAAAGCTGGTGTAACCATGGTCAGGATTTTCCCCAGCCTTCAGACATATATATCCCTCAGGGCACGTGCTGCAAAACATCCAATACAATCTGTGAGATGCATCTTAGATGGCTTCCACATGGAGAAACTGATTTCCAGAGAAACACATCCAATGCTCCTGGTTAAGAGCACAGGTCATCCATGGTCAATTCCTTCACTGTGTAAAACCACAGGAAACAGGTGATAACTACTTCACAATATCAAAGGTCATTGCAATCTTATTTTTTCTTTGAAAGGATAATCAGGGAAATAATAACCATAGCACATGCTGCAATGGCACGTAATCACTGAGCATTTCACATACATTGAATAGACTGCAATTAGGTGCTTAAATATGATTTCTCTTGGCACTTATTCCTAATTAAGAATCAAAAACCTGGTGTCCCCTGTTACAGTTGCAGGTAACGCTGCAATGGTGAACCTGATCTTTTGGTTGCACAGCCTGACACTGGCTGGACACCACCAGCCTGTGCTATTGGAGCACCTTCCTGATTGCTTCCTCTGCCTGACCTCACTCACCCCGCACAAGGATTAAATCTTTAATCTAAGAAACCCAGCCCTTTGTTCCACTCACCGCCACAGTCTGGGGTCATGACATTTTTTCTATTTCTGCCAGGAAAAAGCTTTCCTTGTGTGTCTTGTAGATTACTGTATTAAATGGCATGCAGATAGCATGAATTCTGCTGGCTCTCATTAACCTTTGAGGCTCTTTACAAGTAATTTTCTGGCCCCATATGCCAGAAGACATAAAAAACGCTCTCAGTGGTACTGTGTAAGCACTGAACTGCATCATCAAGTGAAACACAAGGTAGAAGAGATCCTGGGTCGAGGTGCCATCCTCTCTCTCAGAACAGATTAGTCAAAAACCACCACGGCTCTTGCACATCAGAAGCCACTCTCCAAATATAAGGTATGATCCATTAGAAACTGAAGACATAGAAATATGCAAGGACTTTCTTCTGTGTGTATCCTAGGACGAGTACATGCGATCAAGTGCCCTGGAGCCTTATGGTGTTTGGGAATTTTTTAGGTGAGAACCGTCTAATATCTGGAGAAGCAGATCTCAGTAGAATGTGCAGTTACACCAGCTCTCCCTATTCTCCTAATCCTTCAGATGGAGATGAACCTGGTACAATTCCCTGCAAATTCCAGCTGACACAACTAGGGATGGAAGGAACATGAGGGATTTTGGACATGTCACCAGTCACATAGATTGCATAGCTTTAAGGTTCATTTTCTCCCAGAAAAAAAATCCTAGAGTTTCTCAATCAATGCTACTTTTTTACCAAAGTAGAACACTGCCGTAAAATGGCACAGGTTGGACTCAATGATCATGAAGGTCTCTTCCAACCTAGTCATTCTGTGATTTTATGATTCTGTGAAACTGAAATGCAAAGCAGAAATACAAATAAAGCAAACTAATTTTTAAAATACCAGATAAAAAAAAATTGACCCCTGAGAAAGCAAGAGTGTGTCTCAGTGTGAAAACTGGTGTTCTTTTTCTTTAAAAACTATAATTTTTATACAGATATAAATTTTACAGCACAGGATAGCAACTCGTATTACATGTTGAAATGAGAATATGTTTTTATATAAATCTATGGTGTCTGCCCCCACCATTAGACATTTAACAGCACTTTTAGTATCTTAATTTAATATCAGTAGTGAATCACAAATTTTAAAGTAAGTCTGCTTTGAACGCTGATAAAAGGAGTGCTGAAGCATTGCAAAATGTGTGCAGATCCTTGTTTACAGTAGTTTTCAGAAAAAGCAATAAAAAATGAACAGCTGATATTTAGTGAATTAAATGTTACACACAAGTGTGGGTATAATAAGTGATTCTGTCACCTTTGGTAGAGCCAAGTTAGTTTATACCAGTTGAGAATTCAGATAACAACAATTATGTCTCACAAAGAAAGAAAAAGAGTCACTCCTAATTTTTCCCCTGCCAGTCTAGAAATGCCTTCTTCTAGATCTTTCCTACTTTGACTACCTATTTTTTTCCTAATAAGAGCCACATTTCAATAAAAATACAGTAACATTACTGAGTTAGAAGATAATAAAATGCAGAAATCTTGTATTTTTCCCCCCTAAAATATGCAGATGCACATTGAATGTCTCTTGTATACTCATGTCCTTTTTTTGAAGCAGACTTTTTCACTAAGCCTCCTCTCTCCCAAAGGCAGCATCTGCTGTCACTCTGCTGTAGAGATGTGAGATTTCTGCCTCTGATCTGCTGCTGCAAAGAGCCTTCATCGCCCGTGATGTGCCACTCAGCTGTTCAGGAGCTCTGAGAAATGGATTCTCCAGGATCCTGAGAAGGAAATTCCCTTTGCTGGCTCTAAGACATCGTGTCTACACAGGACACAAACATTTCTGTAAGGCTGATTATTTCTGCCATGAGAAAATGACTGCACTCACACACTGGGTTTGGTTGGAAACTTCGTGATCATGTCCAGAGGTGCAGAGTCCTTTCCTCAATCTCTGACTAAAGAGAAATCCCGAGCGGCTCCACTGATCTGGTCTCATTGTTCTTATTTTAACATTATTACTGATGCCTAAAACAACCCAATGCAGCTGAGAGAAACTTTGCTGGTGGTTACTTTAATGGTGGATTTCAGCCTAGGCAGGGCAGTCATTTGGAAATCGGGCTTCTTCTAGAATAAGTTGCCTAAAATCTTAGGCAAAATGGAAATTTTGTCATTAACATCAATTACTGAGAAGGGTGAGATTTTCCTCTGAATCTCAGTTAGTAGAGAGAATGTCCTCTCAATCTCTTTACCCTTTTGAACAAGAGCCTGGGAGAAAGGGGATATTAGGAAAGTTGGGTTGAATTTTCATAGGAATTTCTGGGCACATATTAGAGGATACAAAGTCACTCAGGTTCACTGCCAATGCTGCTTTCTAGGGAAACTTTTGATGAAGAAGAATTTTTGAGCAAGTGCTCTAAGCACTTTACTTTGCTTGGAAATCTGTAGGACGTGGAGATGTAACCCCTCTGCCAAAGTGAGCAGTGGTATCTCAGAGAAATATTTTCTGTTTCTAATACTATTAGTATTATATGCATATAATACAATATAATGATATAAATATAATAATAATACATATGATACAATTTTTTCATGTTTCATTCTGTCCTTATGGGTCATTTGACACTGGCTGACTCTACAGTGAATAGTTTAACCCCAGCTGGCAGCCAAACACCACAGAGCTGCTCACTCACCCCAGCACCAGTGGGATGAGGGACAGAACTGGATGAGGAACAGTGAGAAATCTCATATGCTGAGATAAAGACAGTTTAATAGGGCAGAAAAGGAAGAAAACGATAATAATGTTAATAATTACAATAATAAAATAATTAAACCTTACAGGTGATGCTCAGTGCAATTGCTCAACCCTTGCTGACCACTGCCCAGCCAGTTCCCAAGCAGTGCCCCGAGCCAGCTTTCCCCCACAGTTTATACACTGAGTAAATGGTCTGGAATATCCCTCTGGCCAGCTGGGGTCAGCTGTCCTGGCTGTGTCCCCTCCCAGCTACTTGTGCCCCCCACCCCAGCCTCCCCACTGGCAGAGCAGAAGAAGCTGAGAAGTCTTTCACTCAGAAGAAGCACTTCTTAGCAACAACTGAAAACATCAGTGTGTTACCAACATCATTCTGATCCTACATCCAAAAAACAGCACAGCAGCAGCCACGAGGAAGAAAATTAACTCCATCCCAGCTGAAACCTGAAAAACACACTTCTCTAATACTTTTTTTCAGCTTTAAGAGTGTTCAAACAAGGTGCTGCAGCATGAAAAGCATGAACCCCGGCCCAAAAATGTTGTTAATGTTAACTTACACCCGTCTCACGGCAACCGGACCCTTGAGACAGAATTTCCTACTTGTCAACTCTTTATTCCCACTCACCCTGTTTCATGGCCAACAGAGAGATAACTCACAGGGTATGGGAATGTGTTAAAAACACTGAGAGGAAAACAAGATGCTGCTTCCCAGAAAAACACTACAGAATTTTAAGTGTAAGGCTCTCACATGAGAATATTATCCTGCAACTGACACCATTTCCTCTGAGGATTTTTTTAAGGAGCCTCAAGATTTTACTGAACCTTCCTCCATGTATGGCATTAAGCCTACCCCCTTTGGATTTTTCAGCAAACTCTTCAGCTTCTTTTACCTCAGGGAAGCATTTGAGAGGATTGCACTCTCCTCTGATGCACAGGGATGGGCAACAACAACAAGCTACATAAATATACCATCCTCCACAGGAGTGTCATAGGATGCTGTTCAATTGATCACAATAAAATTAGTGTCATTGATTCAGAAAAGTTAAAAGCAGCAGCCTACCTACATATCCATCAGGCTGTAATCACCACTGCAAGCTGGCAGTGGTACAGGAAATTAAAGGACGTAAGAAACAGCTTTGGTTTAAATAACACAGGCTGGGAATGCCAGAGAGCTGTAGCTGAGGGGCATAATTACAGAATGCTCTGTCTCAAGAGTTTGATCTAGGTAAGTCAAGCAACCTGCTACAGGAATCCAGGCTACAGTGGCCAGTGGAGTTGGGAAATAAAAGAAGATTTTTAAAACATCCATGCACTGGATTGCAACATTCAGATCCTGAAAATACAGGGAGGGCTGCCCATGTGCTACCAGGAGTCAACATCAATGACATCTGTGAGAGGAAGGCTGCATTTTCCTTGAGTTTAGGCTACAAAGGGGCACTCTGGCTTGCTCACTACAGAAGCAATGCAGCACATAGCTCAGACACAGCAAAAATTAAAAAATCAAACTCCTATTTTGCTAAGAGTCCCTTAGTGTTCCTGTTTAAGCCTAAGAATACAGAAATCAAGCAGAAAAGTTTATAGCTGATGTCTTTGACACATGGATAGTTCCTGGGGAATGGAAATCACCCTGCTGGTCGAAAATGGAACCTCCAAGGTGGGGTTTGAAAGCCTGGCAGCCTTTGAAGGACAGACAATGCCCATGGCCTCCACAGCTGGTTGATGAGCACAGTAGAGTCTTCCTCAACCTGCCTCATCCCTCTGAAGTCCACAGACCACAAAGGAGTGGCTTCGAACTCCTTTAGACCACAGACCTGAGTATTCTTCCCTGCATTTTCCATATCTTCTCCTTTCCCTTGACTCTGAGGCAGGAAACAGCAGTCAAGATAGAAGATCATACTGTGGGGAACAAAGATCCTTAGACTAACATTTGCCCTTACCCCAAAAAAATGAAACTACCCACTCTAAAACAGGAAAATATTTTTAAAAATGGATGTTGTAAGGGTAACTGGGCAAGTAAGAGAAAGGGGCCAAAAGCCAGCAGCATTTCAGCCAAAGTCATTGATGTCAGTGGGTGCTTGATGTGCCTGAAAGTCACAGGTTTTTCTCCTTCCCCTACTCTTTCTTGTTTTGTAAGATTAAAGACTAATCACAGTTAGAGTGTATGACTTACAATTCCCCACTAAATACCATCTAAAAGCCAAAATCTGACTTGCAGCATCATGCTTTGTCTTGGATAGGTCTGACCAGGAGTCCCCAGCAGTTCTCACTCCAAGCATCCAAATGGACAGAGAGAATTTGAAGGACATTTTTAAAAGCAAGGGAAGGGGTGCCAATTGTCTGAAATGAAGTGCAAGCAAATTGAACCATATGCTGCAGGGGAAGGTAAAAAAAAAATTCAATGATGACAAAGAAGAGAAGAAATGCTCAGAATAAAGAGCCGCACGAACCAAGAGTCGAAACCGGAGGAGAAAAGAGAAGGAGAAAAGAGAAGGAGGTGCCCATGAGCAGGCTGGCTCAGAGGCTCAGAGCACCCACTGACTTGTCCTGACTTGTATCCAGAAGAAGTTTCAGCCTCCCCCAGTGGCTGCTTGCTCAGGCAGATGGAAAAGCCGTGGGTTCTGCCCGCGACATCCGAGCGCTCCGCGCACGCACACGAGCAGAGAAGGGAGCAACTCCCTCTCCTGCAAGGCGCCTTGGTCAGGCTCCACGCTGCAGCCAGGCAAGCAAGCTCCCATTTCTTCTGACTCAATCGAGTGGCCAGACACCGGAGCTTCTGTCTAACCCACCAAACAAAATGTAGGGCAATAATTTATCATCATAACCATAATACTAGATTACTGCCTAATGAAGGCTGTAGCCTCTAGTAAGTCTGCCTCTCTCATGTGGCTGATGAGCTTATTACAGCTTTGACTAAGAGGTAATACTACCCCTCCTTAAGAACTGAGTGGATTTGGATTTAATCCCTACTGCTGCTGTTTGACCAGAGACAGGATCTTCCAAACACACCACTGATCCCTAGGAACAGGGACTATTATTATTGTTCCTAAACCTGTATAATTCCTCAAGTCATGCCCATGGCCCCTGTAGCAGCTTTGAGGTGTCATACTTACTGTCTGTTTGTTTAACACACTCAAGCAAGAAGCCTTCTCACCATGAGCAGACCATCCTCACTCTCCTGCCACTGTAACCAGCTAAGAGTAAATAAAACAGCTTATGTGATTTACATCAGAATCTAGGTAAATTCATTTAAGGTGTGCTGCATAGCCTGAAGGCTTGAAACAAATCCACTAGTATTGCTTGATAATCTGGGATGTAATTACGTTTTTAGCTCTAGTGGTTTAAACAACACAGTTCTTTCCAAAATACCCTTGCTTTGGTGACATTCGAAGAGGACACATTTGGAAACTGTGTCCCCTTCCTCACTCAAGCCACCTTTACATCCTGCCCCACCTGTCAGCCCAGCTGTACCACATCAGGCTGCATTTGGTATGGGTAATGCACACACCAATCCCATTAGGCATGTGCCAAAGCTCCCAGTATCCCATTTCCTGGTATAGACCCATTCCTGCAGCAAGTTAAACACTGCTTGACAAGCCAGGTAGTCCTGACATGACTTGCAACCAGGCCTTTCTCCTGTACTGAAGATTTTCTCTCTGCTCCAAAAGTTACTTCTTGTTCCTATTGTACTCTGTTCCTTGTGAGCACAAAACAAATTCTTGCAATACATCAAGGGGGAAAATGCAGTCAGATAAACAAAATGGAAAGCAACAAAAAAGTTCTGTTTGATTAAATGAAGAAAAGTCAGATTTCAGGTATTGCTGTTGCTCCCCAGGAGTGTCTACGTGCAACACCTCCATTTCTCTCATCCAGGGACTGCACCACTAAAATGCCAAACCTCCAAGCCAAGAGAGCTCTTCTCACCCTATTTGTCCAGCATCCAGCACAATATGGCCTGAATCTAGGACCTCCTTACAGAAAACAATTAATAACAACAACAGCAATAATAATAATAACAACACAGATGTAAGTTGTGGCAACTTAGAACTGCAGTGGTCCTAATTGCCACCAGCAGAATAACAGAGTCAACTGTGTGTACTTTTTCCTGGTACAGCTCCCCAGTTTCTGGTGCAGTTGGGGCTATGTTGCTGGATGCTGTTTGACATTTTTCCAGGCTGCCCCCTGCCAAGGTGTGGGTGAGAGCTGCAGCAGCACTGGTGGAAGCACCTGATAGCAGCTGTCCTCCTCAGCACGGAGCATGTTTCTTCTCTACCCTTCAGGAGTGTGATAAGCCTTTCCAAGGGGCTTTAAATCACTGCGTGGAGGATGCATAAAGGCAAAGGAATGTTACTACAGCTCAGAGAGATCAAAGTGCTGCATTGCTGAACATGTAATGAGTGCGCTGACAGGACGGTGATGCGGAGAAACTGCCACAAAAACACTGCTTTCAGTGCATAGAAACTATGAAAACAGGCATCTGATGCAATTTTACATGTGAGTATTAATTACCTTAGTAAAATGCCACAACACAGAAGAAAAAAAAAGGGCTGGTTTTTTTTATCTTCTGATAATGCCTTAGAAAGAATTACGACTGACACAAAAACTTTGAGGAGCACTACAACACATAGTCATTCCTTCATCCCTTATAAGCAATGAGCTCAGTGACAGAATTTATCAAACCACAGAGAATCTTGCCCAACAGTGTACATTATTTTAATATATCCTGTTAAGAAAAATCAAGGTCATAGTGAGAATAAAGGTAACTAAAGTTTCTATAGCAACAATTACTAGGATGCGGTTGCCAAAGGTGCTTTCTTGTTGTTCCTGAAGTAGATTTACTGGCTGCTTTTTCCTTCCTGTTCACTAGTCTTTTTTGGTAATATCAGTACAGACATGATGCAAATGTGCTTTCATCATCAGTATGATCTTGTAGACTATTCCTGCCCATGAGCTGAATACACAGGACATATCATGTGTACAGGGAAAAAAAAATTAAGCAGTCTGACCTTGAGATCCAAAGGGGGCACAACTGACTTAAAACATGCACGCTTTTCTGAAAAGCCAGCTCCTTGTTGTAATTGCAAATGAAAAAGTGAAAAGAAAGAATTTAAGTTTCTCTTTTGTGTTCGTTTGTTTACTTTGTACATTGACAGCATGTTGTCTCTTTCTCTTAATGGACAAATTTCCTTGCTGTTTCTGCTGCTCAACCAAACCTTCAGGCAGGAGGGGAGATAAAAACAGCAGCCTAAGCGCAGCAGAGAAACATCCCTGTGAAATTACAGCAGGATGAAAGTGGAAATGCTTTAGAGCTGAAATGTATCTTCCTTTCTCACAGGCAGATGATTCCACACTGCTGCAGCCCCCATAAAAGTCTTTACTCTGTGGGGAAGCAGGGGACTCTGCAGTGCTGCTCACCTCACCAAAGTGAATGGCTAAGTGTCACCAAGAAGGGACGAGCTGGAATTGCACCAGAGGGTTGGTGTGGCCTGACAGGGATGTGTTCCACACTGGGAATCAGCTCTGGTGGTGGTGTGCTCCAGCAGGATGCCCCGTTGAGTCTGAAGGTGGGACTAGGAGGGCAGACATATAGGATATGTGTGTATACATATATATATCTTTTTTAATAGGAATTATATCTGCTGTCAGTTGGTTTTCTGCAGCCTTCACAAATCATGCTCCACTTGATGCCAGGACTTGATTTCACTGAGGAAAGAGCAGTTTCCACCTTGTGCTCCCACCTAGGATCTCCCAAATATTTGGACATTGTACTGGATCTTTACTGCACCTTCACTGAGGCTGAAGCAAGGTGTTCAGTGTTGGATAAGATATATACTGGGGATTAAACTGAAAAGTAAATTTACAGAATTTGTGATCCCTTTTTAAAATCATACTATCTGAGCTTTCTCCATTTATTTTAAACAGATCAAATTGAAGATGCTGAAATTGCAAAGAGAAACAATTTGTGTATATCCCAGTGCAGCCACATTCAAAAGAATGACTAAATTTAACCTCCAAACACATCTAAAAGCACCAACTCCTGCAGATACACTAGTTTTTTGTTTGTTTGGTTGGTTTTTTTTTAAAGAGAGCCTTACTGTCAGCACTGGTCCCAGTCTGACCAACCTGTGACACACAGAGCAGAGCATTTCTCTATCAGTGTAGTTTTCTGAATGTGCTTGTTGTGAAACACCGAACACGTGTCACTTTGAGCCAAAGAATATCTTTGATCACAATCATTTGATTTTCTCTCTTCTCCAAAAGTTACTTCTTGTTCCTATTGTACTCTGTTCCTTGTGAGCACAAAACAAATTCTTGCAATACATCAAGGGGGAAAATGCAGTCAGATAAACAAAATGGAAAGCAACAAAAAAGTTCTGTTTGATTAAATGAAGAAAAGTCAAATTTCAGGTATCATAAGAAGGTTTCTGAGGCATCACATCAGAAACCCCACAGAAAGATTAGCCCTTGTGCACCTAGGAAATTTGGCATCTCCCTGACATTCCTACCATGTCTCTGCAGCATGGTTTTTAAAGTAGATTCTTGAGGGTGCTTGAACATACCTAAAAATGCAAATAAATGTTTTTTTCTGGCCACTGCCAGGTCAGGTACTAGAGACATGTTTGCTGCAGCTGAGTGACATATATCTATTCAAATCCCTTCTGAACTGGAATCAATATTAGCTAGATCCATTACCTCCTGCTTTATTGGCAGCTTGGGTGCTTGTTCAGAAAACAGCCCCTCCTAGTAATGTAATAAAGCCCCCACCTTGGAGATAATTAGATTGCCTGTGATATAGAATCCAGTGATGATCATTTCCCTGCTGATTTTGGCTTGTTACTCCAGCTCAGGTTACAGTCTCCATCACTACATGCTCTTACATTACACCACTTGAGTCTCATCACCTAACAATTGCCATAGCAGATTTATTTGGATTTTTTTTTTTAGGTCTTCCATAATAACAGCAACCAGACAAACCTCAGAGTGTCATTAACACGCTTTTAAAAATGCACTGAAATGGCTTTTTCAATTACCTCAAGATTTAATATCCTGGCCACAACACAGATATCCCTCCTCTAACAACAAATCCTTCCAGGAGAGAACACACGACACCGCCCTTTCCTGAATTTCCTTTGGGTCACCCTCAGTGCCATCCCAGAGGCTGATGAATTCAAACTGTGAGCAAAAGCACGTTCCACAAATGCTATGAACACTCAGACACGGCCTTGCCAGCTGCCTTTCCTTACCACACCTTCCTGAGGCCTTGATGTGCTCCCAGTTCAAGAGTCCTCGCTTGTCATGAATTTCATTACTAATAAATGAAGGAACCACAACCTCACGCATCTACTTCCTCTTAAGTCCCCTCCCTTCCTCCTGTGGTGCAACCTGTCCCAGAAGGTCCCAAGCATGCAGATATTGGTTTACTGTAGAACACTCTTGCTCTTGGCTTCAATCATTGAAGGGTGAGAGAAAACAAATCCACTTGTTAGATAGGTCAGCCTGTAAATGATGCTCTCCCTGTCCCAACAGGTGGGAATACATGACTTTTCACATCCCCTGGGGCCTGAGGATCATCTTTCTAATTATCTTCATGTCTTTAAACAATGGCAGTGGATGACTGGTAGCCACTCTGTGCAATGTGTAGCAGATGAGACGACACTTGCTAATTCTGAGCTAAAAACCCAGTGTAAGTAGGAATATTTATTACCCTTTTTTAGGCATTTAAACTCAAACCTTACCCAGTGGTATTAAATACTTAACTAAAACAGCAAAAGGCTGAAGAAGAAAGAACTGAGGCATAAAGGGAAAGTTGGTTTCCCTTGATGCCACGAACACTGACAGTTTTGATGTATTTATCAAAACAAGTACAAGAACACTCAGTTTGAAGGTGTCATTTTCATCTTATACTCAAGAACTGCAAGTTCTCCCCTGGCTGTTTCAGGCTCTTACTCTCTCGTGGGCATAGTGCCTCCACCAATTTATTAACTTTCCAGGGAAGGAAAGAGGGTGGCTTTGCTCATTTGTCTTGCTAGAAACTAACCCTCAAATCCACACAGGCTGCCAATATATAAATACTCCATGGATATTGGATTGGTATTTGACTTCCCACCAGCTGAACAACTCCAAAGCAGTAGTGATCAACTTTTTCAGCATTGCCCATGAGCAGCAGCTTTCCACCACCAGGGCTCAAGTCATCAGCGAGAACAATGAATATTCCATGACACACAAAATATTGTTGCTGTGCAGAGCATTTGGTTTTTCCCCAACATTATCGCCTATTGGTTTGCAAAGGCTGAGGTTCAGCAGCACAATGGAGATTGCCAAATCCTGGGATTCCCGGGAAACATCCCAATAGTCTTGGAGTTCTGCCTGAGCCTGGATAAACACAATGTATTACAACCAACAAAGGCTCTAATTAATGGATGCTGACATTGTACCTCCCGAGGAACAAACAAAGGGGAAAGCATGGCCCTCTGCCCAAGGATCCTACAGTCCAGCTCAGGCTGGCAATCCAGATCAGACACACCAGGCCTGCTGAGGGAAGGCTGACACCGAGCTTTCCCTTTGTCTTATGTCAATACAGATACACGCAGAGGCAGCAGAAAGCAAAACATCTCTCCCTGGGACCTGAGGGCTTTTCTTGCCTTTTTGTCCACAAGCAAGTTCAGATTTTATGCTGCCTCCCTGCACACACATGCCTTTTTTTCCTCATGAAATTCCTCCTAAATGAAACCTTTTTCTTTTTTTTTTTTTTTTCCCAGTCTTCCACATCTGGTTCTACCAGTTCAGAACATCTATCTCCAGAAGCAGAGAAGCAGATCATCTCACCTCCTCCCCTCTCTTGGCCTCAGACACCCACCTCCCTGGTTCAAATGTTCTCAGATATTTGGCTCAAAAGCTCCTCTGTCCCACGACTCCAAGGTATTTTCCACCTTTCCCTATGACTCCTAACAGCCTGCAATCCTTGCACGGCTTATAATTTCCTCTTACCACAGAAGATCCCATCTTTTTCCATCCTATCTGAACCCTTCTACTTCCACCAAGATCATGAGAAGCTGTCAAATAAAATCACACACTCTGACAGCACACTTGGACCCTGGGGATGGGATGCAGGAGGAACCCTTGGCATCTAAAGATGGCAGGGATATGAATTAAGTCCTTTATGCAGAGGATGTTATTACACCCCTGGATCTCTTCACTGTCTATACAATGAGAAAATGAAATACACGTAGTCTACAAGGAAATCAAGTGCAAATGTAGATCACAATTCAAATCTGAGTACCTTCCCACTTCCAAAACATGCAATTTTTGGGACATTTGTTGATTTATCTTCCTTTGCCAAAAGACAGGAATTCATCATTAGTTTAAATCCTTCCAGGTGTTCTGTTTCCATTCCTGTTTCATTTCCATTAAAATACTCTCTACTCAGCCAAAATCTCACTTAGTTTTCACCATTTTTACTGAGAAATTCAAATGTATTGAAAAAGAACTGTAATAAGGCCCCTAAAGACTTTAAACCCAAATAAGTGACACAAAGAAACTTACCTTCCCTGCAGTTTAGAAAATTGTATTACTATGCACAATATTGTCATTATCCTCTCTACTATTATGCCTAGACACAAGGAAGTTGAAATATCTATTTTATGCTTGTGAAAACTAGGCAGAACTAAAGGAAAATCTAGTAATAATAATAATACTACTACTAAAGGCAACAGACCAGAAGTGAAGATATTTTTAAAATACTTACCCAGCATCAGTGCTGTTGCCACACAGTAACACATCTTCTGTACCATTTTTTATGAAATAGTTCACTGAAACAGAAATAGAGAAATGACTTTTTAATAAACACATTCTGAGAATGATAACATTCAGATCCACAAACCAGCATAATCAATTGGGACAGCAACTGAGAGATGAATGGCACACTTCTGCTTTGTTTTGCTAATTTTAAGTTCCATAAATTGGAAAAATAAATATACTTTTTTCAAATCTCTGTAAGCACTTGCTGTTTGTATTCTAAATCTGACCAGTTGAATAAGGTGACAATGGGCTGTGGGCAATGTTTTTAGGAAATTCTACCCAGCCATGTCCCTCTGTTCAAACCAAGAACACTGTTACTAAATTCTGTAAATGTAATGGAACCAAACCATATGCTAGCCTGTAACTTTTAGTCTCTACACTGATGAGACACATTAATTGAAGTTTGTGGCAGAAATTACTGACTCATAGGTTAAAAACGTAACCAGCTATAACTCAGAATGTAATAATATTAACAAAGCAGCCCACTCCCTCAGTCTGTGGATTCTGCTCAGCATAGAAAACACACAGTATAAAGCAAAAGAAACAAAAATGCACCCTGTTAAAGATCAAACAAACAAGGGAGTATTCACAAAGACAAATATTTATCACTGTAGTCATCTGTAATAGCAATGGAGAGAGACAGACACTTCTCAAGGGAGCCTCAGAAGAGCAAGCTAAATTTAAGTGCTGTGGATCATTCCCAGGTTGACTATCAATAAGGCTTAAGGAAATTAGCATCTCCAGGCTAATGAGAGACTTTGCATACACACTTCTTCTCTCCCGAGCCAACCAAGTCTAACATGTAGAATAACAGAACAGGAGGCCAATTTCTTCTCAAAAGGATAAGCAAAATCAGTGTTCCGGAGGGAGCATGAAGAAAAGATGTTCTGAGGAGAATCTCTAAAACCTGGATGCTGGCAGGGAAGAACAAATTAAAGCACTGGTCTAGAAACATAAAAAATTCAAACCAGAGGTGTGCAGCTCACTGAGGAAGGGTAAATAATCTGGTGTGCTTTGCTGCAGCAGAGAGGACATGATCCCCTCTTGACCAAGACATGATGGTGGCAGCCTTGCCTGGTAAGGCTTTGTGAGCAGAGGGGCCTCTGCAGATGCTGCTCACAAGAGGTTCTCCATTCCAGGCTAAGCCTCTGTTGTGAAATGCTTTAAAAATCAAGAGTGACAGCTTATCCAGGCGGGCTATGCAGAGAATGCTCAATGGCTCAACCACTGAACAGATGTGCTGTGGCTTTCTCAGTAAGCTGCGAGCGGTGGAAAAGCCCTGCTCTGCTGCATGCCAAGAGGGAATTACTGCCCAGGAGCTTGTGGTTACAGGGGCACATGATGGTGTTCACAAGTTATCAGAACACAGATCCTGCTCAGATTGGATGCTTTTCCACTTTGCTGGGTCACATGGGCTTTCTACGGAAACATCTTGTGTGACAGCAACACTCGGGACAGAGCAGGGTTGAGGACTGGTGATCAATCACCACAGAACAGGGAAAGATGCCACATCTGCATCACCTCTCAGCCTCCAGTTCTGCTGGGCAAGGACTTGTGCTTTTCTCAGGACAAGTGGCATCTTATTTGGAATACACAGAGTCAGTGACACAAACACACCAGATCACTTTCTCTGTCTTTAAGGTCCTATCCAACAAAAACCGTTCTATGATTCTACAATTCCAGGTTTGATTGAAATTCTGGAGCACGGTGTTGGGTGAAAACCAAAACAACACCTCCTGGTCAGCCAAATCAGAAGATAAGAAGAGAGTCTGAGCACAGGATTAAGGAGGACAAAGATTCTCTGTGTGCAAACAAGAAACCTGAAATCTCAAGAACAGACAAAATTCTGTTGTCTGCGGCTGACTTTAGCATTTACATTTCTAAAACAAGCAGCAAGGCAGGTGCCAAAGAGCCCCCTGAAATGCAGGCTGAGGAACTCGTGTGTAGGTAGGGAGGGCACTTCTTCACCATGGGGTCTGTGCAAGGGAGTCACAGCCACTGTGACAAACCTCAGGCTGAGGAAGAGGCAAGCTCCTGGTTCCCCACTGATAAATGAAGAGGGATTAGAGCTTTATACCCAAGGAGACAAACTGCTGTATTATCAAAAATGTGCACAACAATCAATCTTTGCTTCAAAGCCCGTTGGTTTGGATTTCAATCAAGCCTGCTGGGCAATCAGAGAGCTGAAAGGCGTCACTCTTGCTTTAAAGAATGAACAGCCTTGGTACCATATTAACCCATGGCCTCAGCTTCCCTTCAGTTAACTCTAACGTGGGCAAAGAACTAGGAACTCCTTTTCCACGTAGAGCAGGAAAACTGCTCTCTGAAAACTGCTCAAACTCTGCAATGCCACCTGAAAACACAATGGTTTTTCATTGCCTCGGATGATTGCAATTAATTTCTGTTTTGTTTTTCACTGAAAAATTTCAGCTTGTGAGTGGGAAAAACAGGAAAACAATATGGAAAATACTAAAAAATACTAAAAACTAAAATTCTCTATTTTGGGTGTTTACTTTTGTGGCTTTTTAACAAATTTTTGAAGTAAAATGAAGCCAAAAACCATTATATTTGTTGCACTTGTGTGTGTATCCATAAACTTTATGCAACGTGCCATTGTTTACAAAGGTAATGCTATTTTTTTTCCCCATCAGCTTTACTAAAATGTTGATGTCACAGTTATAGGGTACACGTTGCTTTTTAGAAATTTTTCTACAGGAATTTCCAGAGTAAGGTAACTACCTGGCAATATTAAAAGAAGTAAAAATGGTCTGAATAACAAGGTCTCCTTCAAGTCCATGTTCTGCCTCCTACATTTCTCAAAGCAAATAACACTGGCCATAACTTTAAAGTCACTATAGGCAAGTGGGTAAGACCACATTTTCCATGTCTGTTCTTGCAATATCTTCCTCCCAAAGTCAGTTCCTCATCATCTTGCTGTTTCATTCTACACTTTTTCTGATTTCTCAGTATCTTCCAGGCTTCTGCACTGCTCCCTGCTACACCAGGTGATTCTAACAGAGTAAACATTCACAATGTCTCCACTTGTCAAATTAACAGGAAAAAAAAAGCAAATTTCCTCAAAAAAAAAAAAATCCAATTAAAAATATGCTCCCTCTTGTGCTTTCCACACCTCTATCACACAACTGAGCAGAAAGCAAGTAGGGTGCTTTGACTGCAGGGAAGAAACCTTCCTCATTTCTGTGCAAAGGAAAGGAAAATGTTCTCATTCAGAAAACTAGAAAAGGTTGGAGTCACCTTAGAAAACACAGCTTCTGCCTCCAGTTTTTGCTCCTCCTCTGAAGGCTCGACTGAAATGTTATTTTGACTCATCTTACAACAAATTAATTCCAATTAAAAATAAAACCACCACAACAACCCTGTATATTATCACACTTGCATAAAGAGCAACATTCAAATATCATTAGTCACTGCCCAGAGAAGAGTCCTCTGGCTGACTTTATGACAAAAACTTCAGGGAGGTGTTGGTTATCTCAGACTATTTATTGCAGCCACACGGGCTCTCACTGGCTGGAGACTTTCTCCCTGCGCTGGGGCTGGCACAGAGCACTGACAGCCACCCAATGTCCCCATTCCAAATTTAAAATGCAGTTCAGAAAGCTCCATCTCCTTATGGTTGTGTGGCATGGAAAGGAAATAGACAACACCCCCTCCTTGCCCTTTCACCCACCGGCGCAAACACGCTTTGCCTCCTGGTAATACACGATAATTAAAACGAATCCTTGCTGCACTTGCTGTGTGCACACTGTGTCACACACGGCGAAGCCTCCAATAAATGAAATTGAGTTTGAAGATGAAAAAACATGCCTCACAAAAGCCATGGAACAGGCTGTATTAAGGGTGTTATTAGGGGAGAATGCCTAGGGAGAAAAATGGCCCTGCCGGTTAGTTCCTCCCGGCTAAAAGGGGTTGCAAATAATTATAATAATCAGTTACTCTGCTATTGCTCAGCCCATGACAGGGGATCTGGCTCTCCTTTGCTGTCCCCTGGCATTTGCTGCTGCTGACCCTTTTGCTGAGTCTCAGAGGCTCTTGGGGTCTCTCCTCTCCTTGCTTCCCATCCTCCCTCTTTCCCTGGGAACTCCTAGCCCAGCTCCCCACTGCCTCCATACCCTGTAACCATCTGGAAGGACATTTCCTAAACTTCAGTTCAATAAGGAACAGGAGGAGTTATGGCCAAGATGGTTGGGTGGGTAGAGGGAGCAGAGATCAAGGGGAAAACTTTATGTACAGCACTGGGACTGCATGATTTTGTGGTAAACACAGCCTGGAATTTTGGCCATGAGTCATCCTGCAGGAAATATGGAGGGGCTGGGAGGAGGTTGTAGAAAATCACACAAGCAGGTGGTGAGAGGAAAGTGGTCTCCTTCAGTTTAAGTCTCTCTGGTAGGCTCCTGTAAGGGCTTCTCCCCACTTTCCAGACAAGTAGAGAAACAATTTTCCCTGACAAGCTCAGCAGTTGCCACAGCACAAAAAATGTCTCCAGTTTTGACAGCACAGTTTTTTTCCCTTTTGTGAAAAAGCCACTAAAAATATCAATCAAGCCCTCTTGAGCTAGATGGCTCCCGTGCACTAGAAAGAGGCTCTGAAAGCCTCAGAGATCCACAGTACCTGGTTTGTGCTGCTCACATGGTCTGAGGGAACAAAAAGCACACCAGGAGAGGAGGAAAAGCACATCAGGAGCTTTTGGAGATGTGCACTAGAGGAGAGCAGAGAATTTAGATGCTGTCAAATTGGCTTGGGGACCTTGCCAAGCCCAGGAGCATCCCCAGGAAGACGAGACAGGAGACAATGACTAGCAATAAACACACATGCTGGCTTTTAAACATCTTCAGAAAACCTCCTTCTCTGCCTCTGTGCCTCACCAGTCAATCAGACCCACACTCTTAGGCCTGTAGGGTGCACAACATGTTACTAAAAGCATATTTAGTACCACTTGTTTAGACATATGCGCCACATGAATAGGCAGCAAAGTGCTGAAGTGTGCTCTCTGGAAGTTTTGTAGAGGTTTTGTGTTCTGTGGAATTTTTTCATATGTTTCACACAAAAGAATTAAAATCAAAAGCTGCTACAAAGGCTAGATGCATTTGTGATTACAGACAGATGATGGAAAAATAGAAAAAAACCAAACTTCTGCACTTACTGTGATAAAGAAAACAAATAAATTGGATCAAAAAATGGCTGAGAGACAGAAAACACAGGTTAAGATGAAAAGTCAGTATGCAGAATCTCTGTGGGCTAACAGAGGGCTGCACCTGCACTTCTTTGTTGCATTTATAAGCACAAGGGAAAGAGAGGGTGAACAGAGAGGTAAAAACCTCTCCTATATACAGTATTTTCCAGGTAAATAAACTCTGAGGCATGGACAGAATGAGGAGCACTGGAGACACCTACTCCACTAAAAAAAAGGAACAGAGAAATACAAAGTGGAATATTAAGTTGTCAGAAAGTGAAGTAAGGCAGAGAAGGAGAAAATCTCACCTATTCATAACCTTGTCAGTCTTTAAATTGCCTGTATAAGTTCAGATAAGAGAAATGGATTCTTTTTCTGGTAGGGTTTCTTAGTCAACACTTTTATGTAATATGAATCTACGATCAGAGGAAAGTGTAATATTGATATACAGGAGGGCAAGGATGCAGTAATATATAGGAAAGAACTCATGAACGGTGGCTTGTTGCTATCAGTTCTGTTCAATAACCTTTCCAGTGATGTGGACAAGGGCATCCAGTGCAGCCTCAGTCAATTTGCAGATGACACTAAGCTGGGTGGGAGTATTAATCTCCTGGAAGGCAGGAAAGGTTTCTCACTCTACAACTCCCTGACAGGAGGGTGCAGCCAGATCAGGGTCTGTCTCTCCTCCCAGGGAGCAAGTGATGATAGGACTGGAAGAAATGACCTCAAGTTGCACATGAGGAGGTTTGGATTGGATACTAGGAAATATTTTCTCATGGGAAGGTTTATCAGGCATTGGAATAGGCTGCCCAGAGAGGTGGTGGAGTCACCATCCCTGCAGGTGTTTAAAAGATGTGTGTATGTGACACTTGGGGACAGGGTTTTTTGGTGGCCTTGGCAGTGCTGGGGTAATGGTTGGTCTTGATGGTCTGAAAAGTCTTTTCCAACCTAAATGACTCGATGATCCAGAAGAAAGACCATTTTCAATGCTTTCAATAGGGTATCTGCCAGACTGGAAAGTATTGAGAAGGTAATGAGAATGACTGGGAAAATTTAAGAAGAGCAGCAATTGAAAAAATGGGCATTTTTTTATCCTAAGAAAAAAAAGGTGACTATCACAGTAAAAAATAGCATGTATTCTGGAAAAGGAGAACAGGGAGCTTTGTGTGCTCCTGGTGACAAGAATGTGATAACAGTGACTTTTGCCTTTAGAAAATGGAAGGGGGAAAAGAAAAGAAGAATTTTCAAAACTAAAGATAAAGGAAATATTTTTCACTATATTTCCCATTTGAACTGCTGAGGTTTCTGCTGCAGGCTGCCCCAGTAGACAAAACATTCAAAGAAAGATTTGTTGCTCGTGTAGATAAGGACAGCCTGAGTTACAACAGTTAATGTTAATAGAAAATGAGAAAAATATCTATACTTTGAGCTCTACTAATCATTTTCTGGAGCAAATGGGGCTGTTTGGTGCCACAGAGAGAGATGCTTCTCTAGGTATGCCAAGGCTAGATTGAGCCTGAGAATTCCCATGTTTTATCTCTACCACACTAGGGAGAATTCAGCACTGATGAAAATTATCAGGAGAAAATATATCTTGTTCCTTAAAACCAGTGCAACAAGAGCAAGCAGCAATGCAAGTTATTCTCTGCTCACGGTGCACCTGGCCTGAGTGCTCAGAGGTAAAAGCAGAAGATGCCTCTTGCCTTTGCAATGCACTTTATTGCTGAACCTGCAGCGTGGAGCAGTCCATGGACAAACCTTAATGGGCACATGGAAAGCCCTTCTAAATGCACATCACCGTTCAAGCCAGGTTGTGTTTTCATTCTGTAGCTTATGAACAATTTGAAGGTGCAGGAAAACTGAAAATGTTGAGTCTGAATTTTCCATGGCAGATCTTTCCTCAAGTAGATCTCTCCTTTCTATGAGCAGTGATGAGAACAAAAAGCGTAACTGAGGTAGAAATCCTCCTGTTTCACAAAATGTTTCTAATATTTACAATATAAGAACTTCATCTTCCACAACAAGGCTGAAAAAAATCTTACTGGATGGTCAGGAAGAGGCTGTATTGGATTCAGTCCTATCATTTCCTATGTTTTTCTGATCCTTGCACTTCTGATAGGGCTTTCTTTTTCTATTTAGCTTAAAAATTTAAAGTGCACAGGTACAATACCCATGTCAATAGCACATCAGAGCAATAAGTTTTGAGCATTGATGAAGCTATTTATCAAAAGACCCACAGCACTTGAACAAAGCCACAATATTTACAGTTAAAGTAGAGTAATGTCAATAGATTCCATGCTGACAAGCACCGTCTGAAAGCCCAGAGAGGTTCCTTGTTTTAATCACTGGTTCATATACAGTCATACATAATAAAATCCCTATTCCAATCCCAACTTGATTTATTGCTTCTCTCTTTCCTCCCACCCCCATAATTATTCATCAAACACTCGCTGTCTTCTATTACCACCTCAGACAACGCCTCAAACACTTCAGCTCTCCCCAAACTGGCTACATTTATTATCTGACTTGGACAAAATTCTTTTCACTACAGTTCCCATACAGATTCAGAGTATCTGTTCATAGAGCTCCATTTCAGTGCTTCTGGAAACAAAATGATTTCATCAGGCAGAGATAACAATCAGGCACTAAGCTTAGAGAAGACACCCGCAGCCTCATCTACACACAGACAGACATTTCTATATATTCACAGATCTATGCCTCAGCATCTGTTCCACACAAGCCTTTGATCCCTTCTCAAGTGCCCAAGACCACAATTTGGTATCCCCAAAACTTCACATACTGTATTCATCTTTCTAAATATAGAACCTGAAGCAGCCCTAAGTCTTCCAGGTCTAACTGGAGGGGACAAAAAAATATTATATTAATCTTGATCCAGGTTTTTTCTTTTAAAAGTTACTTTGTTTTTTTCCCCAGATCACTGTTAATCACACAATTTGACTCCAGAAGAAGAGAAAAATCACTGTCATGAACTGAATGCCAGAAACTACTCTAGAAGAAAAAAATAACAACCCTGAAATACCTCTTTTAAGCTATAAAAATAGTAGCTGATTCCTCCCACTAAAAGGCTCATAAAACTTGAACATTCATTTCTTTTACTTCTTAATTTTGTTTTAATGTCAATTGCTTGGACAGGACTATCTAACAGAAATTACAGGGTTGCTATTTTTTACCTTAAAAGACTCTGATTTTGAGAGAAAGCATATACAGAACAATTTGAAAACAAGACTCTTTCAGAATGTCTTAAACAAGGTATTTAGTCTAAAGAAAAAGAAAATGCTGTGGTTTAAGACTATCATTCCATAAGTGACTTTATAATTTAATTATAGTTTTAAGGTTCTTCCCTAAAGCATTTTTTCTTGTGCTTTCAGCCCTTACATAAAGCCCTGCTCAACAAAAGGACTCAGATTTCTACTTACTGGCTAGTCAATAATCCATTTTCATAATGGAATACATAAATGACATTAAAGATTCTAAAATCATCAGCTACATGAATCAACTACACTCAGTCCATTGGTACATCTCTAAGCCAGTGACATATCTGACATCCTACAGCTTTTAATCCGTTCTAACTCGCACATTCATGAAGCTTCACTTCATCAAATACATCTTTAATTTAAACACCACAACCCAAGACAGGCTTTCAAGACTGTTATTTGGAGCTGCTTTCCTAGAAAACTTTACAAGTATTAAAATCAGGTTTATCAATTTTTAGTCAGTTGGTATTTCTAAACTATTAACTCTCCTAATGATAACCAACAGCTCAATGACTTTGATATTGATATATTGATCTCATAATTTTCAAAATGCTATGGATGTAAATTATCATTATTTTAAACCTTTTTTTTTCCTTTTATTTCGATTTTTATATACAAGCACTGCTGCATCTAAAACTCCAGTCTTCCAGGTTTCTTATTATTAATGTCTAAAAATAATCCTCCTTGGGCTTATTGATCGCAATCTCTTACCAATTCTAGAACTGCAGGTAGGAAAATAATTACCTATCAGTAGTCACCATTTTCCCAGATGGATGATTGTAATTTTACCACTGGCACTTGACATGAAGAATTTTTTAGCCTGATTTTATCTGATGCTCAGCTGTCTCTCATCCCACAATCCATTCATTCAAAGAGTAGTCACACAGAGGAAACTGGGAGACCTGATGAGCTACTTCTCCCTTAATCTTCATTTTTCCCCCTCTCTAGGTTTGCAGTGGTAAGCATTACTCATTGGAGACAAAACTAGAATGGAATAATTTTTCTGATAAGCCTTCCTCTTAGAGGCTGCTCTTTAAATTTTGAGCCATTTAAATGGGTGGAAAGAATATAAAAACTCTCTTGTTCCTCCTGAAGAGGGGTGCCCAGCAAAAAGCAGATTTTTTACCTGAATCTCCACTGTGAGTAAAGGAAAGACTAAAAATTTGTCTCATCTTACCATGACTGCTGGGCCCAGTAATTAAGCTGAGACACCAGGAACACCCACAGTAACTCAGCAGAAGTTTCTTTCAGAGTTAAGCTTTTTATGACAATGCCAAGACACTTCCTGTCTTGACAGTCTAATCAGGAATATTTGCTGACACTTCTGTATTCTAGGACTTTGTATTCCAGTGTTTAGTGAACCTAAACAGGAGCCAGTTTGAATATTCCCCTGGATCTCCATGCTTATAACTTTGCCTCTTTCTTCCCAAGTTACCTGGCACTTCCTCCAGCTGCAGAAGCCATTGAAATGGTGGCAAGAACAAGCAAAATGTTGGGTGGACAGGCAGGAATTCCTTATGGCATTTAATGTATGATCATCTCATGGCAGACGGAGGGAAAAACCCAATGATTCTCAACAACATTATCAACCTTGCAATGCGGGATTGACAAGATTTATAGAAAAAAGACTTTTCTTGACCACACTGGTAGAACAGGAAAGTACCCGTGGGTCTTGGGTATGGAGTTAAGGGAAGGAGTTCCAGAAATCTGGGGCTGTGGTGGTTATTTCCTCAGGGATAAACCAAAAATCAAGAGCTACCACATAACTGTGGTTAAGCCAGTGATGATGCAAAGTTTATAAGCTGAATTTTTTTCCCCGTATATAAAACCAAAAACCGGAGGATTGAGAAGACAGACGAGAAAGAAATTTCCTGCCTAGAGGCTGAAAGCAAATTAGAAAAGATTACAGAACTTTGTCCAGATATGAAGTAAGTTTTGAATAAAAAAGTAGACCTGGAGCCATCCCAGGCCATCCCAGACAGCTGGCCCAGGGACACAACTAAAATGTCCCCTGCAGCAAGTGTCCACAGTTATCTCAAACGAAAAAGGGCTTTGAAAGACCCAAAACTGAGTTCTTATCTTTCTTCACACCTCATGACTAAACCTCTCAACTATTGACTCTGCAGCATCAAGCAATTCTTCCCTCTATTACTCTTTTAAGGGGTTTTACTGATTTCTATTTTTTCATTCATGCAAAAGAGGTTTTAAGGCACAGGAGGAGGCTGATGCCATTTCAGAGGTTCCCTGTTGCCCTTTAAAATATTAAAAACATTCTTAAAGAATCCAAAGCAAATTTTTGCTCTTCAAGAACAGCAGAACTGTCACATCACCCAATTTTAATTCCCTATTTTGGTGTTCTGATGAACAGAATTAAGAATTTCTCCAGTTTTAGTTTTCAGTGGTTTGTACTCCTTTATTTCTTTACATCCCCTTTTTTCTATAAAGTATTATTAC
Organism: Phainopepla nitens; assembly: GCA_013400175.1. Taxonomy (NCBI): domain Eukaryota; kingdom Metazoa; phylum Chordata; class Aves; order Passeriformes; family Bombycillidae; genus Phainopepla; species Phainopepla nitens. The sequence goes on from VXBQ01009490.1 coordinate 158,319, forward strand.
GGATCTCTGACAGTACTTTAGGTTTCTGTTTTCTGGGTTTTTTAGATTAGTATCCCTGCTCCAAACTAAATGACTCAGCCACATTGGTTTTGAAATCTCCAAAGAGCTCTTGTAATTGTCTGTGCGCCTTTCCAGTGAACTCTACTGTCTCAACATGTTGGCCAATTTTCTTCTCTAGCTCTCCTTCAGAGTAAACACTGACACGATTCTGTTTCTTAATACATTCCTCTTTTTATCTAATTTGGTCTGCCTACACTTTAATCTAACTGTATGTATTGCTTAATTCCCTGCAGTACTTGAAATTCGGATTGTTATTAAATTGTGGTCAGTGGCTCTCCTTTAAACGGTCACTTCATTTCACCATAATACTTATGCAAAATGAAATACAAAGCACTATCACATCTAGTCACAAAATGAGCCAGTCCTTCCATTTCTGAATCACTTCAGTGCAATAGTGGACATTAAATGAAAATCCTACTTAATATTGTTCTCTCTCTTGCCTAACAGCTAAGCCTCCTTCTTCAGCATTTTGAGGAAGGCTTCAGTGTTCTTATTCAGAGGTCACTACTTTTTTCTTACAAATCTACTTTCTTATGGTCTTCAGGGGCCTGATGCATTGCCTCAACACTTTCACTGTTTAAATAATTTCTGTCTATCCAAAGCAAGTGACAACTGTTTGCCTAATGCACCATATCTTTATTTTCAGATTTATTATTATTATTATTGTTACTTCTTAGTAATACCACATGGTCAAAATTTAATTCACTTTAATCCATTATCTCATGAAGTTGGTTATCATTGATAGCAAGTATATTTTCATGATCCTATTAACCATTGCTGGATTTCCTATACAGATTTCTGGGAGTGTCTGACCCCCTCCCCATATCAGGACTACATAAATAAACTTGTTCATGCTGGAACTGGAACAGCTGTACAATTCCTCATATTTAAAGCAATGCTGCAGCTGGCCCTGACATTATCTGTATTTTATCAGACTATCCTGTATCACATTTACCCTATTTCCATTTCCAGAGAGCCAGACTCTCTTCACGGCTCCATTTCTTCCTTTCACCTTTATTGCAGGGCTTTATGCTTCCAGCCATCACTATTTTATCCCTCAATGCCTCTGTGAGATAGGGAAAGCAGCACCTCAAACAGCTCTCAGCTGTCTGAGGGTAGAGGAGCCCTGAAGTCCCTTAATCCACCACAGGTGCACAAATATCTTTACTAGTTCCTCACTGGAAGCAGGGGTAACATGGACGGGATAACACTTCAGCCGGTTCCACGCCGTCCAGCAAAAATCCAAGAGCTCTTTCCCCTTTCAGCTGATAAGGGGCTCTGATACAGGAGCATTGAGAGGACACAACCTGGTGGTCAGGGCCATTTCCAAAGGCAACCCTCATTCAGCTAGAGCTTTTTGACCTGTCCTTCCTTAATGCTGCATCCACCACATCACGCCTTAAAGACACCCATGGTGAGCTTTTTTTATTCCTTGAAGGAAACCTTCTTAACACCCCTGCTTCCAGGGCTCTCAGACCACAAGAGCAGAAAGGCCAGAAGTCACCAGTGGGGACTGGAGGGATTTCTCTTGGCTGAATCCCTCGTTCACCAGAGCCCTGGGTCAAGCCAGGCAACTCCCACAAGTCTGTTTTGGGGTTTTTATAGTGCAGTGGCTGGAGATGTAGGACTGTAAGGTCCACAGAGTAAGAGCAGAGCTACCCCATGACACTATGACACTGCCTCTCAACCAAAACTCCAGTTAATGAGTTGATTATGTGGTTCATTTTTATCCTTAAAATAAATAAAATACATTAGTCATGAGTTTGTACAGGATGGCTCAACCCAAATAATGAGTTAGGCCCAAACAGCAAAATATTTCCTTAAAAAAATTCTCCTGGGATTTTTCAGATTAATAAAGACTGAATTGCTTTGGTTTACCTTTCAATTTTTTTTAAGGCCTCTAACTCAAATTTTGAAGATTTTCTAGAAAATGCAAGAGCTATAAACTGTCTTCGGAGAAACAACATGCAAACCAGACCCACACACACAGAGTTGAAATTGTCATGTGATGGCTCAATTCCAGAAAACAGAGCTTTAAAAATATATAACACACCCTAAAACTGTGAGAATTATCAGTGAGGCAACAAGGACTTCATAGGAAAGCACCTGAAGTATTTTCAGCATGAACTGTGTAGGCACCATAGAGATTCAGACAAAGCTACCTAGGTCTTTCAAAACCACATTGACATCATGATGAGCCACGTTATGCTGATTCACATACAGATCTTTGTCAATATAACTAAAAAACCCCAAAATAAACAAAACAAAACAAAATACCCAAACAAAAAACAAACCAACCAAACAAAAGAACCACAAACCTCAAATGGCCAGAAACCAGATCACAGGGCAAAGAGGAGCTTACCTGGATCACTAAGAAATTCCTCTGAGTTGTTCCACGTCCTACCATCCAAGTACAAGGTGCCATTGGTGAAGTTGAACATGGTGTAATCCCTGACACATTTGTGTCTCAAGTTGCCCATGAAGAGCTGGAGGCCTATGAGGGCAAAGACACTCAAGCAGAAAACGGTCAGGATCATCACATCTGCAAGTTTCTTAACAGACTGGATAAGTGCCCCTACAATGGTCTTCAGTCCTAGGGAGATAAAAGCCAAGAGTTTATAGACTGAGAGACTGAAATATGCCTGCAGACCGCCAATTTTCATGATGAAAATTTCCATGGAAAGGGAAATCTGAAGGGCTTTGAGTATGTGTTTGCAACTGGGCGTCAGAAACGAGGGACAAGTGATCACTATGAATGTCTAGTTTGGTCTGCTTTTGGACAAAAGTCCTGGAATTGCACAAACACTGATTTAAAAATGGAGGGGAAGAACTGGAGGGAGGGACAGTGAGATACAAAACTATCCGAGGATAAAGAAAATATGGAATGTGTTTTATATTTTCATGGAGCTGCAGTAAAGGCGGTAAAGCCAAAATCTCATTGAATTTTGAGAACGTGAATTGCTTTTAAATCTCTCATGTGATTCTGATAACTTTATCCCTCACATAAACAGATGAAGAGGTATGGAAATGCTGTTTATTCCCTGATAATTTTACATATTTTAATGCCAAATCCAACAGGCTGTCCTCATATGAATAATTCCTCTGCCTTCAATTCATTTGCTTAAAACAACAAGAATTTGGGATTAGAAAAAAAGCCAAATACAGGCAATCAAATAAACGCAGTGGAAATTATTTGAATAAAAACAACCTGAGGCTCCAACACTACCTGGGCAAAGTTTAGCATTTTATAGTATGCTGCCAAAGCAGATAAATAATCTGATTGCATAACACCAAAGGCTTGGGTCACACAAATTAGCTTCTCTTTTATTATTTCACCCTGTAACACCAGCTTCAGTTTATTCTTCCATAAATATTCAGATATAAACAATTATATAGTTTTCTCAAGTGATAGTTCTTGCTTTTGAAGTGTTCCTGGAGATGAGCACTGTTTGAGCTGATTGAACATTACATGATTACAACAGAAAACCCCATTCCTTTTTAAAAAAAGACCCTTATCTCCTAAACTGGTGTGCTGTAGCTGGACATTAATATCAGCTGCGCATTGGTGGCAATTTTGTCATTTATTTCTTATTTATGTTCAATTTATACTGGTAAGTAGTAATAAGTGCTTCTGATAATCCGTGTCACTGGCATAGCAGCAACAAGAGAAATTGATTTAAATAGAAAAAAGAAAATGCATAGAGGAAACAGGGGGAATTCTCCTGGGCAATATTCAGAAGCACATTGATTTGCTCACTGAATATGATCATACACATTAAATCTCAGTTCCTTGGAATTCCACCCCAAGAGTTTGGCAGCCACAAAGGCTGAGCTAGTGCTGCATAATTGGAAATAATATGAAAATGTGCTTCAGGACCCATAGGAAAGCAAAATTAGCTTTTGGCTTTGCTTAAAAATCTCTGGTTAGAGTGAGGGGAAACCAGGGTTTCTCAGAAGAGGATGAGCTGCTGGAATGGCCAACAGGTGCAGCAGTCCCTGCATCCAGCAGCCTAAAATACTCCACTCCTGCACAGAATATTGCTAATCTGCAAATGATATTAACATCTGTAAAACAGCCTGTTTAACCAAAAGGCACTGATCCATCAAGTGTGGGGAGCTTTCCCCACTCAATTCTTTGTTTGCCTCTCTAAAATTAGTTTGTGGCATGGTAAAGAGGGTGAGGTTCGACAGCACCCTGCTTTGCTTAAAAATAAAGCATAAATTGTTGAAGGACAAAGATTAGGCAAAAGCTGGATTTTCATGCTACCTCTCCTCCTCACCAGAAAGAGATTTTATAGATGTGGTCAATACTACTCAAGTACTTAGAAAAAGGCTGACTTTGAATTTTTGAACCCATCTGTAGGCTTGGCTACCTGTTTTCATGCCTAAATAAAAATGAAACCTCTTCTGCTAATCTAGCCTTGAGTAAATTTTTTACCTAAATGGGAAGTAAATTTAGATGTAGCCCAATTCTGAAAGGACTTCTGGGGTGTCACCCTTGCCCAGCATTATAAGACCTTTAAGACAGCCAGGTCTTACACAAGTAGTGAAATGAGGAAAAAGATTTGCAAATGAGCTAGAATTTTAAAATTTTTAAATCTAATATTCTGAAATATTTTCAATGATTATTATCATTGGCTGTCCTTTGAATGCACAGATGTTGCCTCACTGAAGTTGATTAAACTTGGGAAATCCAAATGCAAACCCAGTCATAAGAAAAGAAAAAAATACCACAAATGCTTTTACTGCCATACTCCCCGTGAAATCCCTGCAGAACATTTATTTGTTTGTAATACAAATATGAACTTGGAGTCCGTATTTGTACCATCAAATTGCACTAATTAATCTTACTCTTATGGACAAGGACAATGGGAGTCCTAATAGGGATAATATTCTACAAAATTCTAGTCACCAATAAAGACTATCTGTTTTCCAAATCAGGCCTCAGTATTGCCAATTTCAAGGTCATTTCATGAAACATGTTTTTCCCAGATTACTTACTGGTATTTTAAACAGAATAGCAATTCTATAGTCGTAGTTTTACAAGTTCATTCCTTGCAGGTATCAAATAATTTCTTTATGAGAGGGTTTCTTGCTTTACTTACTTTTTAAATTTTTTTGTTTTGTTTTCATAGCTTACAAGCTTCTGAACAATTTAGGAAGATGATTCTTTAGTGATACAATTTCTGTAATTAAAGACCATTTAAAAATAACTTGTACTCTGCCTCCTGGACCTTTGTTAAAACTTTCCAGGAAAACCATTTGGAGAGTGTTGTACTTACAGCTAAACTGTTTTTTCTCACCCTTTAAAACCAAAATTTCCTCAGAAAATTAAGTAGCATCCATCAAGGTGGTTGAAACAACTAAGTGCCAAGGCTAGGGAAAATATTTAATTCACTGTTCATTTAAACTATCTGTGCCTCTGAAATAGAGGGGCTGAGGGGAATTAAGGATACCCAGGACCTCTTGCAGGTGCTCTGCATCTCTCTGAATCAATCTCATGTTTTCTAAAAGCAATGCTAGATGTATTCAAATTTAGAGCACAGTTAAATCTTCTGGATAAATAATCCTTCTTTGAAATAGTGCCAATGAGAACACTGCAATATAGCTTAATAGAAGATACAATTTATGAGGCATTAAAGGCATTTACTTAATTCTTGCAAGTCAAACATCAAACCAGGCAGCATGCAGGAGAAAACCTGAGCATCTGATCCTAAGCTGAGTAACATCTACACTCGTTAATGACAATGGGTCTATAGATTACTCCCTGTGGAGTAAATCAATAACAGGCTTTTTCTGAATCACTGACTTCTTTCCACACCTCTGGGCCAAATCCTGCTTGCATGACATGAAAAAAACCATGAGATCCAAAATCAGTGGAGTGAGGGCTGTACAGGCAGCCCGACATCTGCAGAGAGCAAGAAGAATTTGGCCCAAACATTCCTGTTAAGGCAGATAGAAGTTATCACATTCAGAGGTTAATCAAATAATCATTTTTCAAATGCAAATCAGAAACCATAGAAAATGCAAGCAACACCAAACAATGAGAAATGGCAAGATCCCAAAACACCAGCCATTCCTTATGTGAGATGTGAGGAAGTATTAGCATAACTCAGTATGACATCCATACCAGATGTTGGCAATCACCTACAGAACATCAGACACGTTCATGCACAGTCTGGAAACAAGCAGGAGGAAGAAGAAAAAGAAAAAAACACAAAAAAAAAAAAAAAAAAAAAGAAAAGAGGGGGACTTGCAGCAGGATTGCCCTCATCCAGCCCATTCCTTTCCCTGAGGATACACCTGTGTCTGTAAATGTCTGCATGAGTCACATGCATGCAGGGACAGAAGGGCTCACCCCTGATGAGTGCATTTTGTCATTGGTTACTGAGACATGGGGCAGCAAAGAGTTTAACCCCATGTTGGCAAACTTGAATCGGTGTCAGCATTCCTGCAAGATGGCTTTGTGTGGAGAAGGGATTGGCAGGCCGGTCTCCAAGGAAAACACAAATATGCCATATATTTCTCACCTCTGGGATAGCCACTTCTTGAGTTAAGGGATTTACCCACCAAAAGGGTGACATTTATCTCTCAGCAGCAGGACTCCAGAGAGACTGAAGCAGCGAACAGGGGTGAGTCTCCTCCACACAGTCTTAATTCTTGTTCTCCGAGCTCTGTTCTGGCTATCACGGAGGCGCTGGATAACATTCACAGCACTATTTATAGCCCTTAGTCTCACACTAACTTAAATGGGAGCTGGATCAGGCCCCAAAGTGCCTTGGCCCAATTTTCTATGAGGTCACCTTTCCCCGGTATCCTGTCGTTTTGTTTGAGGTGTCCGTGGTGCACGCGCCTGTTCCAGAAAGAGCAGGGGAGCTCCTCTGGATACAGCTGGATACAGGCAGGTTACAAAATCCTGGGGAGGATGATGATGCTGTTGATGATGATGATGGTGATGGCCTGCTTTTTGCAGTCTTTTGATGGACAGGGTGTACCTCCGGGTTTATATTATCTCGGTTAGTACTCATAAAAAACATCGGTGATTTCCATGAGGATAAAATATGATTCAAGACCCTCCGTTGTTGTTCCTATTGAGCCCACTGGGATTTGGATGCTCTGGTAATGGGATGCTAATGGGAGACAAATGAATGGCTTCAGTGGGTTGTTCTGCTGCTGACCATGGTTCCTATCTGGCTAGAAAAACAAATGAATCCAGTTGCCATGGTGATGTGTAAGACGCCAATTAATAAATCAAATCACTGAGAGTTAAAGGTTTTAAAATGCTCCCATAGAGAAAATGTTACCAATTTCTAAGCACCTGAATGTGTACAAAGCTTGTTTTCCTCTCGATATCATGGGCAACTGGAAAACATGAAGAAATGGGTGTGTTCAGTGCAGAAAAGGGAAAATGGAGGAGTTGCACGAAGGTTTTTTGGGAGGTTAAGGGCTGCCACAGGAGGTAAGGCACTGACCTGATGTCTTACACAGCTCCAGGGTGAAAAAGAGAGATCTGATAATGCAGCAAGGGAGCGGGAGGCTGAATTCAGAGGCAGGACCTGCAGGTCTGTGGACATTTGGAGCAGGAGGTATTGGTACTATGGCACTCAAACTGGGCTCCAGTGCCCCAGTGAGAGGGAAGCTGGCTGGAAGACGCCAACATTTGCATGGTTGGGTCTGGATCTGAACCATGCACGTGGGACAAGTCCTCTAATGACAAAAGCAATGAGCTGCTGGAACAGTTCCTGGACTTCTCAGGAACACTCTGGGACTTCCACCTTTGAGGGGCTGGTCGAAGAAGTCAGGCAATAAAACCATGCCCTGCTCGAGCTGTGCTAAATGCAGCCTTAGGCCAGGGGAATGGACTCTGAATTTAGGAGATCTTTTTCAGCCCTGTGAGCCCGTGTCCCCCTAAAGATCCCTGTGCCTGCTTGAGCACTTAGAGCCAGACATTAAAGGTAGGTGAGATTTTTAAAAGCACTAATTGTCAGCTTTACTGACTCCCTCTGGAGTCAATAGGGAAACTCATTGATTCCAAGTGAAGCAGAATGCCTTTGAAAAGCAGCCTCTAAGTGCTTTGCTGGACAGAAGCCTCGCACCATGGAGGACTTGGCCCCTGGCTTTCTGTAAGCAATTTCACTGAGCACAGTGAGTCCAAGCATGTTTGTGCAAATAGAAGCACCTGATGGAAAAGTGATCAATTTTATTGAGGGAAAGCTCTGGTATTTCCAAATGAGAATACAACTTGGTGTTTTTCACCTGAGACGTGAAAGAGGAATCAAAAATAACAACCACCTTCTCCTCTCTATGGCAATTAACCCCAAAAATCACATGAAAGATATTCATGCTCATCATTTTTTCATTTTTAAGCCTACTGGGGGAAAATATTTCACCTCAGTATAAGCCTATGTTATCATTAAAAACTCAGACTGATCTCCAGAGAAACCACAGCATCATGTCCAATATATCTTTTAAAATATATTTGCCCAACTCTAAGATGAACTGAATCCCCTGAAATTATCTGCTAATATTGAAAAAAACCCACCTTGTCTGTGTTGCACTGGCAGCTGTGGCAATTTGCAGCTCTCCAAATTTGTAATTTAATGCTCAGGACACAGGTAATCTTGATATAAAATCAAAGGCCAGATATTCTATTAGCATATCTACATGCAGTTATGTCGCCAAATAATTTAGGGACTTGTACATAAAAATGCAGCTATCAAAAAAACTAATCAAATATTCAGTCAGAGTGAAAAAAGAGAATGTGAGTTATTACGCATTACTTTAATAAATAACACTCCACTTTTTTTTTTCTATTAGCCAACAAATGGAGCAACTCAGTGTTTAATATCACTGAAGGGTTTTAGTGTATTTGAATCTGGATTTTTTGAATCTCAGCACTCAATTTTTTTTCCCACTAAGTCATATCTTATCGTTTGATGTAAAACAAGCTTCAGCTCCTCCTCTGATAGAGGGAGGAGCTGAAGCAGAAATTTTTTTTTATATTTAGCTCAGAAAAATTGACCGGCTCTGCTCTGAAGAGGCTCAAGCCTGAGACAAGATGTTAGGTGAAAGGTATCCCCCGGAGATGGATGTCCCTCCAAGTTAAGTCTTCAAATTGCTATCAAAGGAATCTAGGAAACCAACTCTTGCTTTCTCTCTGAGAAGCCACTACCATCTCACAGGATCTGTAAAGCTATGCTCAGCTCTGTTTCCCAAGGAAAATAAAAATCCTTTCTCAATGGAAATCCTGTTAGAGAAAACTTAAAAATCCCCACAAAATCTCTGCTAATAGATTATTCTTTAAAACTCAAAGACAAAAGCTAAGACAGGCATTGGTTTCAAGGACCTAATGAACTCTAGAGTACTTTTTAAAACCTGTATTTGGACATACACTAAAGTACCTTGCATTCCCAGTAATTTCCCTGATTTTCATTTCTGTGGTATTGGAACGAGGGACCAAACTCTAGACCCAGGTATATATTTTTTTCTTAACACCTCCATCCCTGAAATCCCATGTCTAGCTTATACTCCATGTGATGATGAGTTTTAATACATATCCCTGTACGTTTACTTTACAGAATTTACTTAGATTGATAATACAGTGTCAAACAGAGTGGGTGGAAAAGGTTTTCTAACCTTAAAGGTCTGTGAGTGAGAATCTGAGCAGTTCTCTTGATGTTTTGAATATTTTTAAGATGTAATTGCCAACATCTGTTCAGGATTATCACAGATAGGATCTACCATGCATGGTTTTTGCTATCTTCTCTACCTTGTCATGCAGGTTGGAGATGTTAAACACTGAGGCTGAATGAGACCTGTCCATAGATAATGCTCAGCAAGAAAGGTTTTTTTTGTTATATGGTTAGTCCTCAGTCGACTGATCTCTGCATAAATTACTTTTTTTTTTTTTTTAATAGTAAGAGATTATATAAAGAACATCTTTCACTACCAGATGTGTAGTAAAACTGATTTTTTTTTTTTGAAGGGGTGAAGAGGGGAGAAATCATATCCTTGAAAATGTGAGAAAACATGAGTTGATGAAATGCTGAACCTACCAAAATAAATAATGAAATGTTTTCCAATCTCTTCAAGGCCCAAAATTTCAGCAGTGTTTCTATCACATGCAAATGGATAAACACCATGACAAATTAGGCTATCTGTGCCTGCAGTCTTGAAACCTCAGCTCATAGCACAGATTTAGATTCCTCTATCGATGTGCTCTTGAACATGAATATGCATTTTGAGGTCATTAACCTTCCATCTCTAAAAATCAATATCTGAAGGTTTTAAAAGATTTTCATTGCCATCTTCATATGGTTCACAAATGAGCACTTTACATATGTGATTCACAAGCCACTGTTCTTACTGCAGCTCTTGTGAGCTCTGTCATTTTGGAGGCACTCTCATTCCTTCGGCCCACAAAAACCATATTGGAAAAACACGTTAAAAAAAAAATGTATTCTATTGACAGGTCACATTCCCTACATTCCTCCATTTCCTGATCAGTATCTATGGTTAAGTCTTTGGTAATTACAGTGTTTACTACTGGAAATGGCATGTAGGCTTTAACTGCAGCCCGAGTGTTTAACCTGATTTTCACCTGAAATGACTGAGATTGTTTTCAGCGCCCGCAGCACTCTGAACGTTCGTAAGGCTGAGACATTGCCCAGGTCCACAAATTCAGTTATGTATCTGTAACAAGGGAAAGTCACACACAGACAATGACAAAACACCAGCCAAAAAAACAACAGTCAAAGGGACAAAGAGAGACAGAGAGAGAATCACTTGTAGCTGAGAGCCAAAACGTAAGGATCAGGGCATCTTACCTGGGATTACTGAAATAGTTTTTAAAGCTCTCAATACCCTGAAAGTCCGAAGAGGTGAAACACTGCCTACATTCACAAATTCTCCTACATACCTGTAGAATTAAGTCACAGTTATTTGGAATTATATACTAGAGTATGAGACTTGTCTGAATGAAGAAAGCATTCATACACAGTGGGAGTGAACACAGTTGAATGAAAGGTGCATCCACTTTTCAGGTTGTTCTTTGATGCCATTTGCCCCAGGTTTTTATTAATGCACATCATTTCAAATGCTACTTGAGCTATTAAACTTTTCTAATAGGCATCAATCCTTTAAAACTATTGGGTGAACTCTATTACTGTGCTGTTCAGCCATAAATACTTAAAAGATTTTACCATCATGTAGCTGAACAAAAAAAAATTCTTTACATTATTGGAAATATTAAGAGTTATTCTGCTGCTTCAAATACTCAAGCAATTTTCACATAATAGCTTCTGAAAACTACATATAGAACAACATAGCAAAACAGTGAAAACATTTCAACTGCGTTATTTAGTTTAAGATGCTGTATGGTGTGGTAAAGCAAATTTTGGTTTCAAGAGATGCTGTAAATTGCATTTTGTTTTGTATTTCAATTTCATGCCCTTTGGCTGCAGGAAGATGGAGTCTAAATGAATATAACTGCCATCCTACTAAAAACTCTTTATGATTAAAATACCAATCCCAGCTGTTCCCTGCCATGCCTCTTCTGGTCATCCTGGAGACCATCACATCTGAGATAAATGCTCCCAGGAAGGAGCATTTCAGTCATGGAATGAGTTTCATTTTGTCAGTGTTGTACAAAATTATTTCCTCCAAGTCAGTATGCAGCAAAACCATAGTCACCACTGTATCTTCAGAACAAAGGAGATCTTGCACTCTTGAATTTCACTTCTAAAATTCTACCAAGTTTCATTCAACTGCCCTACTTCTTTGGGGCCTTTGTTTCTAAAAGTTATGGAAAAAACTCACCTGGTTATTTTAAAAAGCCTGCTTAAGTGGGCTTTGTCCAAAGGCCCTTGGGGAGGACAAAGCATCCTCTCCATATCTACTAATCCAGATTATAGCCTGGAAGAACAATATTGCTTCTCTTCATAATCTCACAGGGGAGTCTGGGCAATGATTTACCTGTTTCCTCCCCAGATTTACACTGTGCTTCTCTCTAAAACTCTTCTTCAGCATGAAAGCTGCAGGAAAAAAATAATTTGGGGAGAAGCACTAGGATGGGAATATGATTTTGCTGACCAGAGATTTGTAAAACCACATTATAAATATGTGAACAAGCATATGAAGCAGATAATACTGCTGCTTGTAATAGTCAATTTGGATTTATTTCAGTCATTTTTTTGGTCAAAATGCTGCTGACCAGTTCTTCTGTACCAGGGAGTGCGAAGCAATTGGAATTCCTATCCTGATTTTTTCCCATTAGCCAGGGAATTGCCTATTGTCTTTTAAGATTTTGACAGGGCACTTTCCAACCCAGAGTTACAGATGCCTCTCCGTCACCTGTCCCGGAAAGAGAGACTCACCAGTCTGGGAGAGAGGGACCTAAACAAGGGCAGTTTCATAATTTCCCTTGAACCCATCCCTGACCCCAGAGAGGGTCACAAGCCATGGCTGTGTCTGCTGGCACAGGATGGGAGAAAAGCCCCAGAGACCTGCAGCACTTCTTATTCTCCAGTGTGCTATTTAAAATTACTCTCTGTGGCCCAATCTGTGCTGTTTCTGCCCAAAAGAGAAGACAAGAAGCTATTTTGCAACAACTCTAAAGCAAATGATGGTCTTCCCGCTGTAACACCCATCAGTGAAATAATCGTGTTTTCTGATAGCTCAAAACCCTCGGTCCATCTGAAGCTCATGGCCCCTTATCAGGCTCCTCCATTTTGAATTCCCAGGCCATCTTTGTTTGCAGATACAGAAATACCTCTGGCAGAACACAGGCTACAAGCAAAGACAACACCAGAGTTACCTGTGTGATCCATCTTTCTTTAAATTACTTGCAAATTGGATTTGTATGAAGGCTAAATCGTATCAGAATAGATTCCATTATCCAAGCCTCTGTACTATCTGCTGCTTGCATACTTGGGAAGGAGGTTTCATTGTACATATGAAGATCATATTGCAGCCACTTTTAACTCTCTCACTGCTGCCAGTGGGCTCAAGGAAAGACTTTTCCATTTCTTTTTTTATTCCAGAATTCCATTTATTTTTCAGTTCTTAAAGGCTTAGTGTAATATGCCTTAAAGTAAGAAACAATAGGAATGGATTCTGGTTTGGAAGAGATAGTTTGCTATTTAGAAAATAGTTTGATGTTAAGAAGCTTGATAGTTCATGGTTGCAGGTCTCCCTGTTTTAGGGGTGCCCTAAGATGTGAAATAGCATTTGGAAAGAAAATGACAAGGAAAGAAAGCACAGATTCCCAGGCCTCTCATTAGAAAAGCTTTAAGGATTTTTCATGATCTTTGGGCTGGAGCAATGAGTGGCCATTCAAGTCTAGAATTAGAAAAGAAAAAAGAGGAGTAAACCCACAGCCTGTGGGTACCAAATCCTGGTTCCTACCAATAGGGAGTGAATAATTCCCCTGCGGGTTACTGTCCACCTCAAGGTCTGTGCAGACCTTCTCATCTTTCCTGCTCACTAAGTCCCAAACATCCAGAGATGGTGCAGAGACAATTTAAGGGGTATTCAGGCTGTGTTCCTCATTGACTGTTCAGACCTGAATTTCAGTTCTGAGATGCCCCCAGAGCTGGGGAGATGCCTCAACCTCTGCCCAAGTTGACAAGATGAGGTGGAGCAGACTCATGGTGAAAGCTGGAAGCTGTGGCTCCTCTTGTCCTTTTCTCTGCTCCTTTCTACCTTACTGTCAGAAACCTCCTTCCTTTTAGAAAAGTATGAACCCATGCACAGAAACTGTCCACGTTGCACTGAATTCTGAGACCTGCAAATAAACTCATATCCTAACTCACAAAGAGATGGATGATTATGTCCTGCTTTTACCACCTGCCCGATGGACAGGAGACAGGAGAGCAGGATAGTGACTCTGTGTTGTTGTGATGGTGACACTAAATGTTGCACAAGAATTGCACTTAGCAATGCTTCAGGAAAAGTTTAGCTGTGAAAAATACCTAATGTGTGCTGACCTCCAAAAGATTCTCCCCATCTGCACTGATTTGTTTTTTTAAAGGCTTATCATAGTGGCCAGATGTCAGTTCAGCCAAATCCATAGGAATGCAGTAACAGATACCAGGACCTGGCCTAGGGCTGGCTTAGATCCAAAGCCTACTGAAATAAACGGGAGTGTTCCTGAGGAAGTTCACTTTGATTTTAAACACCTTTGTGGGACTACCTTAAATGCTGCTAAGAACCACAGAATTATAAAATATCTCAACTATGGGAAGGGACCCATAAGGATCAAGAGTCCAATTCCCTGCTTCTCACAGGACTACCTAAAACTAAACCATATGACCAAAAGCATCATCCAGAGTCTCTCTGAATACTGGTCTTGACCCCTGTGCCCTAACAGAGTTATGCTTTCAACTTCAGTGGCCCTCACTGGTGTTTTAGCTGACATTGGCTGAATATTCTTTCCTGATTTTGGTTCCATTCAAATGCCCCAGGAGTTCAGCTCAGATGTTGGTGTTTACACACTTGAATCTCACTTAACGCTGTGAATTAGGGGATTTAAAGATGGCAGCAAAAACTACCCTAAACCCAGAATTGAATACTGGTACCATTAAGCAGAAAAAACCCAGGGAGACCAGATCAGATCCTTCTATGTTTAAGAAATGGAGCCTTTCAGGCACCAATATCAGCTTTCACTTCAAGATGGCACATGCTCTTGGCACAAGTTTCTCTTTTGTGACTATGAAGAAATCCGGATTTCTGTCTTAGCTGGAGGTACTGACAGTGTCAGACCTCTGCCTTTGGCCAGAGCTTGGGGTGACCCTGAGTCCCCTGTGAGTGCTGGCTGACTGCTTCTCTACCCCTGTGTATTTTTAGCTGTCTGGATGTTGCAAATCCATCACCTTCTTCAAAGCGCCAGAACCTCACGTGTCCTCAATGAACTCTAACAATCTAGGCAGAAGCATACAGCTGAAGGGGAATATTGTGGTAGGGGCCAAATTTCTATTTCCAAGATATATAAAAAGTTTCAGAGGACTATAAACTAATTCTCTATAGTAAAATAGTAATTACTTTCCAGGTGAAAGGGGTTGGTGGAAAGAGGGACGTGAAAACAGCTCTGATGATGGATTGATGGGGTATAAATATGGATATAAATACATGGGTATTCAGTCACAAAACACTTTCTAGTCAGGCATCTGAAGCTTCCCAAAACTACATTAGATAGGTAGATATTATTACAGATATTTTACAAACAGTGGTCTCTGTGGAGTACAGAGAGAGTAAGTAATTTCTCTAAAATAGTGTAGTGAATTCAGAGAACAGAATTGAGAATTCTTCCTACTTCTTCCTCTGAAACCACTCAGGATAAAAATACCTCCTTCCTAATACACCTCAGCCTTTTCTCATTTTCAGTAATATTTGAGTGAAGAAAAAAAAAATCCAGACAATCTTTTAAAAAGTTATATTGCATCTAATTCACTTGAAAAATATAAAGGAGTGCTACTTACGCCATAACAATAACACTGAAATCCAGCCAGTTCCATGGATCCCGAAGGAAGGTGAATTCTGTCATGCAAAATCCTCTTGCCAGTATTTTTATCAATGACTCAAAAGTGTAAATGCCAGTGAAAGTGTACCTGGGGAAGAGAGTGGCCAGAGAAGCCAGAAAATTAGCAAGCAGTAGACGGCTGAAACTGCAGGGGCACAACTCTGGGATTGCTCGTGTGAGTCACAGGTGCAGCACTGGGCTGTGCATGAACAGCCTCATTTGTGGACCAAGGAAAAGGTAAGGAACAGCAAAATACTCGGGACAGTCTCAGAATGAAGATAATTTTCAGCACGGGGTGTCCCTTGATGAATCCTCACTCATTAAGCCAAGTATGGACACTACTATGCTAAGCTGCGCTGTGGGACTTCTGAACCTCTGCCATCTCCAGGGGAAGAGTGAATTAGGGAATCATGGAATGGTTTGGGTGGGAAGGGATCTTAAAAAATCATCTCCCTCCAACCCCCTTGCCATGAACAGGAAACCTTCCACAAGGCCAGACTGATTAGAGACCCATCCAACCTGGACTTGAGCACTCCCAGGGAATGTTGCTCAGGAAGTCCACAACCTCTCTGGGCAACATTATGCCACCACGCTCCTTGTTTCTCCAGCTGGAAGGAGGGTGGTTGTTCCACTCATACCTCTCATCTCTTCCTGCCCAAGACATTTTGGAGATTAAAAAAATTCCACCACTTGGTTTTATCAGCTAGAAAGGGTACTTTTCCTGCCACTTCCCTTGTGTTTTGCTATCCATGGCAAATCACACTAGCCTTGAGAATTTAATGACAAAATGCCCTCACTGAAAAAGAATTTAAAAATTCCTACCTGACTACTGTATGTAGTAATTTTAACCTGCCTGACAGTAAAGGAGACACGAGGCGGGTTTTTTTCCCCTGGTAAATTAAGTTATTACCGACAGCCTCTTGACTGTGATGATCTGGACTAGAACATAGATCTTACCTTTCATAATAAAGATGACACTTGTAATAAAATTTAGCAAAATCTCTGTGGAGGACAGTATTGCCTCTGATTTATAGCTCTCAGATCGGTACTCACCCAGGGCTCTACCTGCCATCAGAGACAGAGTTCAGGGCATACAACAGCTCTTTTTTAATGTGGCTGCCTGAGACATCTAGCCCAATGGACTGGGTATTCTAGGCCATATCTTAACAAAAGAAATAAATATTTAGTGTCTACCATGGACATTCCCTACCCCTTTTCTCCAAATGAAGATGCAGACGATATCAAAGCCTATTGAAAAACCTCAAACACCTCAAATCCACTAAAACACAAATCTCATAAGTCATGACGTGAAGTGGAAACACTAGCTTGAGTTTTATGTTCAGTGCCTAAACATCAACTGGTGTCACCACACATAAAAAAATTGTAACAGTTAAGATTCCTATTTGGCAGTAAAATGGAGTGAGCGATTGAAGGCGGCAATATAAGGAAGAACATTATGCATAAAATATATTTAGCTGTATTCCACTGAACTGCAACTGGACACCCACACAGATAGTGGCAAATCTCATGCCCTCCTGCCATCGTGTCACACAGTAGTGCTACTCACATGTGTTATAAAATCTCAGTGTGCTTCATCTTAAAATGGGGATTAGCAGGACAGTTTGGGGGCAGCAGTGGGCATTAAATGTGTCTCATAGCTCCTCTCTAACCATGTACCTAAGCATTATCTTCTATCCAACTTTTCCACAGCTCCTATTTAGCTTTGCTCTGGTATTTCAAATATAGGTCACCCATGTGACAGTCTCTTTAAGCATGTTTATTTAGTAATTCACACAGAAAACACATGCAAAGAACTAAAAAAATACTTAACAGTACATAAGCTCATTAAAGTGATAAAGCACTTGTATTTATTCAGCATGTCAGATGGGTTTAATTGATTGTATAATCATCATCTAATTCTAAATGGATCGGGCAAAGTCCTCCAGCTACTGAACGGCTTCTTTAACAATAAAAGTCAGGCTTCTTAAAAAAAATTTAGTGGGGGAAAGTTGAATTGATTCCTTTTTTTTCAAAATGGTAAGGAAAATGCTTTAAAGGAAGATCTAGGACAATTATTTGCACAAGGTTATTCTCCCATCCCCTGTGAGTCTCTGAAACAGCAGAACAAAATGGATTAAATGTATCTCCTCCAAATCCAATATTAATCAATTTGAATTACAGTTCATTGGGTTATTTTGCTCCTCCAAAGTACTTGACTTTGATTTCATTCTATGCACTTGAGGAGGAAAAGCTGAGAGATATGAGGGGAGAAGAGGAAACATGGATGAGTCCACGCTGCATGAGTCCATCTGCATTTCTGCTCTACATCTCCTGCATGCTCTGCTTGATGCACTGATAAAATCATCCACATTCTCCAGCTTGCAGAAGACACAATATTAGCATTTTTGATATTTCCCTCCAGAATGTTTGAATTCCCAACTGACCAAATTTTGATGAGATCATCACGGGGCTGAGACGTCCGTGATTCAGCAGAAAACATCATGGCAATGGTTATGAAAGTTTTGGGTAGGGAAAGGACAACATCAGGGGAAAGGACAGCCACAGACATACTTGAGGGTACCACACTATACAGAAATACATGAAACATCCTGGGATTAGGATGTTATTGTGATGGGATGAAATATTTGGTTCACTGCTGCCTATAATTAGTAATTTTTGGCCTAGAAGATGTGTCCTGCATGATTTTATGGAACCTAAATAAGGGCATTTTACTGTCTATTCTTACAGCCCTGAGCAGACCAACCACCAGGCTATGAAGCAGCAGATGGCTATGTTTATCATATGTCAGTCAAAAATAAAAAGTGTGCTCTGATTGGTTCAATGAGCCAAAATAATTGTTTAATGCACTGTAGGTTGATTAGTTTGTGCATCCGATATCTGTTTCTAAAAGGAATATTAAGTAACTTAAATAAATGAAATGGGTTTTTATTTCACTGAAGCCTCTGAATTTCTTTTAAAATTAATTTGAAAACCCACAACAACAAAAAATAACCCCCATCAAGCAGTGCCTTTGCTGATTTTCCTGAAAGCTTGTCAAGCTAAAAAGACAGGAATTCTGATAGAGGTGTTCCCAGATAATTTGATGCTCATAAAGTATTCCTTCCAATGATTACAGGGGAACACCTCTCATGCTGTGCTGAGTCCAAAAGAAACTTTTGCTTCCCTCAAGTTTCAGTCACAGATAGAAGTAAGTCAGTTCAGGAACTATTGTCTGAAATAGTTCAACTTAGTCTCCATCAGCCTATTCTGATATGTCCAACCATCAAATCTCCTCCATGGGAACTGTGGGAGGCTGACCAGTTTCAAACAGGATTGTCCTCAATACCTGATTTCATCCGGATGCAGCATAAAAGCTGTGCTTTATATAAATTATGCTCATTGCTTTGGCAATAAGCATAAGATTCATGGGCTAAAAATGTTTAGTTTGCTTACTACGGGAGTTTTCACAGGCTGAAACAACTACCTGGAAAAACATTTTGTGAGGGCAGATACCACAGTCAGTACTACCGGAAATAAATTAGATAACAGCAAACAAGATGCAAATAACAAGACAACAAAAGAAAGAGGAAGGATGAGATGAGGATGGGAACAGCTGTAAACCAGCAAGGATACTTACTCAACATATTTATTCCATGGCGGAGTCTCTGATTGTGCCATGAACACACAATTAGTTAAAATAGTGCACATAATAAACATACTGAACAATGTAAACAGGCAAATTAAGGAAAACAATGCATTTGATACCAGACTTCATAAATTTTTGTCATTTCACACAAGATGTGACAGCTCAATCACAAGTTGCTTCAAGAACTAAAAG
The DNA here is from genome assembly GCA_013400175.1 of Phainopepla nitens. NCBI lineage: Eukaryota > Metazoa > Chordata > Aves > Passeriformes > Bombycillidae > Phainopepla > Phainopepla nitens. Next base: position 177,734 of record VXBQ01009490.1, read on the forward strand.
CATTTGTTTGCAAAGTGCATAAGGAGATAAGGAGATAAATAATCATATAAACATAGAAAAATGAGGGAACCTTCCCTCATTTATTTTTTCTTTTCTTGCATCTTTTATACATACTTTATACAGTAAACAAATGTACTGACTCTGCACTCTTTTGAAAGCACAATACCCTAAATTTACAGCTGTGTTGGTCAGATGACAATGTGCATAGGTGCACAACTTTGTATGAAAAGAGGGATTAGTCTCATTTAAGTATCCCCAGAAAACTCTGTGTCTGCAAATTCCCATTTTATTTTTTATCCTGAAACATTTCTCAGGCAGTAGGGGAAAGTTACAAATCTGGTCTTTCTAATCTCTTTAATGGGCTTGAGGTCTCGCTTTCAGTATAAAGTTTCACCAAAAGCAAGTATGAGTTTCAGAGCACTAATTTTAAGGTCTGGTCTGCAAACCTGCTGGGCAAATAGGCAGCCTTGGTCTGCAGAGCTCTCTACCTCAGCTGAGGGACCAGATTCCCTATTTGGAGGCTAAAACAAATCTCCCAAGTGCAGAGTTCATGCACTTTGCTGCTAAGCTGAAACCATAAACATTAAAAGCACCCTAAATCAAATTCCTGAAATTGAAAACATAATTCAATGGATGGCTCTCCTAAAAGCACATGCCACTTTCTGTAAAAAAATTGCAAAATATGATGGGATCTCCTGCATCAATAACTGGTCCTATGCAACTGGGAAAATCTAACTAAGGAGTTTAGGTATGTACAGAAGATAAGGCAAATGAAAACAGCCTGTAACCCAGTCAACAGGCAGGGACCCTTCCCAGGGAATATAAGTAACACCCAAATGTAAATTTCTTTTGCCTATTTTTTTTTGGAAAAACAAAACAAAAGTTTCATTTGGTTTGGTTTTTTTTTCACCTCTACAGTTGATTTCATTTGCCTTATCTTTTGTTTGAGAATAGTGATCGAAGAATTTAGTTTCAAACCTACATCCTGAAATGTTTGCATGAAATTTATCCTTTTGCAGAGCCAAAATCTCTGCTGAATACAGAGTGGAACGTTTTCCAATGGGCCACATAAGCAACTACAAGGTTAAATTGGTAGTAACCAACTTGCAGATTCCCCAGGGCCACCACAGAAAGCTGTAATTGAACTCTCAGGGACTGCTCATCTCACAAACATCTTCCACTTCTGGGCCAACATCTCCTACTGAAAGACTGGGAAGGATGTCTGATACGCACTCACATTTGCTCACATCGGCTTCAGATACATTTCTGTAAGTTTTATTATTCTTGTGAACAAAATTATTAAGTTCCAGCTAGCCTAGAAAACACTGGATTGCTTTTTCAACTACATGAAATGCTATGGATGAAGCACACGGAAGCAGAGTGGTACGTTCAGACCATGTCAAACAAACAGCATATTTCAATTCCTTTACAGGAATTCAGGGTCACTGGTTTGATTTCTATATGCCTGTTTCCTTGTGATATTAACTGAATCTATCAGCTTTACCAGATGCTCACTTACAGGCAGTTGTCATCACCTCCTTATTCAAGCACCAAAGAGAACAAACCAGAGAACACAGGTTGAAAATGTAAGGCTCAGCTACGGGACAACAAACACTCTACAAATTCAGTCTGGGTTTCACGACCAAGCTGAAAACTACCAAGAACATAAAAGAATGAAACGTTTCAGCTGGTTATGCACCCAAGCTAGTAGTCTGTGTTAAATAAGAAAGAGAAAACAGAAACCCCCACAGAATGAAAATTAGCATTCCAACCTGAAATTGAATGCAATTGTTTGCATTAGAAAAAGTCTGTGATGATGATCTACTCAGAAAGGACAAAGCAAAGAAGATAAAACTGAGATAAGCTATATTAGCAGCATTGTCCATTCCTTGTCGTAGAACTGCTATTAAATCAAATTCTCCAAAGCCTACAAACTAAATATACTAAGCTACTCATCAGGATCCTTTCTGCAATAAATTAAACCTATTATTTCCAATTTGAGGTTACAGAATAGCCTTTGCACAAACCGATTCTAAAAGTTATAAATTTTATCTCCTAGCACAAAGATACCGAGTCAAACACAGCATAGTTATATTCTAGACTTCATTATGATGGATAATTGTTAATTAGCAGACTGAATACTAGAGGCTCTTTAGGTGATCACTGCCAAATTACATATAATATGTACAAGCAAAGGTTAGTCCCAATGAATAGAATGCATAATTGGTGCTTCACAAGATCTCATTTTGCCTTATGGAAAGTATGCAAAATAAGATGGGAGGAAAGCTGCAAGCAGAAATACGAACAAAGACTGAAAATTCTGTAAGACAATAATTTTTGTTTTTCTGATGCACCAGAATCCATAATTCTAGCACCAAGGAAGGTAATTTTTGCCAAACCTCCAGCCTGGATCAGTGGTAAAGTGAGAAAAACTAGCTATAAAACCTAGAAAAACTAGAAATTACAGTTACTACAGATTTTATAAAGGCTAGCAAACTCCTTGGAGAAACTAAGGAGTACAGAATGGTCCTTGGCTTGCAGGCAAGAAGAACTAAGAGGAGTCTTTTAAGCATAAGGCATCAAGGAAACATTACCAGTGATTTAATCTCATTAATAGGTGGAAATAGTTAATAAAGATGTTAATAAAAGCTAATAATGATCAGAATACAAAAGGCGTTCTTCCCATTGGGGATACAATCCAGCACTCCTCATGCCCTCTGGGACAGGAATAGAGCAGGACCACCTTATTGGCAGCCATGTGGGCCCTGCACCCTTCATGGGGCTTCACAAACTCTGAATAAGAGAAGAAATACCTAGAAGGGGTTTAAAGACACATTATTAGTTGTAATAAACATTAGTAGGAGGCTGTGAAAGTTTTTCCCCTTTGAAGGATGCATTTTTGAAAGATTAAACTCCTCAGGCTTGGCTGGATGAGCAGTGAACAAATAGCATCTATCCTGCCAGACATCTCAGAGGAAGAACTCCACATACAGCTACTTAAGCAAGAAATGTGGCCCCCCACAGCTTCTTTATAGGGTGATTTTACTCTATCCTCTCTATTCTGCTCCACTGTTGGCCTTCATGGTGCACTCAATGGCTGGAAATTGAAATATGGCATCCACTAAAGAAGCTGCTTCAGATATTTACGTGACAGGGCACCATTTGCTAATGCTCCTTTTAGGCTTTTGCCCTGGGGAAAATAAAGATTGCTTGATTACAGTCACGCAAGACGATAGATCTGGTTCCCAGGTCCATGTCTGTGATATTATCTGCTTGAGTACTTGCGGGTTCGAACTCCTTTCTGCCCGGGATATTGACTGCCCGCTCAGCCACTTGGCCTTTGTATTTCAGGTTGATACAAAAGGTCTTTATTGACAGAAAACAAATCAGTGCCTAATGCAGGATCTTCGCTGCCTCACTGGGGCTGGAGCTGTTGTCTCCCGCCCATGCCTGCCAAAGACTGAGTTGTTGGATCTCTCAACATTATCAACACGAGGTGATAATTTCTGTCTTTCTGGAGCTAAACTTATGTCTGCATTGAGAAGTGCCACTCCCAAAATTTTACACTCCTTATCTGACCGTATTTCTTTCCTGACAGATATTTTAAAGGCTCTCCTCTGTGGTCTTTATCCTTGGAAGTAATGTGATAAGGATTTCTTCGTTCGACTGCTACCAAGGGCATGTAGCTCCTGTGCCACACATTCCTGTGGTCTCTTGGCTTCACCAGCCAATGTAGAAAAAAGTGAGGAGACGACATAACTAGCCTCCAAAGCTGGAGGCAAGATTCTCAATTTCTTTCCAAGAAGCTCAGTTTTCAAATTCTTCCCTTAGACTCACCTGGGCAAATGCATTGACCTCGATTAACTTCAGCAAGGCTGTGTTGAGGTAACTGCCTAAAAAACTTGGTTGGGCTCTAGGTATGCAGCAGCATGTGCTGCATTGTATGCACACATCATCTGATCCACCAGCTAATCTCTCTGCAGAATTCTACTGTGTATTCTTAGTAACTATAATAATATCTTGGCTGATAACACATATTCATTTTTACATAGAATTATTGCAATCAGAAGCTTCACCTGTTTTCCCTTTTGATAGAATATCTAATGTATCACCTTTTTTTCTCCTCACTGTATGGAGTGGGAATCTGATTTATTTCCCTATTTGTTTTCCCTGAAATTTGATAATTAACTGATGTTTCTAAGATGCTACCTACTCAGTATTTATTAATTCTCTGTGGTGGACATGAGCATTGCAGATGAGAGATTTCCATCACTAAAACATCACAGAATGATTAGAGTAGCAGGTGAAGTGTTTGAATTACCAATGACTGGTCTCCCATGTGCACCCTAGAGAAAGCAGCCAAGTCATGAAAAAGGGTGTGTTTTTAGTAATGTTCACTCAAAGCTGAACACTTGGGTCAGTTGGCCCTTCCAGAGAGATGTGACTATGTCAAAATATAATGTATCTGGGGCTGTGTGAAAAAAACAAGCCAAAAACAACCACTGCAGTGTGTCTTGCATGACTTCAGAACCAGAGCTACAGGAAATCAGGCATTGCCCTTCCATTGGAAGGTCCAGAAGGACAGCCTGTGCCTTTTTTCTTTGTTGGATAACATATCCAAATAAACAAACTAGAAAAGAATCAACAAAAATTTTTTTGAAATATTCTGTTTCGGGAGAAACAAAAAATTCGGATCTGAAGCAGTTCAAAATTAAATCGTGTCTGCAGACAGTGTCACAGAGTTTTACCTCTGGGAGGGACTGCTGAAGTGCTTGGTAGCAAAGCTCTCCATCAGTGCAGATTTCCCCTGGCTCCCTTCCTTTCTGAGGTACTACACCCACTTTTCCTTCAGTAATGATCAGTCCCTTCCCATCTTTTAATCCTGAGTAAACCCACCAGACTCTCCAGTGCAGTTTCACATTATCTGATGCCAGCAGTATGATACAGTCATTTTTATAGCTCACATAACAATATAAAATGAAACAAATCAAAAATCCAAGTGCATTTCTGCTTGTGCAGGCAAATTCAGCCAAAAGATTTAAAACAGCTTAATGAAATAAAATGGTTTCTGACTTCCATCCATCTGTGTTTAAAACCCATATAAAATACATGAGGAGGAAAATCAACAGAAAGGATATGAATGTACCAAAATTTTAATTGCTGCTCTTCTGATTGGATGGAAAGGACTAAGTATATACAAGGCAGGAGTGGCACTAAATCGAAAGATTGTCTTCCCTTTGTTCAGTACTATAAATGTCTGGAAAACAAAATAGAAAATTAGAACATTCAGTATTTGCGTTTATGCTCAGCTTTTCCAGCCCACATCCCACTGGGAAATTCCTGCCAGCATCCCATGCTTTTCCCCCCCTCCCAAGAACCCCCCAAATCCTCCTCACTTGGTGAAAAGTTTTGTCCAAGGCCTTCCCTACAGAACTGACTGTCCTTGTGTAATATCCCAAGTATTTTTTCTTTCTTCAACCCTTAGTGGGTCCTGTGCCATCACCTCCATCATGGGGCTTGGAAGAGAAGAGAATCACCTTTAAAAATAAAAATTAGCTGGAGACTAAAATGTGGTAGAAGGCATTATGTGATGCTCTTCTTCCCAGGTGCTGGGGATTTCACTGTGTTGTTGGTCCAACTCTACTTTGAACACTTTATTGCTCTCAGTTTTGTCTCACCAAGTAAAGAGTTGTAGGAGGCACAGTTCCACACTAGGATCTGACCTTGGCACTGAAGCATTCTCATTGTGCTCAGAATAATATGGCCAGAGAAAAACAATTCTCTGAGTTATCTTAAACTCAAAACAAAAGTGAATCGGATGCCGACCCAATTTGCAGAGCTCTGAAGATGCCCCACCATGCATAGAGGAACTAATATTCACTCAGAGACAAAATTGAGACACCCAATATATAAAACTCAAGCAACTCACAAACCTTGAGTCTAAAAACTTCATGGCACTAAAGCTGCAAATCTATATCCTGCTGCTTATGCCCGGGGATAGCAGGCAAATTAAAAGGTAAATTAATTCTGGCCCTTCCAGGTAAGAAATCTATTTGTCTTTATCTATTTAACTTTTATTCTGTAGCTCTAGCACCTACCTCTACACTGTTTTATTGGAAGTACCATTATGATCATATTAATCCATTGTTTACAGGAAATAGCATAGTCCAAAATCAGGAAGAGCAATACCTGAAAATACTAGAAGCTGCCTAAAAATACACAGAGTTTCCAAGCTTTATTTTGTCCTCTGTTTTGTGAAATGCTTGGAAAGGGGAATGAACCGTAGTAAGCAACCAGCCCAGCTCTGCTGTCAACAGCCTTTTGACAGAAGCTGTTTGCATTGCTGTGGCTTTGGTCCAGCCTGCACGTGCTCCCTCATCAGGTGATGCTCGCTTTGGGACAAGTTCACCATTCTGCAAAGTGCCAGCACTGCACATGCTGCTCACATCTCCCTTTAGCTCTATTTTGGTCATCTCAGATGGAGTTTTGCTCTTCCCCAGCAGGAACAGAACCGCTGCTCTCCAGGAACGGTTGTGAAGGTGCCTCCTGCTCTTGTGGCAGAGTGCTCGCACAAGGCTCAAGTCACCCAGAAGCCCTTAACATTAAGGGGCTTAAGTGATAAACAACAGACCTGTGAAGTCACAGCTCATGCAGAAGGCAAGATAGGGCAGATAAAAACCTCAGGCTTAAATTAACTCAGCTACTGCTCGGCTCGTTTCAGATATTGTATATTCATACTCAGGGTTATCTGAAAACACACAAGTTTAAACTATGCTTTTTATCCCTCTTTGCCCTCCTCCTCAGAAGTTTTCTGGGAGCCATGCTCATGCCAACATTCTGATCCTTAATCTGGGAAAGAAATATTTTTACTGGCTGTAGAAAGACAGCAAACAGAGCACTCAAAACAGCAGCCATGCTTTAGCAAAGGCAGAGGAGCAGGACAGAGGGGCTGGCGCTCACCTTACGATCATTGTAGAAAGGGTCGATGTCCTCCAAGGGCTCCCCAATGAGCTCTGGAGAAACAGTCCCATAGATATCGGGCAGCTTCTTGCAAGCCTGCAAGTCAAACTGAGGCTGAGGTTTCTCTTCCTCGCCCAGCTGCTCTCTGTATTCCTGCTTGGCATTCCTGGCGAGCTTCTCTGCAATTCGCTTCTCGATCGCAGCCAAGGACTCGGGCGTGAACCGGTGGAAGCTGTTAGTACCCGGTGGTAACAAGAAGTCAGCCATCTTTTCATCCTGCTTTGTCTTTACTGGTCTTTACTCCTAGTAGTGGAAACAGCTGAAAAAAAAAAAAAAAGTTATCAAAAGTTAGCAGCACGAGAAGAGCAAGAAGAACAAAGCCATCAGAACAATAATTAAAAAAACCCCAACAAATCCAAATTCAATCCCCAAGTAACTCGTTATATATTATCAGGAAACTCTTCAACTGCTTTTATGTGGTTAATAGAACATCAAGGAAAACAAAAATTACTGAAATTGCAATTCCAAGAAGGAATCACACATGATCAAATCTAAACAGATTTTACAGATAGACTGTGGAATATTCTTCAGTTCTTCAGTCATTTGGGACCCAAAATCCAAACTAAGAACTAACTTAGATTCTCAAAAGCTTAAGTTTCATTGACAGCCACAGAGATTCGGATTCCTAACTCATTTTTGAAAATGCAGCCCTGGGAGTGGATGAACAATGTTTCTAAGATGACTGCAAGGCAGATTTAAATCAGCTGATGTCTGGCCACATTATGAAAAATCTAAAAATGCCCCAGCAGCTCTATTCCAGATTTAAAGAGTGGAGGGTCAAGTTTAGGTTTTTAAGTCCCATAAAAATTCTTCATAATCTCTGTCTTAGGCTTCTGTAACATAATTTTAATTTTCCTTTGGAATAGGAAATAGCATCTTCAAGATATTTCCCAGGACTTTTGAGCATTTTCTTTTCCTCCACACCCTGAAATCTGAAGGGTGATGGAAGCCCAAGTGTGCTTGGAAAATGTCTGGGACCTTCATGAGACCACACCAAGCTTCCAAGATGCTGAACAGCCCCTGCTGCCTGTTTGTTACATCTGAAAACCAGGCTCCTTTCATCCAAGACCAATTTGAACATCCAGGAGTTGGACTCAATGATCCTTCTGCTTTCCAGCTCAGGATATTCTTTTATTCTATGATTCTAACCCAAACCTGTGAAGTTTGATCATCTTGTCCTGCTGGTACTTACACGTTAACACTTCCAGTCTCTGCCTGAATGAAAACAAGCAAGAATTGCCACATCTCTTCAACTTACATGAATAAAACCAAGCGTGAAAAGCACAGCCGAACAAAAAGCCTTCTTGTATCTGCACTAAAAAACATGGATAGCTGCGAAAATTAATGTAAAAGTACTGTTTGAAAAAGGATGAAGCTTATCCCTGTTCCAGTAGCCTGCACAAATCCATCCAAGTTCACTGAAGCTGTATTTTGCAATTTAAAGTGACTTTAGAGGCATGTTTTTCCAGCGAGAGAAGCCCTCACTCTGCAACAATTAAAACTCGTTTCACAGAAGAAACACAGACCTTGTATTTTTGCCACCACCAGGCCATTCATACTCAATCAGAATACATTCTGGTGACAAACAAAATAGTAGACTCTGAGGTGGGCTACCCCCTTTCATTCAGCAACGTGTGCAGGATCCCACTCTTTGTTCAGCCACAACGGTTGTTTTCTGCTTTCAGATGGTATTTGTCTATTTACAATGGATGGTTCCAGATAGTTTGCCTCTATTAGGCTCTGTGATGACAGCATTTTTGTTAGCAAACAAGACTCTAACTGGACTCTCCATGACAAACAGCATATTTATTGACTCAATTTCTCTGAGTAAAGGACGCTTTCAAATAACTACTGTCTCTCCTATTCTGACTTCATTTTAAAATGAATTCATTAAATTGTCATTGATCACAGTCTATCACACAGGAGTGATTTACTGAAGCTTGTACATTATGCTTTGAATTACTGCTGGTTTGAACAAGCAGTGAAATGAATTATTCTTCCTGGAGTTTGGGGTATTTTGACATTCTTCGTTCATTAGATTTATTCCCCTTTTTCCTTTCCCCTCTCCCCTCCATGTCATTTATTTTATCCCCTTCCTCCTGAAAAACAGGAAATTAGAAGCTTTCCCACAAATCGAGTTTCTTATGCCCAACGCTTCGTGACTCAGCACCAGCGCAAGCAAATAGAATTTCACTTTCTATAAACGAGATCAATACAGGTGGCCAGAGAATTCTCCGAGATTTTTTGTCCTTTCCAATTTTTTTTTTTTCTCCAGAATGAAACCTGTCTCAGTGCTGAAGGGGACAACAAAACCCAGTGGCTGATCAGGACTGCAGGAAGGGCACAGATGTGGTCTCAAAACTGGAGAGGAGAACGCTGGGGGCTGCTAGTTGAGGTCCAGATGATCACAAGCTCTGTGAGGGCCCTGAATGGGTAAGACTATTTGCTTTTTCTAATGAGAATGGAGAAACTTCAAACAAAATCACAGAGCAGCAGGTTTGAAATAACCACTGCAGCCACTTTCCACACAGCACGAAGTCCTCCTGCGAAACTTGTAGGCTACCAATCACAAGGACTTACAAAGCCACGAAACAAAACCAAGGGCAGGAGGTCCATAAATTATTTTAAAGACAAAGGTTCTGCCTCTGACTGAGAAAATCCCTCAGCTGCAGAAACTGGGTGCACGCAAGAAAGGCTACTTTTGCTTGTCCTATTTTAACACTCTTCTCAGTCTAAAGAAACTCATCCTCTGCTGCTGTGTGCCTTGTCCATACAGACCCAGACTTCCTTAAATACTTCCAAGAGAAGCCATTCTGGCAACAGAACTACTCAATTTTTTTTAAAAAAAAGAGAAACAAAAGAAGGATAGGGGATGGTGAGAGAGATAAAATAGCCCAAAAAACCTAACTGGCATCAGAATTTTAATTATTTTTTCTAAAGGGAATTATTTTTGCTTAAAGCTCTCTCTCATTAGAAAATTGAATCAAATTCAAACTGCTGAAAGTCAGATCTTTTCAATTTTATCTACAATTTCCAGAAAGGTAGTTGCCTAGAAAGAACTGGAAAATCCTACACAAACTTTATTTGAGCTTTTGCTAGTCGTCTATTTAATTTTTCTTTTTAAAAATAGTACATTTCAGCACCCTTACAACTGAAAATTTGTGACATGTTTTGTCTTCATATTGTATATAAGCTAAAGTTCCACATTTTAATATATATATTTATTTAGCACAATTCTTTTTCAATTTCATAAGCTTTCAGGAAATGGAAAAGATAATTTCACGGGTCCTTTCTATGTCTAATTTCTTTTAATCTGTGAATTGCAAACACTTCCACAAATAGCCAGGGTTAGCCCAGATGTTTCTCAAAAGGGTAAGAAAGCACCACAAGTTAAAAAGGGAAATCATCAATGACTGAATCAAAGAGCTGGAATGCCATTTCTTAAGAGATAATAGCTGTTGTGACTCACGTGTTTACGATATGAGCCTGGATTTTTCCATTCCTCACAGGCATATTTTTGAAGTACAAGGCTTCAAAAACACATTGTTTCTGTGATATCACCATGCACAGATTTAAAATTTCCCTCTTGCTTGGTCAGTTAGCATCGGTTGTTGCTGATAAAACGTACTGGTTATGTAAACAAAAAGTGCATATGAAAATAAAGCCCCAGTATGAATTCTTTCTTTGGTATGGGAAGAAGTGAGAGCAGTACAAACAAAATAGGTATTGCTAGCACCTGTATTTATTCAGAAAGATAAATGCTGTTTTCCATGGCAGTTTAATCTTACTGTCATGGGCTTCAGCCATTCCAGTTCAAAATACCTTTCAGTTCTCAGAACATCACCTGCACGCCCTGCAAGTCCCTCTGTTGTATCAAGGACTCATGAGGTTATATTCCAGACACTTGGCAACGGTAGTAAAGGAACCAAACTGGAAGATCAGGGTTGTGAAAATGTATTTTACAGGCTAAAGGCATCAGACACGCTCATCTTGAGTAGGACTGTCCTCATTTGCTGATTTCCATGATGCCACTCAGGAAGCTACTGAAGAGCACAGGCTGGGGAGAAAGATGTTTGCACTGCAGTTCTGCTAGCCCAAACCCTTACAAAATACTAATCCTAGAGCCCTAAATTCTCCCCTTTTTTAAAGTAATGTTTGTGATTAAACAAAGATTTTGCATTCCTAACTGCTGTGGTAACAAGAACAGTCATGATGGGTTTCTTTTCAATGTTTGAGACTACATGGAGCACAGTCATCTTTCCCCCACATACACTCCTTTTCCATATAATCTCTGGCATTTTCCTTTGACCTGCAGAGCACAGCAAAACATACGAACAATAGGCTAGGGAAATAAAGAACAGAGCAATGACACATCTAATTCAACATCACTGGTCTAGATTAATAAATTCATATGCATAAATTTACACATGAACACAAACAATCAGATTTAAAAAGAATACAAGCTGATATGGGATTGCATGGAAGTTTTATTCCAGCCATGAAGTAATGGCTTCATGGACAACTGTTTTTAATTCAGATCAAATAAAGTCTTTTTGTAAAAAGATAAGAAGCTAAAGGAGTCTAGGTGACTGAGACACACTTCATAATTTTACTGACAACAAACAAACAGACAAACAACCTTTTGAGACTTAATCCACTTATATTTATACCACAGTTCACATTCCACAGTGAGGAGGTGCCATGGGAAATTCTCTTTTAACTGAAAAATTACAGCTAAGCTGTTAGCACTTTGAGAGCCTGTGTGCTCACATCAAGACAGTTCTCAAAATTTTACACAGCGCACTCGTTACTTCTGCTTAAGCTGATGTTTGGTTTGTATCTTTTTTCTCCAACATGCATAATTTTTTCAAGACCACAAACAATGGTTGTTTTTGTAGCACATGTTCCTAACACACATAATCAGCCACATCTCCAGCTGCCAAAAATCAGCACAGCTCTGCCTAGGGAAGCCACAGCTGGGAAACTGATCTCTTAGGACCCAGAACATTTAGCTAGAAATGTTTCCTTTAAAAAGAGCACCTTCACACCAGAGCATGAACACCAGGTAATAATTATTATTAATAATAATTGAGGTATTAAACTAATGGCCTAGAAGGTAACCAAGCTTGCAGGGAGCTGGAAAACCCCAAGCTTTTTGCACCCTGTGAAGCCAAACAGCAAATGCTTGTTCATCCAGAAACATCTTGTTGGGTGAGCTCCAAGGGGAAGGTGCAAAAAGGGCTGCAGGACAATCCAGCACCTTGTGGGGACCAGGCAGGCTCCCATGGCTGGTCTGCAGGGGAAAACTTTCCTATTCCACAAAAATCTGGTGGAAATGGCCAAAATGTTTAGCTCTTGGAGTCCTCCTAGGTCAAGCATAGTGTTGAAACCTGTCCAAGCTGACACAGGAGGAGATGTGAGCCAGAGTTCCTCTCGCTGCCCATGTCACAAGGCAAACATGCAGGTTGATAGGACATTGCATAACACATTTCCCAAAACAAGCCCTCTTGCTCACCATGGATGCTGACCAGGGGCAGAAATAAATATGTAAGAGAACACACTGCATTCAAATTGTTGGGGAAAACCGAACCAAAACAGCACAAAACGTCCAAAACAAAATTTCAGAGTCACAGACCCACAGGCCTTTTGTCACAAGCAGCTCTGCCTATGCAGTATCTTCTTTTAAATCCAGTTTAATGGGTTTTGCTGGTTCCTCACTCATCAGAATCATGGCATTATGACATGGCCAATGACTTACTGAAAAAAAAAAACTCTTCAGAAAGCCAACATGTGCTAAAAGGAAATGAATTCAGAATATTTCATCCCGCTATTGAAAGGGTATTTGGGGATGACAAACGTTATTCCAAGAATTAAATGCTGGCACTAAGTCTTCTCTTATGATAAAATATATATTTTTAGTGAGCTAAAAATATTCTGCTTTCTTTGCAGGTGTTTTTATTTCAAATTACTCTGCAACCAAATGACAAATAAGCAAGAAGGAAACAGCACATCATAGTTACCAATGCAGATCTCTATATTTTGCTGAGAATTATAATTCTTTGCATCCAACAGGTTTTCATGTCTATTTTAATTAACTAGAAATTGGCCTCAGAGTTATTTTACTGTAAACTACACAGCCTTCAGATCCAGGGGAAGTTTTCTCCTTTGCTACTCTGAACCAACAGTGCTTGGAAAGAGCTACCAAGAAAGAGGGATGTTCTCAGCTCAGAATCCAGTCTCTAGCTTTTGAAGAAGAAATAAGAAATCTACAAAAAAACTCCACGTTGTGCCAAACATAATACACAGTGCTCACACCACTAGGTGCTTTGAATGCTCACATGAATAAAATATATCAAATCTGGTCCATTTTTTCCACAGAGTGTTTTGTAAAGACATAGAGATGGATAAAGGAAGCTGTAAAACAGCTATTAAAATATATTCTGGTGCCATTATGGGATAGTTATGCCACAGAAGGAAGGCAGCTTCAGGCTAGACAGCAAAATCTTGGCTGCATGCTTCTAGGGGAGAAGGAGCCACATCTGGAAAGCGGTGTGATGTATTACCACAGTTATAGGTAAGGCTTTCCTGATCCCCTCCCATCTAAGTTATGGAGACATATTTCATCAGCAGAAAACAAGCAGACTCATAAAAGCCAATCATCAGAACTGACATGTTTACATTAGGAGAGATGGATGAAACTCTGTAAGCAGAGCCAGGGCCTCTTTCACAATGAATTAAGAGGCAAACATGACATAACAACTAAACTTCATTTTTAATAGTGAATGGAGTGGTTTAGGTTTTCTTTCTTTCAAGTGACAGCAACAAAAAGAGGCTGAGGTGAAGGGTCAAGAAAAAATTGGATGTGAAAGGCTGGGGGAGACAGACCCAAGCCAAACAAAGTTAAGCTGTGGGAGGTGGCAGGTCCCCCTCCTGCATCTGGCTGATATGAGGTGAAACAGCAGGTCCTGCCAGTCTGCAACAGCACTTGGCTCCACAGCCACTTCCTTCTCTAAACTCCACCCTATCCATACACCTCCAACATACCCAGCTTCCCATCCTTCTCTACCTCTATCCTTTTCCTATGCCTTAGCCAAGAAAGTTCTCTCATCCTCCCACCTACTTTAATCCAGGCAAACATAACCTTTCCACAAACCTGTTCTTGCCCACAGCAATAACTCTCAAGTGACATTCACACCAGTTCTGTGAGATTTTGTCACTACTACTTTATTCTCCTCTTTGTTTCCTGCAAAGCATCTCTGTCTATGATGGTGAGTGACCCTGGACAAGGATGTAGGGTCTGTGTCTGTGGTTTTTGGATAATGTTTGGTGTTAATGAAACCCCAGATACTGGCAAACATTTTCACTACTTTGGCAACAAAATACAGAAGAGGAAAAAATAAAAAGGCACAGATTTAGAAATGCAGTGGCAAAATTATCTTTCCTGGTAACGGTGATAGAGACTCAGGAAGGATAACGGGGAATCTATCAGGGAGTTGATGCTTGCTGGAATATACTGAAGATTTGATTCATTATTCAGTGCACTGTAGATTTGACAATACTATTTGGATAAAGCTGGTGGCTCTTCTAGTCTGATGGACGAGATTTCACCCCCCTTGCCCCCTCGCCCCCCCCGAGAGACAGAGAGAGATTATTGCTGTCCAGAGAGGAGGGATAGTCTGCCTGTTTGCAATTGAAAACCGCCTGGGTTTGTTTGCCAAGTTTAGGAATCACAGTTAAGAGCTTACACGGGTTCTGGGGGTGCAATCCTCAGCTGATGTCAGTCAAGGGGAATATTCTGTGTGACTGCAACAGGCAGTGGGTCAGACCCCTGGCATTGGAGAGACTGAGTTGTTTGATTTCTGCCATTCCTTTCAAAGAAGTTTACTTCAGCCACTCGGCGTAGCTCCATGGAAAAGATGCAATGGATGCTGGTGTTGACTGACAGTGATTTGATTTGAATTACATAATGCTCTAAACCATTATGTAAATGAGGCTGACAGAAACATGGAGGCAGAGCAGCCAGGGATTTTTCACTATTTTTTTAAAAAATCTCTAGTAGCCTTTTAATGTTATCACCAAGATTGCCGCCTTCCAGCTACTACATTTTGCTGGTAGGTTAGCTGAATTAAACTTTATTTCTCCTGACACTAACTAAAACCCAAAGTGCATCTGAGCAAACGATGAGGAGCATTTAAAGAGTAGCGAACATGGATGATTTTAGAGGTATATGAGTGAGTCACATTACCAGGAGTGGTTTTGGCTATGTCTCACTGATGCCAGTGAGACTCACACTTCTGAGACCCCCATGGCAATCCCAAGCATCCCTCCCATTCTCTCCTGCATAATTTCCTTATCTTTTTACATGGGAGGATTTTTCAGAGCAAATAACTCGTTGCACAAACAATTCTCTTCCAGAAGTCATGACATTTTCTGTTAATTAGCAATAATATAATCATCCAAACAAAACTGCTGGGGACATTGCATTTACTCACAGGCTACATCCAAACATGCATTTATGTGTCACCGGTGCATGCTCGAGTGGTTGGTAATTCTCAATTGGGCCTGAGGCACAATGCACTGGAAGGATACAATAGAGGCCCAGTATTGCATACCCTGCTGTGGCTCCTTGCTTAATTTAGCTTATGGGACCAAACAGTCAATGAGCAAACCAGAAAATAATACATCAAGTGGCCTGTGAAAGGGAAATAGCTGATGATGGTATCAATGCACGGTGTTTTCTAAATGAAAAATGCACTAGCTCCATATTTTGGCAACCTGCTTGCGCTTCCTGTAAGAAAAAAAAAAAAAAACAAACAAAACAACTCAATACAATATTCCTACAAATAACTTTTTTCATTACTTGGTTGGCCCAGAAAGTCAACCATGTCCTGGGGTGCATCACAAGAAGCATGACCAGCAAGTGGAAGAAGGTGAAGTGGAAGCTCTGGTGAGACCCCACCTGGAGTGCTGCATCCACACCTGGGACCCTTGGCACAGGAAAAACTTGGACCTGTTGGAGCGAGTCCAAAGGAGGGTCACAAAGATGGACAGACAACTGAAGCACATCTCTTATGAAAACAGGCTGAAAGAGTTGGCTAAGAGAAGAGAAGGCTCCAGGGAGAACTGACAGAACCTCCCACTTCCTAAAGGGGCTCCAAGAGAGCTGGAGAGTGGCTTTAGACAAGCAGATGCTGAGGTAGAACAAGGGGGATTGGACTGAAACTGAAAATGAGTAGGTTTAGATTTGATAGCAGGAAGAAATTCTTCCCTGTGAGGGTGGGGAGGCCCTGGCACAGGTTGCCCGGAGAAGCTGTGGACACCCCATCCCTGGAAGTGTTCAAGGCCAGGTTGGATGGGATTTGAAAAATCTGTTCTAGTGGAAGATGTCCCTGTCCATGGCAGGGGGGTGGAAAAGCCATCCTTAAGGTCCCTTCCAAATCAAGCCATTCTGTGATATGACTGTGTGATTACTAATAGCAATGATAAACAGCAATTCCACTGAGAAACCATCCAGGATTATGACCTAACCTCTTCCTAGATATATATAAATACTGGGGTTAAGAGTCCCCATATGACACCATGCCTATGAGTTATAACAACACCGACCCTGACAGGGTCCTCAAATGGTGCAGAATGCTTGAACATTCAGACTTTCTTTCTGCTTTTCCAAGACAACTTCAACTAAAAAAACAAATTAGGCAAGGCAATGGAAGATTTTGATCAGATCTGTTAATTTTTAATCTGCCATGTATAAGTCTAATGATTCAAGTACTGCCTGCTCCTCTTTACATCCACCTCCATCTTTATCCATCCTGAAGTGTAGTTCCTGAGCTTAGACAGGACAAATAATGTATTCTAGATATTTTTGACTAAAAAAATATATGTATTGGACATGCAACTCTTGTGAAATAGCCTCATATTCTCAGAATAGAATGAATCAACTAAAATTTAGCTTCTCTGATGGATTGGAATAGATTAGCCAAACCAAAGAAGTGCAGGATGTTACACATTCAGGGAGAAATAGGCACTGCTAGGGCATGAGTCATCTCTCCTGTTTCCAGTGTCTACTTCAGAGAGATAAACTATGCTTTAGACCCTAGCAAAGCTTCTGATGATTCAATTTGTTTATTGTGACACCAAAATTCTGGTGTGGATATGTGCCTGTAGGTACCTGTGAACTGTGTGTCTACATTTGCATGTTTGCTTTTCTCTGACACAGCAGGGGCCTCTGGACTGAGAGATGTGTTCCCCCTCCGCCAAAAAATTCAGACCAGTGTGGAATATGATGCAATGTGAGTGAGGTGTGTTAGTTTTTCTTCTGCCTTGACTCTTTTCAAAAGTAGAGACCAGCCACCTCCAGCCACATGATGGGAAAGGAATGGACCAGGGGGTGTTACACTCCAGTGTGTGGCAAACCCCAACACTTCTACAAAAGTTTTCCAGTGCACACAATCACTTTAGAACATGACATAGATCCTCAGTTTTAACAAACGGGATACATTTAATTAGTCAATGACAACCATGTCGTTGCCAGAAATGGGGTCACGCAGGTTATCCTGATTCTCTCAGACTCACTACAGACTCACAAATCTAGAAAATATTTAATGCCTTACATTTTGTCTCTACAAATTGAAGGGGAGTTTGAGGTCTGGGTTGTGCAGTTACATGGGCAGAAGTGGTTTTGAGGTAATATTTTGAAAGGTAGAGGAAACGCAGGCTAGTGGCACCCGTGACTCTTAAGGAATCACAACAAAAAAATCCAAAATAGAGCTGAAAGTGTATATCTGCTCACAGCCCCTTTCCTATTCCAGTCTTGGCCTTATCTTGCAGATCATAACAAAGCATGTAATGATTTTAAAAGAAGAACAAGTGGGATGGCACTCTTCCTCTCTTCCCACATAAATGTTTAACCTGGCTCCAAAATATGCTTTTGTGTCTCTACTTCCCTTCCAAAATTATTCCCAAAACTTCTAACTCCAGAAGAGGCGTCTTAGACTCCAGCTCTCTCCAGCCTATCCCTACTGTCAGTCAAAGAAGAGAGAAATGAAGCAGAGGAAAGTAAAAGGGAAAATTTGGATGGCATTTCGCAGATTCCCCTTGTCCCTGTCTCCAGGATATATTTCACACCCTCCAAGGGCCTATGAACCAAATTTTGTATATTAGATTGCTTAACAGCCATCTGTGGTGGGTTTGCCTATTCTGAGGAGGATGGAGTTACAGAGCAGCTTGGTGGGCACCTGGCAGCCAGACAAGGTTAATCCACACCATCCTCTATGGAAATTGTGCCTCTCCCTTTTCTCCAAGTCACTGATCTGCAAAGAAGTTGAAGGATGTCCTGGAAGACACGGTCACAGCAGAGCAGATTGGAGCTTTGCACTGCAGCCTTGGGCTTCAGCATGACTTAGAATCACAGAATCATTTAGGCTGGAAAAGACCGCTAAGGTCATCGAGTCTGACTTCTGCCTCACCTTTCTGTCCCCTGAAGGGAAGCTGCTGGCAAAGGCAGCTGTGTAAAATGCCATCACAAAACTCACAGGAGAGCCTGCAAGCCAGCTCTGAGGCCCAGGCAAGAACACGAAGCCTGAAAGATCAGACGATTAAAAGCATTACTGATCCTCTCAATTCCTACAATTTATGATTCTCCCAGATGAATCAGAATTAAATTGAACACTCACATTAACAAAGTAATAGGAAATCCCAGTTCACATGCTTCACATTTAGCCTCACAGTGGCCAAAAAATAGAGTTCTGCTGATTTATCTTAACTCCTTTCTCCTTACATACCCAAAGCACATTTCAGTGCCTGGCCTACTTGTATCTGTTATTTAGGTTTTGCCTGGATAGCACAGAAATCACTGCCTCTGTCAGACCCAGTGCACACAGAAAGATCCCAGGATCTGATGGTTTTAGTGTGCTCTGATTCTGGTGGCTCAGACAGAGAGCAGAGACACAGACCCTGCTCTTCCAAGTCTTTCTGATGTGACTGGTGATGCCATCAGCGCCAACCAGCTCAAATCTCACCCATCATGTTCTCATCCCTGCCCTGGCAAACAGAATCTGGGTTCATCTTCACAAAAATGCCTCCAAACCCAGGGCTAGGGCTGTTCACCTCACTCACCCTGCTTGTTCTCACAGCCCCATCTTCATTTGGAGGTTCTGACTTACCCTGGCTTTGCTACAAACAAAATAGAAAAGTTTTCCTGCACATAGCTAAAAACAGAATTGCAATCATCTATGCTTCCGTTACTTTAAAACTAAATTTATCAAGAGATTATTCTTCCATGAGGTTTAGCACATAAGATGTCTTATGTTTTGAAGTTCAGTCATTTCACAGTTATTTATGAGCAGAAAATCTTATGGATTAATTTTATAAAGAAGCACAATGAGTTTGGGGATCAGAACTCCTTCTGGTGTAAATGGTCCCAATAACTCTGCAGTCCATCAAGACAGTTTTCAGCTATTTTTGTAATATTGTTGTGTTCACAGATAGCATGCAGCTGAGCACCAATAAGGTGAAATATAAAAGGTTATAGTCTAGAGTCAGAAAAATCTTCCAAGTAACAGTTAAGAGCCTGATGACTGAATAAGGAGAGGGGAAAAAAAAACCAACATATAATCCTCCGGGGTTTTTTATTTGTTTAGTTTCTACATTAGACAGTTCTTTGAGTGCAATTGATTTTGTAGTTTCCTCTGTAGTTTCCAATTAATCATCCTCCCTCTTTGTGAGACTGTTTTACACAAAAACAGGAGACAGGAAAACATTTCAAAATAGGGAAATGTGCTTATAAAACCACAGCCCTGGTATGGATATGCAGAACTGCAGGTTCTGCATGAAATCACCCTTTGGGGGGAAGGGGGAGCAGCACTGCCTGTCGTGTGGAACAGCTGACTGCAAATTTCCTATTGAAACTCTATTTCTATGGAAAAATGCTCTTCCAATAAAGAGGCATTTAAGTAAAGAGCGTCTACTTTGAGTTACAAATTTCTTTCTGCAACAAAGAAGCCTCCAAACTGAAAAGGGAACAAATTTATCAGAGAAAATCACCATTTTTCATAGGGGGAAAAAATACTTTCTCTCCAAGAATGATGGGAAACAGACCAGAAATCACCCTAATCACATCCCATTGCTGGTTCTCCCATTGGCTTGATATTCCTGTGCCTGTGTTTTTAAAATATATGAAAAAAATGGCAATTTTACACAGTCATCTTAATCCAAATATAAAAATTATTTTTAAAATTACTTGCTTTTGACCAAACACATTATATCTCTTTAAAATAGAAAAAAAAAGTGACAATACCTATTCAAAGCCAGGAAAACATGCTCTTCTTCTAGAAGTAATCATTACAGCCTGAAACTTTTGATGGAGGACAAGGATTTTTTGGAGCTTTGAATGAGTAACAACGGGATTATTACAAAAATAAATAAAAGATGAGCAAGCTGCCACTTAAGCTACGGATTTCCCACTGCAACAGCTTCAAAACTTTCTTGAAACACAACAAATTAATAAAAAAAAAGGGCAGGCAGACGATATGGCTCTGTCTAACTGATAGCATGAAAACATCAAGCACTTTGATTCAGATGAATAAATAATGACGGCGTGTTATCCAGGAAACAGCGCAATGCCAAGTCTCTTTGATCTCAGACCAACTGTTGGGTAAAAGTATTCTGAAATGCTCTCCTGGGCACATGGGCCAGTTGCATCTCGGCTCTGGGACTTTGATTATTTAAATGGGCTCTTATTAAAAAGAGAAGAAATTTCGTCCTAGAAGAAATTTTATACCATGTCACCTTCCTGAGGGGAAACTCCAGCGTTACTCTGCTTGTTCAGGAGGCTGGGGCTGTAAGAGTGGGGGAGTTCCAAGCATCCTCTGTTACTGCTCTCCTACATCCTGAATTGAGATGGAAGCAATGGGAAAAGAAGAAATGAGAGAGACTTGTGAATCTTGTCCCTTGCACTTCAGGACTGCCCCAGAAAAGCCCGGAAATCATCGTCCCTGCAGCTTCCAAAGCCCACATTAAGGGCTGTGAAGCCCCAGGAGCATCTCCTCTCCCTCATCACTGCACAGCAAGGAGCACTGCCCTCATTTCATGGTTGGGAGCACATTCCAGCCTGACTTAGGTGAACAGGGATGGTAAACAGTCAGTGCCAAGGCACAAGGAGTGGACAACAGGACTGAAGAGGGACATACTTCCTTCAGCGCTTCTGGAGCCTTCTCCTAAGGTGTCCATGTGGCTGAGACAGCATGTGGTATGAGGAAATTTTGTGGATAAACCAGCTAGAAACTCTCCCCTGACTCCAGTTGCCCTATAATCTCCTCTGTTTCAAGCTGTGCTTCCAAGGCTCAATGCAACCGCTAAATGCCTGACATAATTTAATTGCAGTCGACTTTAGACAGCAGAAAGTGCTGCCTTCTCCCAGGTCAGTCTGACACAACTCGCTTTCTCTCTAATGGAGAGTCCATCATCTCTCAGATTAGCCCCAGAATTCCATACCCAGCTCTTTTACAGGAAAAGTTATCTCCCTGTCCTTCTCAAAACATCTAAAAACCCTCTAAGTTTACAAACGTGCACTGCCCAGGCAGGTGCTCCTGGACTTGTTCACCTTTTTTCAGTACAGTCACTCCCCCCCATGAAACACTCCACTGGACACATGGCTCCTTCCCTAATAAACAGAGCTTTGGGACCCTGAGAGCTCAGCTGAGGAAAAAACCCCAAGCACTAAAGCAGGAAGCGTAAAGACATCTGAAAAATGCTCCAAAGCTTCAGCTTCCAATAAACATATGAACTATAGCAACTGCCAAGAATTATGACTGCATGACATTACATCCAGCTCCTTGCTCTTATTAAAAAGTAAGCCTGGGCATCCGATGGGCAGATGGGCAGCACCACACAATCTGCTCTGATCCACCATCTGAGCTTTAATTGATGCTCAAAGGTTGCCACAAAGCAAAAGTTTTCATCTTCAGGAAACACGTGAGCTCTACAAAGAGCTGGATGTTGGGATTTGTGGGAGCGTGCAGACTGAAGTGAGGAATTTTGGAATTTCAGACTTTTTTTGTATGATCTGAAATGTGATGTCTTTCAGTCTTCCTGCTGCAGGGAATATGATGAGCCCTGATCGCTAGTTTTAAATAGAGGAAGGTAATTTGCAAAGTTTTTGTAAGTGAAAGTTAATAGTCTTAGAAAATGTTAAACTGACAAGCTTCTTTTTTTCCTGATGAGCACGAGAAGTGACAAAATGAGATCCTTGGAAGCATACAAATATCACCAGATCACCTCTAGCAAGATAAGGATTATTTTACATTCACAGTCCCTGATTTTACAAAATGCCAGCTTTCTCAGCTGGGATTGGGTGCAGGATTATTGAGATCTTTGTGTGACCACACCAATAGCCCTTGCTCTCAGTGCTCATAGATAATAACAAAGAGATGATGTTTTGGAGACTGTGAACATTAAGCTGATTTTAGTCAATCAAAAACTCTTTGCACTATTAGCTGCAGCTCTGAGCCATAAAAAGAATATCCTGTGCCTTTTCAATACTATTTCTGAGCTATATATCCTCAAATTCCCAAAGCTGTATCTGATCTAAGGTGGGATAGATGGGCAGAAGGATGCAGACAGGAAGGAAAAGAAACACCAAGAGCCTTGCTGTGCTGTGGGGTCTAAAATAAAGATGCAGCACCAGCATCCAGTTTGCATTTCCCAAATTTCCCTTCTGGAAATGTACTTCAATCGTGTTGGCTCTTACCCTGAGTAGTGCTGCTATGAGTCTTTGTTGGGACTGCTCTGATTTTCCCCTTGCTTTTATACATGCTGTTCCCTGCTGTGCTTCTAAGCAGAAAGAGAGAAGCATAATTTATTAGGAGGGATGGTATTTTGATCTGTGACCATCAATAAGTCTGTGGCCTTCAGATCAAACACCATTATCAAGACATGCATTGAACTGCAAACAGCATTAGAGGTGAGACAGCTAACTCAGCACAAATCAAGATTTTTGTTCCTGCAGTATCTGAATATTTTTGATAGCACCAAACCTCTGGCAATTCCAGGCAAACCCACACTGATTTATTAAGGAGGGCACATAGGCAAGTGAGTTGTGACACTGCACTACAAGCATTGCACACCAGACTGATAGCATAATCATTTCTAGGGTCCAATATTTGCATGTCGAGATCCAGAAAACTGTACAAGTATCATCTAGTCGCAAAAGTCCTGCACTACCAGCATCAGAATTGAGACAAGGTACAATACACATTTAGAGACCAGCCCAGTGTGCTGAAAAAACCCAGTAGCAGTCTAGTAAAAATTTCCAGTACAACCAGCATGTTTGCTTCTCTGCCTGACCACAAGCTAGTTAACCCCCGTTAAATCTTCATTTTAACCGGCATCTACAGCCTTCTAAACCTGGAGCTCAGACTGCAGTTGTGCTGGCCAGCTGTAAGAACAGTATCCTCATCACTGTTCTTCACAAAGAAATTGCAGGTCTGGCTCTTTCTGTTTTCTTAATATTTATGCATCTGGTCTGGCAGCATCCATCATCAGGGTAGCCCTAGCTGGTGCCCCAGAGGGATGAAATAATGGCAATTTCAA
Source organism: Phainopepla nitens (assembly GCA_013400175.1). Classification (NCBI taxonomy): domain Eukaryota; kingdom Metazoa; phylum Chordata; class Aves; order Passeriformes; family Bombycillidae; genus Phainopepla; species Phainopepla nitens. The sequence goes on from VXBQ01009490.1 coordinate 201,344, forward strand.
AATGAGCCACAAGATGAACGGGAATGAAGAGGGTGGGAGGGAGCTGCTATCAGGAGTTTGTCAGAGCAAGGTTATATCAGGCAGTACCTCTTGCGGCACAGGAAGAAAAATAAACCACCACAAATAAGCAGCAAAGGAAAACAAGGGGTGAGAGTTTGTTCTAGCAGGGAACAAAGGGGTGGGAGAAGCACTTGGCAGAACCTTGAGCAGGATAAACATTGTCAAGGGATGAGGGCCTGGGTAGAGGCATAAAGTGCTTTGTAAGGGACCTTGCAATCTTCAGGCACGGGGAGTGAGCCACCTCTGGAGCACAGGGCGTGCACCCACATCTCTCATAAGCCAGCCCAGCACAGGCAGGGGCAGAAAGTCTCTCTTCTCAGCCTCTGGAAGACAAGTCATCGACAGGCAGCAGAGGGAATGCCAGATGTCAGCTGGGAAGCTGCTTTTCACCATGGAGCTGCTTTCAGAGCTTTTCCTGGCCGCAGTGGGACAGGGGGTTTCCCCCCAGCTGCACACCTGATGGAGCAGGGTGAGGGCAGCTTGGTCCCTCCAGGACAGCATCGTCACAGACAATGGCCCTTTTTAACAGGGAGTTTTGTTTCACACACCACATCAGTTCCCTCCTCCCAGCCTCCTCCAAGAAGGAACTTGGCCGAAGTTCTACTGCATCGTCAGGGGCTTTAGATAAATACAGACAACAAAGTAAATTACTAATCCCGAGGACTAGGCAGGGTATCACCCATTCCTTCACCAAGTAAAGTGACTAGCTGAGGAGGGAGGGCAAGGAAGGATTTCCAACTCTGCACAAACATTTTGAGCCTCGAAACTGAAACCCAGCCTCAAAAATTCCTGTTGCTATTTTTTGTTCCTTGACAGTAGCACCAGATGAAATTATTTTGCACTGGACAAACACGCTCACGACAGACAAAAGGCAGAAAGGTGTGAGGTTATTTACCTCTTCCACTAGCGAGACGAAGGCATCCCATCTTTCCAAAGCTTTTTCCCTGCAGCCCACCATCCTCTGCCTCCCCACAGAGAAAGTGCAGCTGCACCATGAGCTGGGTGGGGTGGGACATGCTCAGAAGGTCTGAAAGCCTAAAACAGAACCAGGTGAAACTTTTCCTCGACAGGTGAGAACTTACTCTGGTGTCCAGCACCTCAAACAACCCCTTTACCCACCACCTCATCCAGATTCCTCCAAATAGAGTTCAAAGCACTGATTCAGAGAAATCAAATCTCCTGTCCTTGAGAATGCTCAGAAAGCACCAGAACCCCAGCCCTACTGGTGCACGAGGACAAGACAGTCTCTCCAGGCTGTCAACTGGAGGTCATTCCCCATCCTGGTCTTCAAAGCCACCTCGAGGGCCCCAGCAATGCTTTGAAGGACATCCTGGGACAACAGGGATGTCACAGGAGCAGGAAGGGAGGGAGGAACACTACAGCCCAGCCGCCTCGCTGGACTTGTATATGGAGGTGGCAGGTTCACTGACAGCTAGTCCTTTTATTTCTGGATTTCTGTGTCTGCTTGAAAAGCTGTACCAGCTCTGCTATATAAACAGGAACAGAAAATAGGGCTAGAAATGCCAAGAAAACCCAGAACCCCAAATCCTAACTTCATACCTTCCCTTCACATTTCAAGATCCATCTCTATGAACATATCTATCTTTAGCTTCAAATTAAATTCCAAGTCTTCATACCTGCACAGGCTTTAACTGTTTTTCTTCTTGCAACTGAGACTATTTTCCCAGCCCTCTTCTCTCAGATGAAAGGCTCCATCAAATCCAACCCCTTCCCAGCACTTCTCTGGGATCATGGGATCACAATCAACTGAGTTTGCTCTGAGAGGTGCACAGGTATCAAAGGGTCATCAGCTTTGCTGTGCTTGCAAAGTGGCATCCTCTTCCCTAGAGCCCAAGCATAGCACCTTGTGGGCTTCTCCATCTCCCAAGGTCTGCAACCACTGGCACATTCTAGACTGCCAAATGTTGTCCATTGTGAAAGATGCCACTCAAGGGCGCATTTGAGGCTGAGACAGGCACAGCCTACTTTACATACTCAACTAAAATATTTCCACGTTCACACCTTGACTGAGAAGAAGCAGCAGAGTCTTCATCACCTGTTCAAGGATAAAAAATGACTTGGCTTGCCTTACAGCCCCTCAACAGGGCCAAATCCATGGGGCTTGTCTCCTGGAAGCTTAATCCTATTTAGGGCAGGGAGGTTCAGATGTGAGTAACTCCAAGCCACTTCTCACACACACCAGATTTCAGCTGCTGAGACAGGGGACTCGGTGGGAGGGTTCACATCAGTGGGCTGATGACATTCAATATTGCAGGTGTAATGTAAATAAACAGTCAGAGGAAAGGAAAGCACCATTTCTGTTTATGCTGCACCAATCCTTTGTAAATACTCAGAGCTTTTAGTATTAACTACCCCAGACAGTGGAAAAAAAAACAGGATGCAGAGAGGACATCACAGGAGTCCTTGCACTAGTTTTTTTTTTCCCTTTTTAGCCTAGTTTCCTAAGGAAAAAAGGCTTATCTGGTCATGCTGTCTGTCTTTTAATCCCCTCTAATAACTTTTGAATCCATTGGCCAATTTCAACCACACTTGAGACAGACGTAGGTATTTCAGATGTACTAAACTCACAGTATAGAAATGGAGAGCCAAGTAATATGAATCAGTGGGAGTTTGTGCCTCCTCTGTGGGGTAGCTCCAACCCCTTATCCATTCTGCAAGCTGGAAGTCAGCACATCCATCAGTTTAGGGATGCAAAGGAATCTTCAAAAGCCATTGCACACATTGCCACTTACCCCCACAAGCAGTCAGGAAGAAACCATGGGCTTGGAAAAGTGAGTTAAAGGTAAACAAACTAGACCCATAGGAAATCATGCTGAATTAGATTTGCCACTCTCAAAGCAATGGGAGCTTTATTTTTTCTTGTTAGGGTAATAACCTCAGAAAAGCAGAATCAGTGCATCTGTGCAGGGATTAATATTGTGGCTTCCTCTCTCGTCCTTTTCTGCCTTGAAAGAGTAAAATCTAAAACTCAGCTCCTAAAGAAAGAGGAGGAAACCAACACTGATAATATGAATCATTCCTAAAGCTGGACCACGCAGAATAATGAGAACATGAAAGCCACTCAGCTCTGCTTTTGGTTCAGGGGTAAACTTCATGCAAAGCCTCTGTCCAGGACAGCAAAGCAGCAGTAAAACACTCCCACAGGAGCCTGATGATCAGGCTGAAATCCTACTCTCCTGAGAGCAGCATATGGTGCACGAGAGCTGCAGAAGCAGCCTCTGAATTTACACACACTTTTAGTTTTAGTTCCCTGCCTACACGCACCACACTGAGGATCTGCATCTGGAAACACGACCTCTGTGTCTTACCAGGAGGTTTTGTGCATGCAGGCACAATATGATGAGAGCAAGTTTAAAGCCAGGAGCAGAAAGAAATATGCTCCCAAATTCTTGTGCCTTTGCCACAATTGGATGCAGGCAAGCACGAGACTAACAGAACTTCTTTCCCACATGGCAAGCTCAACGTGTTTCAAAGCTTACACACGCACACAAAAAAAAAAAAAAAAAAAATAAAAAAAACAGCTCAGCTGCTTTATATCATGAGGAATGGCTGATGTGCCCAGCACACTGGCAGACTGCCTGGCTACCAGCTGTGGTCTGACTCCTAACCCTGCTAAAAACAGAGGTCTGCCAGTGGACACAGTGCCACAGAAGCTGCAGAAAACAATGCCTGCCTTTGGATGAGCCTGAGAAACCACGATCAGGGCCAATGAGACAAACACAGAGCTGGGGGTGAGACTTTAGGCAGCTGGGCTCTCTTCACTGTGGATAGAAATGACCTGGCATCCTGGAAGTCGGCAGGAAAACTCAACCCTGGGTTCTGCCTGGAGGGCAAGAAGTTCAAAGGACTCTAAACTGGCCTGTGGCCAGACTGAGAGGAGTGTTTAACTGGGTGCCTGTAAGATGCATTTCAAACATTCCCCTAAAAATGCCATTGCCATGTAAGTCCTACCAGGCAGGCTCGCTCCACTCCTCTCCCAGTTAAGGAATGCAGCAATTATGTCCACAATGGGAGATCATCTCCCTGCTCAACAGCCAAGCTGCCTTCCCATCAGTCGAGCTCTGATTCTGGAGCCAGCTCTCACCTCAAAATCAGCATCTGACAGGCAAACTCAGCTGCTGGCTTTGAAAATTGGAAGAACAAGGCTTCAAGTGTCAGAAGGCCAAATCACACTTGGAATTGTTTTTTTCTGGGCTGGTCAGCGCAGATCTGAAAGGTCAGTCTCCATGATCTCTAGGAACTTTGTGCTCTATTTCTCCCTCTTGCCCTCATGAGCGCTTCCCATGCAGCTAGTATACACAACAAACAACAACAAACTGCACAATTATTAACCAGCTTGTGATTTTCAAGGCCACATATGCTCACCCATCTCTAGGAGTCAGGATTTACTGCCTGCATATCCTGCAAGTCTTGTCTTGAAGGCAGCCTCAGGGCTGCTGTCAGGAGGCAAGTCAGTACAAACTTTTTCCCCACAGGAGAGTTCATCTATTTGTTCTTTCCTCATTGTTGTCACTTCTGTATTCCTTCATCCTGTGAACAGATCTGTTCAGGTCAAGATGCTGAGAAATATCTGGATTGCAAATTCAAATATGGTTGGTTATGTAGTTCCACCATGAAAGCCAATGACTCTACTTTGCAACCCTTTTCCAGAAGGTGCAGCTTGCTCGTCTCTCCTGGAACTGACAGGAATCTTGACGAAAGTCAGATGATTTTACCTCCAAAAAAATAAAACAGACTGAAGTTCAGCACAGAGCTATCTCTGTGTGATTTAAACAACAGTTATATGGGCTTTTCTCTGTCATCTTGTCTGCCATGTGTCCTGTGGATCAGTTGTGACCTGAAGGATTATTTCTGCCTGTAGAGAAGTTTCTTTCTTTCCTTCCAGGTATATAGAAGATATGAAATGGAGATCACACCAAGTTCATTCAGGTCTCTGGCACTGCAAGGCTGCATTACTGCAACACATTCAAGTGAGGTCTGACTTTCAAGACTCTTGTCAAGCATATAGTGAGGCAATCTGCCTTCTGAACAAATCACACCACTTGAGTATATTACACATGAAATACTCACACATCTCACTGCTAATTCACTCCTCTGTATCATTCAGCAGGCAAGTCCTTAGCAACAAACTCCAAGAAAGATTTTAGCCTCAGTTATACCTGTCCTGATGCAGCCCTCTGTGATGGAGCTGAGCCACGTCCATAGGACAAACCCTACCTCTGGAATTCACACATACTGTGAAAAAATCTCCCCTCAATCTTGGCTGAGTTCAGAGTAGGATAATTAATGTCTTTCTATTAATTTACAGCTGAATGAAAATTTCTCCTTAGCTCAACTTTTGAGCTGCCATTTGGGATCTGGAGACCGCTGCTCCTGTGTCCTTCCCTGCCAAAGAGTAAAAACTGGTCCTCTCTTAGCCATAGCACAACAAACCTCAGCTGTAGGGTGATAGGTGTCTTTTAAGTTGTCCTCACAAAATAGCAGATAATACTTGAGGCTTGACTTGGCACTTGGGCTTTATCAACACCCAGTTCAGAGGAGGTGGGAAACACAGTATGACCTCGATGGCATTTCACATCTTCACCTTTTCATCTCCTGTCTAGCAGTGCAGGATCTACACAGGCAGGAGCTGGTGCCCAGCCTAGGTGCCAAGAGGAGCTGCAGCTCCCTGTGCTCACTGGTTTATTGCTAATGCAACAAAGAGCCTTGGGTGTGCAGTATTGGTTGTGACAAGCTGGAAGAGTTCCATGCCTCAGATGATGAAATTTTTCTTGCTACCAGCAGGTACAATTGTCTTTTCTGCTGAACTAGCAGCACACTTTCTTCTCCATTTGCTCTTCACTTTTTCCCCTCTTTGACTACTTTTTAAATATTTCACAGATGTACTCTTGTGGCTGAGCTCTGTGGCACATTTTCAGCAGTTTTGCTGAGCATGCATTTTCAGAGCCTATATGGGGGTAGGATCAGGGTTAGAACCACTCATGCCAACATGCTTTGAACGCTCTGGTGTTCCTGCAGCACAGTCTTGACATGCACAGCAAACTCCATGCAGGGAAAATGCTGGGCAGACCCCAGGAGAGGTATGCTCTGAGGACTGAAGACTAGCACAGACCTCGGCTGAGAAACTCAGCAGCCCTGAATACAAAAGCTTTTCTGTGTTTCATCACCTGAGCAGCGCATTTTAGCCATCCTGCATCAGCAAAGCACACACAAAGCACAGATGCTCCAAGCTCACCCAGCACCAATGCAGAGGCAGAGGCACCTCCCGGCAGCGTCTGGGGTCACACAAGGCCACGCTCGTTGTGCTCTTTCTCTTCACCTGATTAACTGTGTAAGGAATGCTCACACTGCTCCTGCCCGTGAAAACACCGAATCCAGTGCTGTCTCCTGGGGTGGGAGGTGCTTCTGCTTGGAAGGAAGCAAAAGCAAGGCGATGGGGAATGTTCACCTAAGCAGAATTTGAGGTAGGAGTGGGAAGGATTTGGGAAAAATAAATGAATGGCGGGAAGAGAGAAGTTCTGGGAAGATGTGGGTGGAAAGATCCTTCATTGGCTCTCTGAGACTGGAAGGGGCATTCTGGAGTTCACTCTGGAGGTCTGAAGAAATGGACAAAAAATTTGTTTGCTAGTGTATGGTGTAGGGCAACCATCTGGCTGTGTCATTCCTACAACACTTTGGGCATGCAATTTACCCTCAGTTTTATCTCTGTAAAGTAAGAAAAACTGTGCTCCTTGTGGTGAAAGGATGCTTAAATTATTTCTGTCCAATTAAATACCTTTTGGTGAGTGTTTTTTTTGCTTGTTTTGCTGGGTTGGTTTGGGTTTTTTATTTCCAGCTATCTCATTTTTTCTTCATTGAAGTCCAGTGCCTCAATTTTCCAGCCCAGTTTGGCAGTTTCATTGAATGCCCACTCAGACAAATCAAGAGTACCCAAGGCAAGCACAACTCTCTGGGTGATCTCCCATTCTCAGGAAAACACAGGCTCTCCTCCCTGGATTTCTATTCCTCTCCTGCAAAATTATTACTCCCTTTGCCTCAGGTGCTGCAGCCCTTCCTCTGGAGGTTATCTCAGGCCAGCCCAAACTTCCTCAAGGGTGGCTGAACTGGGACCAACTGCAGAGCTTCCCAGCCCAAGTGGATCAATCTCCAAAGAGCTCTGTCTGACCCTCACTCCAGCCCTGTGATCACTCTGTGATTTCACCCATTCCTTCCTCCTGGACAAACAAGTGAAGTCTCACACACACACAAAAAAACCAAACAGGAATAAAGTCTGGACAATCAATGCCATGCCCCTAAAAAAACCACTTAAAACTCATGGCAAGTAACACAAGGTATGAATCTCTCCTTTAGCTTAAATCTAAACACTTGTGCTGTTGGTCACAGCATCCATTAAAAATCCAGTAAAAATCACATTGTTATCCAAAGATTTCACCTCTGTGATACATTTTTTTTTTGTCAATTTCAATATAAAATCGCTACTTTTTTAACAAAGGAGAGACATTCCGATTTTCAAAATACATTCTAGATCCCTGAGTTATTCAGGCATAGAAGTCACTGCTCATCAAAACAAGGTTTTCTCAGTCTGCATTTAAATATTTCAGAAAGAGACTGGCCTTGCAGCCAAGATGTTATTGCCTGGGTCAGCATTATATACATGGAGGGGAAAAAAAAAGTAGAAAACTGCACCAAATGTAGAATGCTGATAGCTGTCAAGAAACCTTGTAAGGCACAACAAACAGCACACAATCCCATCATAAATTTGAGGCTGTTGAGTGGGAAAGAAGGCCAAAACAAGGAGCACCAAACACATACAAAACACAATTCATGTTGCTAAATATACCACTGAGGTAAATGCTTATAGGGCTAAAGGGATAATGTTAAGATTCATTATTTTGGCTGCAAGACCCGCAGGCTCAGCAGTGCAGGGAAGGGTGAATCCTAAAAGCCATTCTTTGTCCACTTCTAACTCGGAATCTGTTTGGTTTCTCATTAGGAGCAGTGGGGGACGACTCACAGCTCACCACATTCCCCGCACGCCAGTGCTTGGACTGAAGCACTCTCTGTGCACACAGCAAGTCCACAACAGAGCATAAAGAAAGCCATGGCCTGTGTGGTGATGGGGACAACAGGGGTGTCCCTGCCTCCATCACCCAGCACTCCAAATTCCAGCACAAGGCAGAGCATGCTGCTGGCTCAATCTCCCAATCCTCCCAGTCCGCAGCAGTGTGATAAACTGGCTCTCCCAGTGCAGGGGATGGTGTCATGCTGAGCACACCTAGGTCATGCAGTGCAGAGCCCCATTAGAGATCCCTGGACCAGCTCCAAATGAGTAAGAGCATCCACAGCAGCACATAACGATAGTAGGTCAGGTCCTAGAAGCAATAAAACCACATTAGCAGCATGTAAAACTATGCTAAGTAGCCCCTCTGGTTTTGCCCTGAAAAAAAAAAATAGCCTCCTCCAGTAGATCTTTACTCCAACCATCCACAGGAGCACCTGGGGTTTTTTTTAGGTCCACAGCAAAACCTCCCAAGGTTTGGGCTGCCCCTTGGGCACAGTGGGATGGGAGGGATGATATGGACCCTCTACAGCTCATTAAATCAGCCACAGAGAGATACTGCTGCTCTTCAGCGGAGTTTCCTCATGCTCAGGTTGTGAGGTGCTCGGGACAAGAGAATTTGGGCTGCTGGAAGAAGTGATGCCTCCTTTGGGTTAAGGACACTGCTGCTGAACTGAAGAAGCAGACACTTGAATGAAAGAGTAAGACTTAGAAAACCCCCAAACTATAAACACTCAACTTCTCCAAAAAAGTCAGGGAAGCACAGCTTCCCCACCAAGCCACATTTATTACTATTATTAATATTTATCACTGCTGTGATAAATAACATAAATAAGCACATAAGAAAGGTAGATGGTCTCTGCAACAAGATTGTTACAAAAAGCCTAAATTATTTTGCACACAATCCATATTCCTTCCAAGGGACACAACCCTACAGCTGATACTGGAAAGAAAGGGAACTCAGCAGAGATTACACTTTTATTGCATATTTCTCCATCAAACAACTGATTAAAGTTTGCATTCCAAATACAGCTATGCTCTAGGCTTAAGAAAAATCATCTCATTTGAAAGTCATTTCCCTCCCCTGCATCTGGGACAATCAGCAGCACAAACCAGAAAATATTAATAAATAAATATGCATCAGTCCAGAGTTCATGTTCAGTCAAAGCCAAGGCTTGTGTGTCTTGCTAATGGACCCCAGCATCAGGAGATCTGAAAGACTGAATTCGGATACTTCCAGCAAATGAAAGAAAAACCTCACTGCTTTGCAGGGCTTTGGCTGTGATTTGGGAAGTTATCCTTCCTCCTCACAAACCTTGGTGTTCAGCTCCTTGATCCAGGGCTGTAGCTCACCTCCCACCCTGGATTTTCCCATGGAGCAGAGAACTTCTTCTCCCAAAGTCCTGAGTTTTTCAGCCCAGCAAGAGTGTGCTGAGGACAGAGTGTCCCAATGGTGCTGTTTTGTCGCAGTCTCCAGCTAAGGATGAAGTCAAAGAGGAGCACTTCACTGCTCAGCTGCAGAAGGACAGTGGCTGATGGATGATGATTCTGGTTTTGACCCTGGTGTCATTTTTCTGATCCCCAGTTATGTGTGGGCTGTCAGCAGAAACACAGAAGAAAGGTGGCATGATATCACAACCATATTTTGTGGGGGAAAAGGAGGGTATTTGTAGTTGCCACCATATGGCATGATGAAGGAACATGTACCAGACTGTCATGTATAAAAATCTGGGGTCTTATAACCCCCCGAGTCTGTCCCTTAATAAAAGGGATACTCCGAGCTTTGATGATGTGAAGCAGATCTGCTTTGCTGGGGCTTTCTGCAGAGAAAGAACTCCACCCTTAATGAGATGTAGGGGAATTTTCCCCTTCCTGTTTCCCCAGTTGTCTCCAAATATCAGCTTCATCCTTCCAATCCTGTGCTGGCCATACTGTGCAGAGCCTGTGCAGTCACTCTCCCTGGACACTGAAAGAGCTCAAAAAAGTTTTTATCTCCTGTGCTATGGCAACCAAAATGCTGCACACACACAAAAAAAAAGAAAAAAAAAAGGAAAGAAAAGTCAAAAACAACATGACAGCATGTAACACTGGTGCTTGTGTTAGAACAGAAAGAATCAGCGACAAAACTGAAGCTAGAAAAATTGCTGGCCTTTTTTAAGAGCAAGAAGGAACTTTTCAAACACATAAGGAACAAAATGTATCCTTTAAGTACCGTCAGACACAACAGCAGAGAAAGGGCAGAAATGTTCAATACATACTTCTGTTCCATACTTGGGAAAAATCCATGCAGTGGAGCAATAATATGCTCCATTGAGAATGACATTTCACATTTAAGAGCAATAAAGATGTACAAAAGGAGTATAAAATACCCTGGTTTCTTTAGCTAGACTTTCTATATCAGCAAGTTATGATAATTGAACCCAAAAGTTCCTACACACTCGCCAACATGTGCTCTGAATGTCAGTGTTTCTTTCCAAAGTACTAGGACACTGTGATGAAGCACCAGAAGAAAACCACAATTGTGGCTGTGTTTTATGTGGAAAACCAGAAAGATGTGAGTGACTGAAAACCTTTCTGCTTTCTGGGGAAAGAGCAGAAGAGCTGATGCAGAGCTTGGTTAATCAGAGCTCAGGGGACAGTGACAGAAACTGATGGGAACATTACCCTGTTTCAGTTCTGATGTCCAAAGCACAAGGGTTGTGCTGATAAATTAGAAAGGTTTAGGGAAGTATCATTAAAGACAATTATGGGCTGGAAATCAGGCTCATAGTAAACGCTGCAAAGAGCTTGATCACACCAAAGGAAATGGAAAGGGATTAATTAATCACAGTACCAGCACCCTAGGACAAACACAGCTAAAACATTACTACTCTTCTCCTTATTACAAAGTACTTCGCACTCTGTCAGAATAATATAGAAGAAATCCAGTGGTCAAGAACTGGAACAGAAGAAATATTAATTAGGCGTAATGTGCACACTTTAAAGAAAATCATTTAACCATGCTTTACCAAAGACTAATAAGCTACCAAAGACTGAAGGATGAAAAATCCATCCTGCTCAATTCCTCCTTTCTTGACAGTACATGCTGTAGCTGAAACAATACTAATTATGAGGAGCCCTCTGCTATTCTGGAGACAGAGTAGATGATCACAGTTTTATTGCACGGCTTTATGATCTCTGAATTATGGAGTTGAGCCTAAATTTTCCAGTCTTTTCTTTCTTATCCCACTACAGGAAGGCATAAGCCAAAATCATATACTTGGGCTTCAATAGACCGCACAACACAGTGCGCACAGAGCTCTGTCATAAAATGTGATGGGAGGGAGGAGGAAGCTATCCAGATAAAAAATGAGCAGGTGCAACAGTGCAAAATAAACATTACTGCAAAAATCTAGACAGGCCCGGGGTCCCTTGGTACAGAAAGATGTCTCAAATCTCTGCTCTCTTTCTGCCGGCGGGCTGCGTTACAGACAGGCGAGCGTCACCCCGCCACACCACCTCATTGGCACTCGGCCTTCCAGGGAGTGGGAGATAGTCAGCCTAAAAATAGGCTGTCCTCTGTTTTGGCTCTCCCCTCCCTCCATCCCCCCCTCAAAGGCACAAGGCTGGCGGTCCAGGGAAAAACACCCAGAAAAGCGGCAGCCTTAGTAGAGTGAGCCAGGAGGTGCTTTGGAGAGGGAGAGTCAGGATGGGGTGCTGTCAGGGGGATGCCAAGCACAGCACAGGGGGTCTGGTCCCTGCCTGCCCTCCTGCTTCTGAGAAAGAGTGATTTCCAGCACTTCTAGCACTGGAGATGCACCCTGAGCCCCTGGCCCCACTGGAGGTGTGGGGACAGAGCCAGACACATTGTCCCTGCCCTCCAGGACGCTGTCCCCAGCCAACTCACTGCTGAAGCAAAGCAGCTGAGCTTGGCTCTTGTGGCAGATCCCACAGCAGCTCCTTCATTGTTTCCTACTCAGAAACTCTCTTCAGCCACCCCTTTACCCTGTGAAGGCCTTTTCTTCAACAATCCATGCAACTTTTGTTTCAAGGAACCGGCATTTGCAGGCAGCAAAGCCTCACAGGACAGTTTTTAATAGGAATTTCATTGACATTGGAGATCCTCACAGGACTTTGATGAACACTTGAACTTTAGTCTGACATTTACGTGCCTAAAACTCTGTATGAAGCCCAAATTAAGATATCTTACACACAACTATTGATGCGTTCTCTCATATGCAGCTTTACAAAGCTCCAGAACATCAGTAACATTTCAGAAAGCATTGGTTCTGCTTTTAACTGGATATGACAAGTCAAAATCAATTAGAGATTGATCTCAATACTGGTTTGGTTTTTTTAAAATTTATTTTTAGCCTGCCATTCAGTAACCAAAGTGAAGAAATGCAATCAATGAAGCGAACTTGCTTTGCAGCAAAGCTTGTTTCTGGATTATAAGACATTTTGGGAAGTTTCTCAAGCTCCTAAAGACAACAGTGTAAATAACATTGCTTATTGAATTCTGCAGAGTACTCTAACAGCAAGACTGATGGGTAGCCTAATACATTGTGTAGTTGCTATAAGCAATGATCTCCCATGCTAATCACAACTTTCACATTCATTAAACTTGTAGGAGCCTCCTGGAAGAAATAACGTACCAGGGAACGACTCAAACATTTGCAATGCTAAGCTGTGACTATAAAACTAGCTTTCAAACTGGCATAGGGAAGAAAATATTCAACGTATTTGACATTCCACAGACCCAAATGTGCGAGATGCTGCTTTTTGAGTCCTGCCCTGGGCCACATGGTCCTGCAAACCAGCATGCATGTTCAGCTGCCACAATTTAAAATGAGCATGAAGTGATCGTGCTCTGCATTCAGGGTAGGACTCTGGACCATTGAAACGAGAGGAGAAAATTCCCTTGCAAGGCCATTCCTCCACATTGTTGCCCAGCTTGTTTCCTGCCTGAGCAGGACTTTGGGTTACTGTTGGGAAGGGGTAACACAACAGGCACAAAGAAGTTAAGGCAGGGTTGGTCCCTGGCCACCCCCAGGGACCATCACACCACAAAAACAGTGCAGCTGGCACCCACCCCACATTGGAAAACAAACCTCTCAGCCCCAGGGCTGGTTGTTGGCAGCTGTGTGCCTGTGCAGTGCTGGTCAGCAGCACTCCCTGCCTTACAAAGAAGCTATCAGCCCAGGGATGAGAAGCTGAAAATCAAGGCGCCCAAAGAGAGTGCATAGTATGAGAAACCTCCCTGGAAAGGCTCAGCCATGCAGCAGGAAATAGCCTCTGCGTTTTGGAGCATGAAGGGTGCTGGAAGTGATGGGGACAACACTGATAATCCCTCCAAAATATGTTTTAAACCACTGTCCTCCTGATCCTGGCAAACAAACAGCCCTCAAAAATAACCTCTCTAACAGAAATAAAGCTTCTTACTTGGACCACCCACTGCAAACCAAATCAAGGCACCAGCTTGCCACTCAAATACACAATTTTCAGTGCTGTGATGCCAAATTCTGTGCTTTCCCTGGCTCCTTGTGACCTTTTAAACTCTAAAATACTGCTGCACACAGTTCCTTCCTGCTATTTTCCTCCTAGAGGCAGCTGGGCCAGCAAGGACACTGTAGAGAATTGGGCACAGGTCATTTACGTGCCTCTGCACTGGGTTTGTATGCGACATCCTCACGATGGTTCCCAGTTTTGCACCACCATCATTTATCCCTTGGGGTCAGAACACCCTGTTTCTGCTCATCAAGAAAAAAGGCAGCCAGCACACATCCACGTCACTCCCCGAGCAAGATCCTGAAGGCTTTATCCAATCGTCAGCTCTGAAACCACACCTTGGACACAAACACCCGAATGGAAGGCGCCAGGGACAGACGCATCTTGATCTGCACCCGGCAGCAGAGGGTGGGTTTGGTTTATCAGGAAAGGCAAAAGCTGCTGCAGAGCGAGGCGAGGAGGAGGGGCCCGAAGGTGGCTCTCAGCCACCTCCATGCTCCTTTGATCCCAGGGCCATGCTGGCCGCAGGCCAGTCCCTGCTGTGGGCTGTGTTAATCTGTGCTGGCCACGGGTGCCTCCCGGGAGGCTCGGTGGCAGCTGGAGATTACCGGGGTCAGGGACACCCTCCATTTTCCCTTCCTCGCAGCAATGGGCAGGGCAAGGGCCGGGGGAGAAACAGCCACAGCCTCGTTGCATGGGTGCACACAAGGCAGGGTAGCCTCAGTGTCATCCCTGCTGCCTCTGATCCTGGTTTGCACCAGCTGCTTGCAATAGCTGGGCACACACGTCCCATCTGACACCATAACAGACTGGCCAGTTCCCAGCAAAACGGGGAGTACTCCACTGGTGGAGCTGGAAATTGCATTTTCAATATCCTTGCTTCATTCCTGATTTGTTGTTGGTTTTTTTTGGTTTTTTGTTTTTTTTATAAATATGTATATATAAATCAAACTTGTCTTTTATATATAGCTATTAATCCCTATCTGATGCACATAAGTGGGCAGCAGTGCCAAAACAGTCAAATATCCCCCCTGCACACAGGGAGACTCAGCTGCAAAGTTGTGGGGTAGGATTAAGGAAAGAGGGGACATCATCTTTGTCCCTCTGTCACCTCCTCCAGACTTTCAACAGGACCAGGCTCTCTCACAGCTCGAGGCACCCTTAGAACCCGACCCCTGATACTGACTCCTCCTCAGACAATAAAGACCTATTCACAACCTCCTGAAGAATGGGGGTCTTCAGCAGGCTCGGATCCAGCACTGAATCCACATGATGGAGCCTTTACAGATTATTTCAAAATGCACTGAGACCCCAGGGTTTTGTTTGCAAGCTGCCTTCAAAACAATGCAATTACGACCTACACCTGGCACTACCTGCTCTCCCAGATCTGGGTGGTGGAGGTGAAGCAGTCACTGGCCTAACAATGGGACACTAAACATAAAATAGAATATAATATGGAATAACA
Organism: Phainopepla nitens; assembly: GCA_013400175.1. Lineage (NCBI taxonomy): Eukaryota > Metazoa > Chordata > Aves > Passeriformes > Bombycillidae > Phainopepla > Phainopepla nitens. The sequence goes on from VXBQ01009490.1 coordinate 216,436, forward strand.
AAATAAAAGTTCTGTGAAACCGCATTACCAAACTAGTGCAGTCCCCTGTGGAGCTCTGCTGGATTCATTGATGTGTAGTATGTGGCTGGGTCACCACAAAGTCACTTTCTTATGTATGATGCTCCTTTGAGCCTCTCTACTCTCAACTCAGCAACATCCTTTAACAGCATTTGCAAAAGCCAAATATCTCTTAGTCCTGAACCTCTGAATCAAGTTGTCCAGCGGGCTCAAAAGCTACACAATAAGAGAGAAACACACTGGTTAACCAATGGACAAGCCAAGCAAAAAAAGATGAGTTTCAATGGCTTGTGCAACTAACGACTACATAGAAAATGAGAATCTCCTGCACAACAAAGGCATTATGCTATTATTTCTTTTAGTTAACAAACCCAAGTACTAAAGGGATACAAAAGACATTACATCTGGCATAGTAGTTAATTAAAAACCACCTAGGAGACAACTTCAGAAAATTCCAGAGAGGGAATGATATTTCAAAATATAATGTTGGATCTGAAGAAGTCAAAAAGAGCTTTACCTTTGGCTTCATCAGGCTCTGGATCAGGCCCTTAAAATAGTTCTGGAAATGCTCCAGAAGACTTATTTCAGCTGCATTTAAGCTCTGCGCTTTGCAGCTATTCAGTAATTTTCTCTGTTAGTGTTAAACTGTCCAGGGGACTTTTCTGCTCGTAAACAAATCCTCCATCTCCCTTCTGTCGCTTTTACATCGACACTGCATCACTGACTTCAATAAACAGTCTCCTGATTCACCCTGTTACGAGACACTGAGCAGAATTAGGCACCAGAGATGTGTCTAAAAGCCTTGGTTTCAGGTTCTGAACATCACTTAAACTAATTAATAAAAGAAAACCACAGCCCAGAATATTTCAATGTTTTTGGATCACAGCCTCATACGCAGCCACTTGCCTTGTTCCCAGGATTCTACAACAATCATTATGGGTTGTTTTTTTTAGTATTGTTATTATTATTTTGAGGGTCTTTTATGCCATTCTCCATACCTGTACAAAAAAAGCCAATGTGGGACCCAGTGCAGTGTTTCCAGGTTCTTCCTGGCCTTAGAAGCAGCTAAAAAGCTTTACTGGGTCCTGACTATTGAGCACACAACATTCAGAGCAAGACCCACCAGCCCAGCACTGCTCAGGTTTCACAAGGCAGGGAAAACCCCAAGAAACTTTTAAGCAAAAGAATAATTTTTTTTTTTTCCCAGATGTAACAGCACTTGAGGAGCAGAACTGTGTTTCACAACTGCCAGAAAAATCAAGTAGTTCAAGCCAGGACATCTGTACACCTTGCAGGTGCTTGCTCAGACACCATGTGGACGCAACAAAACTTTTGGGGGTTGTCAAGTTGAGCAACTTCATAGAAAAGTAAGCTCAGTATAATTCAAGCAAAATTTCCACTGTGAGCAAGGGAACCAAAGAACCCAGGGATTTTCCTAGGGAAGTTTCTATCCCAATTTCATCCTCCCATGAAGGATCCAGAGATTCAATTCAAAACTGTCTGAATCCAGCTGGAACAGAAGCATGACGGACCTACAAGAAATTTGCTCAAGAAGCACTCAAGTGCTTCTTTAGCTAAAGTACTACTACCGAAGTGCCATAAAATGATGGGACAAGGGAAAAAAGCACAGAAAGAATTTATTCTGTCTTTATCTTCCCTTATTCATACGATAATTACTTTTTTTTTATTATTCCTTGTAGCTATGATGTATGGCTCCATAACAACTGTTTACTTTTCTCCCTTTATCTAACAGATGTCTGCTGAGAAAGATGGAAAAACAGACCAAACATGTTAAAACCAAGAGAAACTATTCATATGCCACATATAATTGCGGGCTATATTTAAGTCTTTGTACATTATCTTTCAAATTATATTTAGTTTCAACAGGAGGGAGAAAAAAAAATCCCCCTTACTTTCCAAAACTAGCAACAGAATTTGTATATTGTTTTCAAATCCAACTGCTCTTACTCAGAAACTTTTGCCAGGGAATAATTAATATCTGGAGACAGGGAATCTGCCTAGATCAGATGCATTTTGACATTGGCCCACTAACGGTCACCTGGAGCGAAAAACGGGGGAAGTCCTCGGGGAAAGGGCTGTGTAAATCTGGATTAGCTCTGCTGAAGTCGAACAAATCGATCTGGATTTACGCCGGCAGAGCCGAGGAGGGGACTCGACTCTCCGTTTGATGGACGCGGGGAAGGGAAGAGCTGCGAGGAGCTCGGCAAACCCGGGGAACTTTGCCTAAGAGGTGATTTCCCCAGCGACCCAGCGCGGAGCGGCTGAATGGGCACCACACGCGCGCACCGAGCCAGATCACACCTCTGGACGCCAGACACTGCTGAAAAGCGATAAAGAGGGGGGGGAGGAAAAAAGTTTTAAAAAATTGTTAAGATACTTGCAGTGCTTTGCAGACCTTCTCGCTGCAGACGCGGCTGGCAGCGCCTTCGCCCGCCCGGCAGCACGGGAGCTGCGGGGCACAGCGCGGTGCCGGACGCTGGGGACGCGCCGGAGGCGACGTGCGGAGTGTCCGAGGCTGGGCACCGGGCTGGGCACCGGGCTGGCGAGCGCACCGGAGGCGATGTGCTCGGCCCCGGGGAGGGAGAGAGGGCGGCCGCGTCACGTCGCGCTGGCTGGACTAATATGGGGAGCAGCGACAGGCAGAAATGCGTCCGGAAGGAAAGGACAACCCCTGTAACGCGAGAGCGAAACGGGGAGCAGGCACACGGCCCAGGGGGTTTTGGAGGGTTTAGGGCTCCCGAGGGGATGGCACCGCCGGTGCGTCCGGGGTGGCAGCCGCAGGAGCAGGTTGGGTGCAGGGGGGTCCCTTCCCCACAGCACTCAGCTCTATTAAACGCGGCACAATTACCCTGTTATAATCAGGCAGGTATTTTAAAGAGGCTTTGGTGTGATTTTATAATTGTGCATTATGTAACGTGCTAGCAGCGTGTCAGGCCTCAGACAACAGTAAGTGCCTGTCTACAGGTCAGGCTGTAACACTTTAATGATGCTCCTTTCTCCTCTCCCCAAGAGCCTCCCGCTAACATTGCTCTCCCTAAACCTCTGGCCACTTCTGGAGGCTGCATCACAGCTTAAAACAAAAACTTCACGACGGAGTTGCTCCTCTTTATGAGCTTTACACCATGTAGAGGGGGCTTTTTTTTTTTTTCTTTATCATCACTTTCATTAAAGTTCACATATTCTGGGATTTCCCAGTGGCAGTGTCGGACCTTGCCGCAGGTACGCTCCTCGGAGGAGCAGAATGGGCTGGGAGCGGGGCACAAAATCTGAGCTGGCTCCTACAGGGGGGAATTTTTACTCACTGGAAATAACCAGAGTGATCCCTCTGTGCTGTCCTGTTTTGGTTTCCCAGGACCAAGGTTCTGTTAAAACTGAAGCAAAGCTTGTTGGACCCTACATGCTGCAAGCCAGCCGGGAGCACCAGTGGCGTGTTCAGCCTCTAACTGTCCATTTTAGGGGGTAAAAGTGACCATTTAATTACAATAAGGAAAAGAAACATGGAAAAATCACTTTAGAACTAATACAGTATTTAAGAATGGATTTTGACTTAAAAAGTTAGTCTCTAATCTATTTTCAGCTAATGGGTCTTAAAAAAAAAAATTGCCCATGAACAAGTTTTTCTGCAGCTTTGTATCACACAGCTTCTTTTGTTTTCTCTAAAGACTTAAAATCAACAGGGGGAAAAAAACCTCAGGCACAATTCCCACCTCCCAAGACCCCTTGAAAACTCTAAAACCTGCCTTAGTGTTCACAATCAGCCTTCAAGTACCATGAATATTGAAAAAGACTAATTTCTTCCAACACACCTTCATTGTTCCCATGTTCTGCATTCAGTCACCTGACTTTTATACACTTGCAAACAGAATCAGTAAAACTTTCTTAGATATTCAATACTAGGGTTGGATTAAAATTAATAAAGCGCAAGTTGCAGATATCTTTCCAACAATAACTTAAATGCAGAACAGTTTTAGTACCTTAGGAATCCAGCAAGCTTTGTAAAGAATCAAAAACCTGTTGGCAGGGCTCTCAGCATTGCAGTAAAAAGCAAAAGTTTAGCAAACTGGGAAAATCCAATTCAAGATGAGAGAATAAATAAATAATCCAGTAAAGTATGGACTTATTTTTGTTCATGACATAAAAGAAAACCTCTAACTTTGCAATTAAATAAAATAGGGTAAAGAGAAAACTTGGAGCCTGACAGAGTTTTAAATTTTTTTCTGCATGCTTTGGTACAACAGTATTATTTGATGTGTCAAATCTCTACATCCAAAAAGCTCTTGCAATATGATGATAAAAATAAAACTCAGGCCATTCTTGTTATGCAGAACAGTGATTAACAAAGGCTTTGTTCAATACAAAGAGCAGTGAGGCATGTTTTTGCCATGAAAGATATGAGGTCTTTTGACACTAATGAAAATTTTTGCACTTTAATGATTCACAAGGTGACCTCCTGGTGGTAGGACAAGCTACACCTCCTCAAAGGTGGAGAGGGAGAAGAGAGGGAATTTTTGTGGTTCTTCTACCATCTTTCATGGGAATTTGCCTCTGTGAACTCAGACTGATTAGAAACCAGAAAAGGAGGGGTACAAACAGTGGTCATGACAGCTGGTACTGCATGAATTTAACAAAATCACTCTGTCCTGAGCCAGCTGAGGGACTGGAACAGGGGATAACTTTAATAAACGTGTTCTTATTCTTCTCCCAAGCTGAAATCTGGGCTCTCACTCACTACAAATGGACAGCCTGGAGCTGGTAACACCAGCTCCAGAATTATTGGGAAATAAATAAAGAAACACAGTTCTAAGGGAAAGAAGATACATTTGTAAAGATGAGCAGATCACCGGCAGCTGCACTGAAAGGAAGACATTGTGTATATAACAGAGCAAAAGGATCCTACACAACAAAGTTTCTGAACTACCTGGATCTCTTCAGTGACACAAAAACTACCAGAAGGAGAGAGGAGTTAGGGACATTCCAGTTCTGGAAAAGTTTTCTTTTCCTCATTATTAGTAACTCTAATTACTTTGAAAGAAGAGCAATGAGATAAATCCTGTAGAGCCAGAAATGTGACCTGATTTCCTTCCTGATTTAGAAACTGTCACTTTGCAAGAGAAACCCAAAGAGACAGAGCCAGGTCAAAGTGGGCTCCTCAGTTTGGTCTGCAGAGTAAGTAATAAACGAAGATCAACAGAAACATAACTAGGGTTTCCTTTTGGTAGGTGTTCATAAGGATGATCCTATTTAAAGGATAAATAAACACACGTTTATCCGAACTGACTGCACTCATCCATGACACCATGGATGAGATATTCACTACAAGCAAGCAGAAATATACCCAGCAGACTTCATGTGTTTTGCTCCAGGTTAGATGGTGAAAGGGAGAAGCCATGACAGAACTCCAACTATAAATTGCTTTATACCACGAATAGGCACTGCCTCAAGACTATGTGTAAACACAAAGAGAAAATTCAAGTGGATATTTAAGAGTGATGTCTCTGCTGTGTTACCAAACTTCTATTTGAGGGAAGAGAGAAATTAGTTGTCACCTTTTAACAATCAGGGCTATAATTTTCCACAGTAAATCTTGAGCACCATCAGAGACAACTTACGAGGTAGCAATTTTCAGAAAGAACTGAGCACCCATCCTCTGAAAACAACAGGACCCTTTTATGTTTTTCAAGTTGAGCTTTCAAAAACTAAGGCACTAAAGATGATAACAGATGATAACAAGTTCCTTCTGAAAAGCAGGACTAGGATTTCCAAATGACCACCAACGTGTTTCAATATGCAACCCAAAATGTTCTTTACGCCCATACATGCACAAAGGATTCCTTCAAGACACTAAACAGAAAAAGGTAATGAGAACTTAAACCAATCCCTATCTAACATCATAAACAGGAAATTTAAAGAAATTCAAAGTAGCTATATTTCATTAATCTGCCAGCCAGGATGACATTTCCTATCAGTAAATTTTTAAACATAATTTACACAACACGTTTAAATCAAGAACACAGCAACTACTCAACGTTTTCCTGTAACATGTAAAGGTCCTGGGAGGTGGTAGATGGTGCCACAGATGTTAGTCCATCACAGCGAGAACCGAGGCCACTTTGTGGTTCAGGCCAGGAATAAAATGGTCTCAGCTCTGTTGCAGTTTTAAAGTCTGTACCCATGAGCTGTCATTCAGAGTCACAAAGTCTCGTGGTCTACATACCCCCTTCATGGTCAAGGTATTTAGGCTACATACCCAATGATGCAACTGAATACCTTTGTGACCTCTGACGAATGATTGAGGGCATGAAACAGGATCCGTTCCCTGCCACACTGTACAGAGCCCTGGCATGCTTTAAACCTGCAGGGCTCCTTGCAGCACAAACCACTTCTGTGTGAGAACTCTGCCTTTAGAAGCTGACCCTTCATGCTTGTAAAACCCTCAGAGCCTCGGACAGAAGAGCAAAGCTGCACTATGGATGATTCAGAGTGAGCGGCAAGAACTGAGAAAAACCACAACATCCAACTCCAATCATGAGCAACTTCAGGAAAATATTAATCTGTGATTATTTCTGTCAATACTGTGATCTTCCAGCTACCAAAGTTACATAAACTCCACTACTCAAGGCTGAGACCTTTTGGCACATTAATCTAAAAATACCACAACTTCCATTGCTTACATGATGAGACATTTGCCCCAAAAAGACACGACATTTTTTATTAAGGACCCTCTGTCTCTGAAGCTCTCTGCCAGCCACATTTGCCAGAATGAAAAAAAAAAAATACCAGAATAAAAAAAATATTAACAAAACCAGTGGACATCACTCCAATCCCAGCTGTATCATTCCCATCATGGCCTGGTGCTGGGATCCCCTCAGCTTTTTTGGAACCAGGTGTCTCATCAAGGCAATGCACCCAAGCCAGCAGAAGTGACACGTCCAAAACCACCACTTCCTTGCTCCACGAGAATAAGAGGGTTTCACTCCTCACTGCCTCACAGCTCTGACCTTTCCAATTCTCTGCCACCATAAGCTTATAGGATCTGCCGGATCCATCTGCGTCTCCACCTGGTCTGCTTCCCCACGCCAAAAGGACGGATCAAATATACGTGTCTGAAAACACATCCCTGCTTTTTCTTCATGCCAGCCGGGGGGGAGCCCCCTCGCCGGTTTAAGACGACAGGAAGCCTCCAAGACCGCTTCTGCCAAACCCTGAAATCCTGGGAAATTGCAGCAAAATAAACTTCAGCACCTTGGACAGGACACACAGACAGAAAATCGCCGAAATCGGCTCATTGGCCCCGAAAATGCTGTGCCTGGACATGACCCTCTAGGACACATCTGCGGGCCTGTTTATTTTTAGTATTGACAAATCCTCTTTGAATCACTGTGTTTATTCCACCATCCGCCCCGTGTTTTGGGAAGAGCTGCTCGCCAGCCCGGCAGTGGGAGAAATCGGGGCCACCAACTCCACATCCAAGGCAGGAGCAGCCACTGCCCCAGTTGTGACTGGAAAAGCTTGGCTCAAGCACTCACAAGGCTCAGCTCACCCTTTGCATGGCAAAACGAGACCTGTTGCCATAGATGTGCCTGGCTTGCGTGTTTCTTCGCTTTTTAGAAGCTCGTCTCCACCTCCTCACTCAAATCTCCAAGAAAAATAATATTGAAAGGTCTGATTTATTCCCATTGCAGCCACATTTTGGTTGCATAAGTTTTTCTTTAATTTAGCTTTCGTTCTCTCTCACGGTGCTCCCAGTATGTCAGTGTTCCCCTCAGGGCTGCCTCGATAAAAATCACGATCACCTTGCTAGAGTGCAGCAGAGCTCTCCCCAATTTACTTTTATGTACATGAGCCAAGTTAAGTTTTTAATTTGTGCCGGTGAAAACTCCAAATTTTTTAAGCAAAGGTATTCTACAGACAGCTTTGACGTGCTTGGTGCCATTAAGAAACACAGTTAAAATATGTAAGTTCTTACAACAAGTAATAATACCAGTTACACCCTTGCCATACAGAAGACCGATACCTTTTCCCTGCCGCCACAGAAATAACCATTCCAGCTCATTTCTTCCCTTCAACACCTGCCACTAGATTTCCACTCCAACACATCTGACACCACATAACATCAACCGAACAATTGCAGAGTATTTTCTCTGTTGTTTGTTCTTCCCGGCACTTACGGGTGCAGAAGCAAGATGGAAACGAAACCGACTCTCTGCCAGGATTACCTTTAAACAGCAATATGCATCTATATCTATAGGATTCGATATCCTCTGCTTCCACAGGGAAGCGCAGGCTTTGCTGCGCCAACTTCTCTCTGCTCCAGCCCCCGGTCCCTCTCTGCCGCCCTGCTCGGACGGGACGGTCGCGGTCGCCGCTCCTCCCGCCTCGAGGGAAACTTTGGGGAAGGGAAAAACCCCGGCACTACTCATTCCTTCTCCGCGACCGGGCATCCTTTCTATTTCTTTCTTCCTTTTTTTCCCCTCTTTTTCTTTCCCTTTTATTATCATTTTATTAACAAGCAAACAAACAAAATAAAAAAAAAAAAAGAGAGAAACTTACATTGGTTTATTTAATTTTTCCTGCTAAACCAAGAGTCCCAGAGCAACTTCATTGTATCCACAGAGAGTTTTAGTCCGCGAGCGG